>JACGTP010000025.1:1865548-1893684 GCA_023678845.1 Mischocyttarus mexicanus | reverse complement strand
TTTTTTAAGTAAAAAAAAAAAAGAAAATAATTTTAATTTCTTTCTTAGTGGTTTTCTTTTTGATAATTGAATCAATATTGTTACATATGTATACTCATACGACTATACACTTTTATATTTTATTTGATAAATTTTGTATTCCTCGAAGAATGACATTTTACCATAGCAAGTTATAGAATCGATTCTTCCCCGATGTCACGGAAGAATATCATATTTTTATTTTTTGTTATCGTAGTATAGGAATACTGAATTTTTCCGTGGGAACCGATGAAACGTTTGTTATTCGAAACATTTATATATATATACGCAATATTTTTTTTGTTATTCTCTTTCTCGGTTTTACGAGAAACTTTTTAAGCTACTGAACGAAGTTATGTATAGAGAAATATGTGTATATGTGTGTACGTGTGTGTGTGCGTGTAAGAGAAAGGAACAAACACAATGAAAAAAAAAAAAAAAACTAATAGCACCTATTGTATCGTTTTTCTTGCCCGTAATTCAAAGTAATATCACCTAAATTAATTATCCCCGGTGGATGCTCGGGAAAACTTTTCACAAGGTAAATACGTTTACACGAGGAACATTCATTTTAAAGTGGAGAATGCTCGAAATGTTTTGCGAAATGATTTTCGTTCGGTGATAAAGAAAGTATAAAAGCAAGTCCCTTCGTTTCTACCAGCTAGGATGGCCGGATGAAGTTCAATTAAATTTACAAATTGAAATATTCATTCTTCACTCTCTCTCTCTCTCTCTCTTTCTCTTTCTCTTTTAGACTTTTTTTTATTGTTACTATAGAAATATTTCGTTGAAAAAATTAATCGATCTATGTGTTACGCTTGAAATTATTTTCAATATTACCAACGAACTTCGAATTCTTTTCGTTTCGTATGAACAAATTTTCTTTACAAATTCTTCAAATTCCCACATTACTTTGAAACTAAAAAAAAAAATCTAAAATTTAACGAAAATAAATTATTTTCTTACCGCCTAGTAGAACATTAATTTTTGTTTCTTTTTTTTAAATAGAAATTTGTAATAAAGTTTAATCGAGTTATCGATATTTTACTTTTGATACGAAATATCGAAGATACGAAAAAGTTTAACCAATAATTTTGAAAATCTGTTTTTGCTATGTCTAGACTCTAGGAAGAAGAAGTTAACTCTTTCTCTTTCTTGTTAGTTGAAAAAAAAAACAAATAAAGAAAATAACGATGGTGTTGAGTGGTAGTGGTGATGATCGGTAGGAAGGGTCGAAAATTCGCGTTTATTCGTCAGAATAAAACGAAAAGGAGAATCATTCAAAGTTCTCGTAGCAGGGAAGCCTGTTCCCGAAGAAGAAGAAGAAACGTTCGAAAGATTTTCGGTCTTGTTAGGAAGGTTAGTTTCGAGTGGATAAAACCTATTTTACCAACGTTAAAGTTTTGTCGTTCTGCTCATTTCAAAGTCCCGCAAGCTTCTATTTTCTCTCTCTTTTCCATCTTCTTCCTCGTTTTCTGTCTTTTTTTTCTTAGTTCCTGCTTCCACGTTTGCTTCGAGTCTCTTCTTTTCTCTCAACTCTCTCTCTCTTTCTTTTCTTCCACCACCTCTTAAGTACCAAGTAATTAAAAGTTCGAACCGACCACCACCATTTACGCTTGGAAAGACCAACGTCCGTTTCGGCATTAACGCTCCCGTTTTCGTCTTCTGATGCTGCGATGCTATTGCTTGTTCTTCATTTCTCTCCCCGTTCATCCACCTTTTTTCTCTTCCCACTACCACCCACTTGTCTCTCTTTTTATCTTTTTCTTTTTATAAATCGCTTTTCTTTTCTTTTCTTCCCTTTTCCTTTCTTTTCTTAGTTTCTTGGAAACTTTGTATCGTCGCGACGGTTCAAGGAAGATAAGGACGTGAACTTGAAATCTTTTCGTTGAGTTTACGCTACATTTATTTGATCCATCGAATTTCCTTATCTCTCTTGTGTATTTACTTTATTTGTTTCTCATTGTTTTTTAAATCATTCTCTTGTTTTTTTCTTGTTTGGAAATTTTTAATTGCACTAATTACAATTTAATATCCCTGTTTACAAATGTATCAAAATCTTATTGATAATTCTAAGAAAAACAAGTTACTTCGTAAGATATTTTATTCCAGTTAAATTACAATTTTATGTTAAATATATTAACGTATATATAAAAGTATTTATTATAAAACAATTAACGAGGTTTATATCAGTGACTAAAAAAAGAAATTAGTTGAAAAAATAAAATATATTCTTTCCAATCACCAGTTGCTATCATCGCTCGGTTTCTATCCGTACCAAAAATTCGCATAGAAAATACATGATTTTAAACATCGAATAGGAATTTTGGCCAAGATTGATCCGAGTAGTCAAAAATCATGTTTTTTAAGGGCAAACATTACGAATAGTTTTGATATAAAAAAAAGGAACGACATTCTATGATAGTGTTGGTAATGTTGAATACTCATTCCCTCTCTCTTTTCCCTTCTATCCATTATATTTTTTTTTTGCTTTCATTGTATGGCACCTATAGGGTGAACCGGTTTCTCTTCTCCTCTCGCCGCACGTCGCTCTTTGTCAACGCTCGTAATTCCTGCAAAATTCGTGGAAGTGGCGTATCCGCTTGGAGCGCGATAAGGGTGCACAACGGTGAATGACTTCGAAGATATATTCGCGGTTAAGGGGACTCGGAGTGAGATGAAAATAGAAAGAGAGAGAGAGAGTGAGAGAGTGGGAGAGAGAAATGGTTGATATGAAGGATGGAAACTGTCCATAGTGAGGAAAGAGAGAGATAGGAAATAAAGGGAAGGTAGGGGGAAAATAACGACACGGTTGGTTGAAACGGTGCAGAAATCGCACTTGTGAAGAGGGGTTTGAAGAGAACACGGACCACCACCACCACCACCATCACCACCAACCACCACCAACCACCATCACCATCACTAGCATTACGAATAACGCGAGGTGGGTAGGTAACGTTGGAAGAGTAAAAAACGCGTAATTCTTCGACCGTGCGATGTTACCAAGAGTGGTACGGAAGGGTGGTGGTGGTGGTGGTGGTGGTGGTGCTAGGAGAGAAAGAGAGAAAGAGAGAGATAGATAAAAGAGAAAGAGGTTTGGAAGGATGAGAGGGAAGCTTAGCCAGGGTAGACCGTTAATGGATTTCTAGTTATGTGAAAAAACCATTAAAACGTTTGCTCGCTCTCGAAGAAATTAATTCCGATTGCCGTTATCGCGGGCAGCTTGAAAAAGAGAAGGATCGGGGGTGAATGAGCGAGAGAGAGAGTGTGTGAGAGAGAGAAGGGGATGCTGCTATGGCTCGATGGTAGAAAGCGGAGGGCCACTATTATCGTTGACGTATTTCCTGGATCAAGAGAGAAAGAAAAAAGAGAATAGGATAGAGAGAAAGAGAGAGAGAGAGAAAGTGCTGCTGCTGTGAGAAAGCTCGAACTTTTCTTTTTTTCCGTAGATTCGAACGGATGGAAGAAGGAGTGGCGGAACGAGCGTTTCGTACACCGTAGTTTCGCGTGCTTGCACGAAATAACCCGTAGATGGCCTTTCGAGGGGTTGAAAAAGGGTAAAAAGGGATCGTACGATATGGGCCCATCCGGCCGATCGCTTTTCTACTTCGTACGTAATCGATATTCTACTTTTCTTTCGTTTCCTAGAGAAAAAGATCTTTTTCTCTCTCTCTCTCTCAGTCTGTTTTATTTTCTATTTCTATTTCTTTTCTTTACTCATCATTTGTCTTGCCTTTATTCTTCCCTTTTATTTCGCAAGAGTTCGGTAATAGGAATTTCGAACGTGGTTGAAGGTTTAAAAGATAGACCAAATGACAAGGGGGGAAGTGGAGGTGGATGGTAGGAGTATTATTGGTTAGTAAATAATAAAATGAAATAGTACTGTAAGTATCTTGAACATTTGAGTATTGTATCATATAAAAGGAGTGAAGCTTTTATTATAAGCACTTTCATAGAATTGGCCTTTCTTTACTTATATATACTCGTATATATATATATATTTATTTGTGTGTATATATTTTTGAACGTAAAGCAAACGATCGATTTCTATATGCGAGTTGAATTTAATAATATATTTTTCTAGTTTGGTTGTGTATGAAGAAAAACATATTCTCTCTTTTTGTTTTTTATTAGGACGTATTATATTTGTTGGTCCATCATTTTATTTTATATTTATTATTCGAAAAAGATCGTATATATATTTTTTTTACTATAAAAGTGTTTTTTTGATCATTTCTTTTTGCAAGATTATTTTTTTCTATTTTCTTTCGAATAAATACAATACAAGAGTAAACAGATCGATAAACGGTATACTTATATATATTTTTCAATTACGTCAATCAATTAGGAATTAAAGAAAGAATTTACTTTCTTTTTCTTCCTTCTTAGATCCCCCTATTCGATTTAATTGATTAATTTTCTCGAACGATTAAATATTTAACTTTCCTCGTTCACAATCTTTACCGTGACTCGTCAACATTTGTTTTTTTTTCTTTTTCGATTTTAATTGGATCTAATACATTTTAATAATTTTTGTAATACCTTCTTTATCATCCATTACATTTTTAATATGTTTTCGTATTATTCTTATTTCCGTTTTTTACATACATTCGTTGATATCATTCACGTTGCCTTTATTTTCTCGTATTTTCCATTTATACTTTTGTGGGATAAAAGTTACACGCGAAATTTGTTCCACAGATTTCTTTTTTCTTTTTTTTTTTTTCATTTCCGTATCCCCTTCTCTCCCCTAGCCCTCTCTCCCGTCTTTTCGGAGAAACTTTTTATTTAAAAATTATCTCATTCCTGTTATGTAGAGAGAGTCGGTATTAGCCTGATTATCACTTTATACATTTCTCACGTTAATCTCTACTTTCCGGGTGTTTATTTATTCAACTATCCCGTTCGTTATCTTGTATTCCGAATAAATCCCACTATATTTCGATAATTTAATAATTCCATGTGTTAAATATTGAAACGATTTAATAATCAACCACCGTTGTTAATTTACATCTTTAAAGTCTTACCTCTGAATTATTACATCGTGCATTTATTTTCTCTTTCTGTTTTTTTAAAAAATAATCAAATCACGATTAATTTACTATTACCGTCTTATCACGTACTCGTGTAATAATTTTGGTAGATTATCTTCATTCAAAAAAGAAAAAAAAAAGGAGACAAGTAATAAAAGACTGAAGGAGAGAAAAAACATGTATGAGAATTTGAGAACAAAACGAAAAAAAAAAAATAGGAAGAAATTGACTGTTAACAAATTGATAGTCTGTTGTTCGGTGTTGATATTTTGCGAAATATGGAATACGTTATAATAGGATTTGAAATGCGAGTCGCGAACGAGCGTACACGTTAGGAATGACTAACGAGGCGAAAACGAGTTACCTTCCTGTCACAGTCTAAAGAAATATATGTATATTGAGTTGGTGGAAAAGAAATGTCGGATTTTTAGATACAATTCAATGGTAAAACCCGGCATTTTTTTTCCACCACATAACCCAATATATATATAAGTATATTATAGTTTATAATCATTTATTGGGGATTCGTGTTATAGAAAAAAAAAGATGAAGGAGTAGAAAGAAAGTGAGAGAGAGAGAGAGAGAAAGAGATAAGAAGAGGAGGTGGAAGTGAGTTGAGAGTATCTCGTCGAGTGGATTCCTCACGTTTTGTTAGTGTCGGTAGGGAATAACGTATATCTCGTAGAGTAGAACCGATGTCGATCGCTTTTCACCAGACATCGATAGAAAATTCTCTCGCTGTACTGCCGCATATCGAGTAGAACAAATTGCAATGCCTGTGGTCGCCTGAGGAAAAACTTATTTATAAGTTACGCACGAAGGGCGGAGTTCGTGATTTTGTTCCTTGAAAAAAATAAAAAAAATAAAAGATAAAAATGCATCGAATGGAAAAGCTATCGAAAACGTGAGAAGGAGCAAAAAGCAATCAAATCGATCATGTGTAATCTTATTATTCTAAATTATTATTTTTTGTCATGTAACTTTTGTTCAAAGATATAAAACAAATAACTAAGAGTATTTGACATTAGTTGTTTGATATTTTTGGAAGGTAATATCGGAAAGATTCGATCATTTTTATACTAATAACATAGAATGAGAATAATCTAAAAATGTATAATATAAATATATAATATATTGTAATATATATTGATTAGACAATTAACGACACGTCCGATGTCTTTTTATAAAATGACCTTTTTCTCTGATCTTTCAATTATCTTTATCCAATTTTAAACATTCTCAATGACCTTTAAATATTTTTAAAATAGGATAAACCTTTGAAATAACTTTAATAGAAAATATATTATCTAAATAAATCAACGTAGGAAGGAATTAAAAAATTGTTCGATGTTAAAACAATATTATTTGGAATAGAGCAATTGGTTTTTTACTTAATTGGATAATATTTCAAATTCGTTGATTATTTTTCTCGTATTCGTCCTACACTTGATACATATAACACGTATATAGAAATACGTGTCTATGTGTATACGTCTTTAATAGTAAGAGAAGGATTTTTTTTTGCACGTATATACGTCATTCACAAAAATCGTCGGGCACAGGACAATCCGTCATGTAGAGAAAGAGAGAGAAAGTTGGCCATTTAAAACAAATCCGAATCCTGGTTGGTTGCTTCCAACTCGTTCTCTTTACGTTTATTCCTCATCCTCCTACGAACGTAGTTCCATTCTGTTCTTCCGTACTGTCCTCTACGCAGTCAACGAATTCCACGTCGAACCATTCCGTTTGTCCGACACCCTGACTGCTGCCAATAAAAATGGTTTGGTGACGATCCAAGCCGGTAAACAAACGGGCTATCAGAATACCTTTTGTTTTTTCACACTCACCTACTTCACCTATACCTCCTTTATACTTTTCTCATTTTTCTGTCTCTCTCTCTTTCTCTTTCTCTTTTTTTCTGTAGATATATATACGCAAAGAGTGTTCATAAAAAATTAGTTTATATTACTTAATCCAAAAACTACGAAATTTATTATTTATTATAATTCTTCACAAATTTTTTTTCCATTTTTTCTCGACGTTCTTCTCGAATTAAGAAACTTTTTAACAGCAACTACACTTTCCTTTGTAAAAGGAATAATTTTTCTTCCAAACGTTTGGTACGAATATAAATCATTAACGAAATGTAATTGAATATATATTCATCTAATTTATAATAATTTTCTTCAAATTCTTTTTCGTTTAAGCGATTTTTTTAGACACACCCCGTATATACCCACTTCTGTTCCAACTGTGTCTTCAATTTTATTTTATTTCTATCAACTACTTTGAAATCGAACGTTTTAGATTGAAATCTAGCATTCGAGATTTGACTGTTCATGACCACGAAGAAAAGGGAAATGTTTTCTTAGACTAATTTGAAATTCCTACCGCGAAATTCGCCTTCTTCTATCTAAAATCAATGTTCTGGAAGAAAATCACGAATTCTTCCCACTAATTCGAAAAAAAAGAAAAAAGCAAAACGACAAGAAGAAAGATAGGAAAAGAAAATTTGTCTTTCGTTAGATCGTCTTCTAAACGTTTCTTCTTAAATTCAAAGAGAACGAGAGTTAGTGATAATTTTTAAATCGAAGTTAACTCTTTCCATACTTTCGGTGTTATATCTCTGTTTTTGTTATTTTATTTCTGATAGGTGTTTTTTCTTTTTTTGGTGTATTTTTTTCCATTAAAACTCTTGTTCGAGTAATTAGTAAAAGCGATCGTTTGCATTGTCACGAATCAGGTTCCAAACGACGAATTCCGTTAAAGCGTTGAGGATCCTCGTTAACGCATCAACGAACATCTGTCTAATACATATTCATATTTCTGTTAAATAACGCAAACTATTCGTACGTGCGTATGTACATATTACATCAATCGATCCAACTTGGAGTTCTATCGTTCGATAAATTCTACTTTTTTTCTTTCTTCTATTTGGTAATAACTAAAAACCAAAAGAAAGGGAAATAATAAAATTATTAGATTGTTCCCCTCTTCCTCCCCATAAGTATCTTCCTTTTTCTTAATTAATTTTTTAAATACTTCATATATTTTATATTTTATATTATTTTAGTAATATTAAATAGCATAGAGTATTTGAACAAGGTAATAGAAATAAAATACAACAAAGTATTTTATACTTGAAAATAAGGAAGAAACTTATATGGGACAACCTAATAATAACAATAATTAACGATTTCTAACAATTTAATGAATGATCTTGAATTAATCGTTATCGCCTAATAGTAATCCCGTTGTAGAAATTCTTAACGAAATAAAAATAATAATATTCCTTACCGTTATAAATGGTTAACTAGAAATAATGATAACAAGCCGTACAGATATATAAGAATGAGATAATAAAACTGATCGGGTTTTAAAGCCGTAGCGATTTTCGCATAAGTTTAAAGGCGTTAAATCTTTTAAGGGGGGCCAAAATAGGATTTTCTCCTAGGTTCTCGCGGACGATCGAAAATCGAAGAAGTCGGGATCGTGGTGCATTAAGCCAGTCGTGTGGGTGGTATGCGGTCGAGATAGAACCGGATCGAGAGAACCTATCGTTCGATTTCCTAGTGAAGAGACAGAGAACGAGAAAGAGATATAGATAGATAGATAGATAGATAGTTAGATAGATAGATAGATAGAGTGTGAGAGTACGAGAGAAAGAGAAAGAGAGAAAAAGAGGAAGTGGGAGTGGGAGAATCGATAAAGTCAAACTCGATGGAGTCTCGATAACTCGCTTATCGAAGCCGGATTATTCGCTTTCATCGAACGAGGATGGCGTTATCGCTATTCGACCGACAAATCGCCACAGGCTCGAAAGTGCCGACCATATGTACGTATTCGCATAGAAATTACCCTATGATGATCCGCTGAATTACGATATCGTTTTCAAAATAACGAGTATCGATAAGAGGTTTTGGGATTTTAAAGTAGGGAAACTATAGCCTGTTTAAATGATCCATCCTTTTTTTACTGAACCATATATATATTTTTGGTTGGTGGAAAATAATGTCGGATTTTACCATTGAGTTGCGGCCAAAGATCCAACATTGTTTTTCCATCAACCTATTATATACATCTAATCGTTATCTTTGTTACTCATGATTTTATAATCTCCTCGATTGAATTAAGGAAAGTATAGCGTGTTAAAATGATCCATCCTTTTCTCCTGTAAACATATATGTGCCTTCATAATATTATAATATCAAACTTAAATAATGATCGAGTGAGAGGAAATCGATCGGGACTCTAAATAGCTTAGTGGATTAGACCATTCGCCCGATCCATGGTTCATGGTTCGATTCCTGGTTCAGTCAGTTCATCGTTCTTCTTTTTTCATGATTCCTATATATATCTAATCGTTTTATACCTGTGTTACTCATGAATTTGATCATCCCCTCAACCTAAACCGCGCGTTATATTATAACTTCCAATTACGCAGTAATATCGAACGGATATCTCGAATAAATGTCATCTATTTCGTGCACAGAATATTCATGAACGGTGGAAATCCAAGACACATAATTAAAAGTGTACCGGCTGGGGGCGTTCGTTATCGCGTTAACGGGTCGTCTCGATTACCACGTTCGTTCGTTTGAATTCTGGTAAACAAGGTTCTTCTCTTATGGCTTGTAATGATTGAATATATGATTAAATCATATTTATATATCGATAAAATATTATATTTGATTTACCATTATTATTATTATTATTATTATTATTATTATTATTATTTTGTCTCGTTTATCTAAGCTTTATTATACGCTTCGTTACGATTCTTTTTATTTTCTTTTTATTTTCTAAGATCATTTTCAGAATTCACCGATCCAACGAACATTCGTTGGAATGATCTAATGAACATTCGTTGATGGATCTAACGATGTATTACGAGGTTAATTTAAAAAAAAAACATCGAGTTGTGTGTATATAAACCCAAGTGAAATAGAAGAGGAAATCCAAGTATTGATTATACGAGAAGAATAATAATTTATCAAGAAATAATTAAGAATGAATCGACGAGAAGTAGAAAATTATCGAAAGACGTCTATGATAATAGACGGCAACCAATCAACGAGGTGATCCCATTTCAACGGAAAAGAAAAGAAGTAAAATGCATTCACCAGATAAGGAATAGAATCTGAAAATCATTATCGAAGGCCAGAATGTGTTGTCCGGGTGGTCCTGGTGGGACAAGATTGACGAGATGCGGAGTTGTCTGTGGGCTAGCAGCATTGGCAGCTTTAAGTACTGCCTTGTTGGGTCCAGCTTGGCTTCATACTGAAGAGAAACTATCCATTCCGTATTTATCAAGTAACTCGGCAAACCTCGTCAGCGTAAGGTTCAAGCTCGGCCTCTTCAGGGTCTGCCCGAATATCGTAAAGCCATCCAACCTCACCATTCGTGAGTACTCTCTCATGTCTCATAACTTGTTCTTATATAACAGAAGTCGTTTATAGTTTTTTAACAGCTTTTGCGACGAAAAACTTCTACGAGTTTTTTTTCCATATCTTTTCATTTCATCTCATCTCATTTCATTTCATTTCGTTTCATTTCATTTCATTTTCCTTTCCTTTTCCTCTCTTTTCTTTTCTTCTTTCATCAACATACGAAAACTTTTCTTCGTATTTTTTTTTGTTCGTTTATCCAACGTTTAATCAAACTATCCTGTAAACCATCGTTTATATATCTCGATGTTCCTATCTATAGTTTATTTACGATAGTACTTCTATATGTAAGATTATTCTACTTAGGTGAAGCGTAAAAGTCGAAGAGAAAAAGATTACTCTCGATCGTGAAAGGACTTACTTCTACGAGAAAGATACCACCTTTTCCTTCTCTCTCTTTCTCTCTCTTTTTCTTTTCAAGTCGGTCCCGGTGTTTATCTTCCGCTTACTCGCAAAAGGAAACTTTAACGGTTCGAACGTTACTATCGCTATCACGCTCTCTCGGTAAATCCGGTTTTGAGGTTTTACTATAAAATCTCGGTAACGCGCGTTGACGTTGAGTTTTACCCTGTAACGGTTACCAAAGAACTTTTACCTTTTCCGAACTTCTATATCTGTATAAGTTTCATTTAGTCAGTAAGTAGATGGGCCAAGAGTTGGAGTTTAAGATTGCTACCTTTAAAGATTTCCTTCTCGTGTTATCTCTAACAGGGGGGCCGTTTCTATGACTATTGCTACGTTGAAAAAAGAAAGAGAGAGAGAGAAAAAATAGAAATGGATAGAGGCATTTCAACGACGACTTTGGAATTTTCTGTCAGCTTCCTTTACCTTTTATTTTTCTACAAAAGAAAGAAAAGAGAGAATGAGAGAGAAAATGAAAAAGAGAAAGAGTGAGTTAGCCAAAGATTGCCATGGCGTTTGAACTCGTCTAAACGAGGGAGCATCAAAACCAACCCTCTTATCCTCTCTCTCTCTCCCTTTCTTTCTACTACGTTGGAAACACCCTCTTACCTTTTTCGAGTCTCGAAAATCTCACCATTGGGGAACTCGGTAGGAACGGGTTCGCGGCTCTTGGTATACGATGCTGATGGGGATAGGGGGAAGAAGGAGGGTTTGAAGGTAGGAGACCGTCGGATTTTATAAGGAACGACGAGGAGTAAACGTAAAAACAAATGACAGTAGCTGTAAAGAGGGTCTCGGAGAATGGTGGATAGAGAAAAGAGTTAAAGCTAGGGCAAAACTTGGCCGCTAGCTTTTGGTATGGTTACAAGGGTGGTTGCATCCAACTCGTACGATGACAATTCCTTTTTATTTCTCTCAACGTCTCGTCTTCTATTTTTCCTTCTTTTTCTCTCTCTCTCTCTCCCTCTGTATTCCGATTTCTTTCTTCTTTCCCTCTGCTTGTCTGTCTTTCTTATTCACTACGGTGCTTTCGAGTTTTCATCCTTCCCACATTTTCCACCTATGATCCACCCAAGTTATACTCTTCCCTCCCCATCCATCCCCTTTTCTCTATTTCGATTCAAGATTCTACCTTGAAAACTGCGTATTCTTCTTTCTCTCTCTCTCTCTCTCTTTGTCTGTTTCTTTTTTTATTTTTCTCGTGTTTGAGACATCGAGAAAAAGCACTTTTATAAGATACACCTGTAGTCAATGATTTTATATTTTTCCTTATTCTTCTCTATCTTTCTTATATTCAAGTCTTTGTTATTTGTTGAACTAGTTTAATCTTCATTCGTTTCGTCCACTTTCTTCTTCTCCCTGTTCTTCTCCCTTCCCTCCCCCCCCTTCTTTTTCCAAAGTCCTGGTTTAATCTCGATAAGAGGAAATCCCATGAGATTTTGTTATTCGTTATTTTCTTCCGAACGATTTTTATCTCAGTACCGATCCTTATTATCCGACAAAGTTTATTCTTCAAACAGTTTCTTCTTCTTCTTCTTCTTCTTCTGGAGAAAAAGAAATGCGTGGATAAGAAGGGTATTGCGAAGAAAATCGAAGAAACGTCGTCTTGTTTGGCTCAGAAAACGTCCGATCGAAAATTCTCTTTCCTCTTTCCTCTTCTTCTTCTTCTTTTTTTTCTTCTTCTTGTTCTTTTTATTTCCTAGCCGAATATTTCCCTTCGTTGGACTTTGAAGATCTCGTAGGAAAAAACTGGGAGACAATTTCACGAAAGTTTTATACAAAGCTAAACACATACAGGAGAAGAAACATACACTTACTCACGAATAAACATACACAGACGCACACACACAGATACATACATACATACATATATATATATGTGGTAATCCCTTTCTATAGTTCGGGAAGATTCGTCGATGCTCGACGAGTATTCGCCGTTTGCCAAGAATTTTTCTAGGACAATTCCGAGGAGTTTAGCAACAGATCTCCTTTCGAGACTCTCACAGAAGGCTGCAAAACTTTTCTTCTCTTCTTACCTTTCGGTTAGTAGTCCAGCTTTCTTGCGTATCACGCGAGCCCAAGACTCGAGTTTCGAAGGAAGAACGAAAAGGATGAAAGAGAATATTCGGGATTCGCAAGAAGTTCTAAACGATGAGAAGAGAAGAGAAAAGAGGAGAAGAGAAGAGAAGGATGGTAGAGAAGAGTAGGGAGGGAGAGGAGGAGGAGGAGAAGAAAGCCTGCAGAAAATTCTTTTGCTTCTAAAGTCCGTCGTCTGGCATTCTTGGCTTCTTTTTTACTCACCTTTCCCAACTATCGCATCCTCTACCCCTCCATTCCCTTCCAACCTTCATTTTTTTTCCACTTTTATTTTCTACGCTTTTTTTTTAGGCACAACCTCGCCGGGAGCGTCTTGTGCAATCACCCTGTTGCAAAAAAGTCATTCGTTTTGCCATAACTGTTGATACGTAACGTATATGAAAGTTTTGAATCCTCGTTTGAAGACGTCTAGCGAGCGAATAATAATAATAATTTTATAAACGTGTCTGCGTGTGTGTGTGTGTGTGTGTGTGTGGATAAGTTTGATAAAAGGTTTATCATCGAATTGATTTCTTCACGCTCGATACATCTCGGTGACATTTGATCGTGAATTTTTATCGAGATCGAGGTGAACACGATTGTTCTTTCTTCCTTTCTTTATTTTGTCTTTTATCTTCGCAATGAATCCAATCGAATCGAATCGATCGTTAGATAGATCAGAACGTTTAATATAGAAGGGATAAGAAAATTATTCTCGTGAAAGATATTCGAAAAGCTTCTCGAGGGTGGTAGCTACAAGACGAATAGCTTTATTCGCGTCTCGTACAAGGTGTGAAAGTGTGAAAGCGTGAAAGTATGAAAGTACCAAAGCGGAAAGTATGAATTAACGTTGGTAGGGTAAGCGATAAAACGTTGATTTAATAGCGCGTCTCGACGTGCATTATCGAGATTGAAAAATTGCACGTTTTAAACTTGTTCGAGCACGAGCTTTGCTGCTGCAACTCGGGATAGGAATATGAGGAAAAGCAGTGTGATGGGGGGAGGAGAGGGGAAGAAGTGGACGTGAAGGTAGTGGAGATTTCGTTTGAAATGGGGGGAAAAAAAATTGCGGAGATTTGAAAAAGTTGATTTTATAGGGTAATCGGTGCGCGAGAGAATAAAAGAAAAGTTGGTCCAGTATTTCAACATGTGCAAAACTCGTACTACCTTTTCCTCTCTCTAATATATATATCTATATACCTACATGTACATATGTGCATTGGATATGTATATATATATATATATATAAAGTCAAAGCATATACATTCAGAAAAAACTAGCAGAGTCACGAACCAATTCGTGTTCCAGTTCTTTATTCTTTTTATTTTTTTGATTCTTCTACTTCATCGAATTATGCGAAAGCTAACGAGTCCTTATTATCCTCGTCATCGGGGACAGGATTCGTTCGTTCGTTTCGTAACGATGAATCGTCGTCTATCCTTGGAAAAAAAAGAGAAAAAGCTCAGCTGCCTAGGAGTTGCGTTTAAGATTAAGGTGGATGGTTAAAGGTTGCTAAGGTCAAAGGCCATGCCAGCCGACGATATTTCGCGGTTTCCAATGGCCCGTTTGATGGTGACTAATGGCCATGGTATTAAATAAAACGTTTTCTCAAAAAGTCTCTCTCTTTCTCTCTTTCTCTCTCTCTCTTTTTTTTTTTCATTTTGCTTCGTAGACGAATATCGTTCCTCGTTGTCGTAGTAACATCGATATCGCAACAACTCTAGCAACCTTTACTTGCTACAGAAACCCTCTTCTACCTCATTCGACCACCCTTTAGTTCTCCTACTCCTTCTCAACCAACCCCTATTTTCCTCCGTCCATATCCAATTTCGCTTGGGCGCATGGTGGTGCTAGTGGTGGTGGTGGTGTATAGAGTAATACAGCACGTTTAAGTGAAATACCGAGAGGCTTTGGGCTACGCGGTATTAGCGACCTAACGAACCTAACGTCGCGTAAACTCCAACTTTATACGGGGTATGGAGTTACGAAAACGCGATTTCGCTGTAGCTTCGATGTGTTCAAGAGGTATATTGGAAAAGGTTCAGGATATAGGTTGTAACGTTGATTGATACTTTCAATTAGTACCAGGAAAATTGGAAGTTTCTAATTGCTGTTAGGTTAGAGAGTAGTCAATAAATAAATGTATTTCAGTTTATCGACTACGTACTATATCGAATCTTCGTTTGTTTGTCATATAAATGTTCTTTTATTAGGTTAATAAATATTTTATAAATATCAAAAAATACATTTTGTGTTGAGAATAATCTTAAAAGATATACGTAACGTATATGATTTTTCATTGATTCGAAAAATTATGAATCTTATTATACGTATTATTATTATTATTTATTTTAGTTAAATTATATCGATTACATCTTTTTGTTATTAAAAGGAAGGAAACCTGTAAATCACAATAAAATGATCTTATAGGAAACACTACTACGTAGAGTTTTGTTAAAGGCAACTAGTTTTCGAGTTTTGGCTTGTGTTACGTTAGTCGAGTGGTAACGATACTATCTGTACAGAAAGTTATATCATAAAATATATATCTCATATATATATATATATAAATGAGAGAGAGAGAGAAAGAGAGATGATATATGTTCGTGGGAGCGCGTGTTCAACACGTAAGACGAAGAAAGACGATATCAGGGAAGTGTCCGCAGGGCAAAAAAGATTGACAAACGACGCCACGATATTATAAAACAATTGATGGATAGTCCGATAGTAGAAGAAGGAAAACCAGCCACGTTGCACCGTGTTCACCAGCAGTCCTCTACTTACCTACCCCTTTTCCTTTTTACTTTTCTTTCCTCCTCCTCCTCTTCCTCCTTTTCTTCTTCTTCTTCTTCTTCTACTTCTACTACTTTTTCTTCTCATTCTCGTATACTCCTTTTTCTTCATTTTCGCTAGGGATCTTTTCCTCTTTCTTTACTTTTTCCTTTTTTCCAAGCACCTTTCTCTCTCTCTCTCTCTCTTTAGTTGTCTCTTTCTTTTTCTTACACTCTCCTCTTTCTCTCTTTCCTTCTCTGATAAGTCGTCTCGCCAATGAAGACAAATTGTCGGCGTCCCGCAGTTTTACGAAGGGAGTAATTAATTGTTGGCTACGTAACGAGCTGGTTGGGGCTTCCGGTTTCGAGTATCGACGGTGAGCTTCTCCAATATGCGATCAACATCGATTCGGCACCTAACCGAAGCATCCTAGCTTTCATAGAACCTTGCTATGCTTATATCTTCTCTTAACTTACTCTTTCCCTCTCTCTCTCTCTCTCTCTCTCTCTCTTTCTCTCTCTTGTGCACGTTATATTGTAAGGGCGGATTCAAGAACGCGTATAGGAAAGGTATTACATTAGTGGATTTCGACGTTGATAAATAACAAGAATTTATGGTAAGTGTGCTTTGCTTTCGTCTTTGAAGTATTTTATAATAATATACGAACCATCGCTACCATCACCACCACCACCACCACCACCATCCACTATCTATTCTTCATATTAAATCTTGTTTTTTAAAGAAAAGAAAACAAACAACTTTTTAACTATTTCCTTTTTTTGTTGAAGAGACACGCGTACCCCACCTTTGTTTTGGATACATTCAAACGATTTTCTCTTTGAGTTTACTTCTTCTTCCTCTTTCTTTTTTTCTTTCCTTTTTTAGAAAGACAAAATCGAATTTTAAATACTGCAACTGCTTTAGAGTTCTCCTTCGAGAAAGTTGGAAAAGTTTTTCACGTAGTATCGGAAAAAGAAACTTTACTTTTTGAAAAGATAAATATAAAAATAACAAGAAAAAAAGGGATAGAGAAAAAAATAGAAAAATGTTGCTTTTATAACATTTGAGAAATCGACTTACACTTAGAAAGATTTAACACGCGAATACGAAAATGATATTATACGAGGGGTTATTTTTAACGTTTCCTCCTTTTTCAGAAGAGATTACGCTTTTCTTCTTTCCCTTTATGCGTAAAGAGAGTAGGAAAAAGCTCCTTCTTCCCTCTTCCCCCGTAGCTTCATGCATTGCGAATGTAGCAAAAATTCTTACCCCGAAGTACGTTCGTCCTTCCGGCGTATTCTTTGCTCCAGCGAATCCCTACGTCCTGATGGGACATCCTTGTGTCGCGAATAAAAGAAGGAGCGGGGGTTAACGTTGAAAATCGGCGAGCTAGTACAAGCTGGAAACGAGCTTACCGTGTATAATTTTTCTTTCTTACCAACGTTCCTTTATAAATCTCCTTTTCTAAATTCCACATTTTATTTCGTAATATTTTTTTTTCGCAACATCAACGTCCTCTCAACATACATATCACACATACATATGTAAGTACTTAGGTACGTATTTAAGGTAAGGTAAATCGCATACTTCTGGTGTTGCGTTTTAAGAGCGAGGCGTTAATTACAAACGATTTGGAGCTGGAAAAAGTTACATGAAAAGAAAAAAAATATATATATAAAAAAACAGAGAGAGAGAGAGAGAGAGTGATCGTTTGCAACGAGCGTTATTGATAAAAAACGGAAAAACATAGAAATTTCTAAGAGCGTGGAGAGTTAAAAGGAAATAAAAAATAAAGAAAAGAAAGAATAAAAGAGAGAGAGAGATGGGTCGGTAGAAGGAGGAGATACCTCGGAGTAGAATTTTTTGCAGTAATCTGTCTCGTGTTAATTGCCGTCCGATAGGGAAGGGGAGAAACGCGAAACGCGAAATTGTGCTTGCACGTCGGTAACGAAAGGACGCGCTTTTGGTTGTAAATGAGCTTGCAAGGAAGCACGGCACGGCACTGAACTGCACTGCACTGCACTGTAGCATCCCAGGTCCGTGCACCCGGACGTAATTTATTTTAGAGACGATAGACGTTTGGACGAGTGGGACTTTCGACGGGCGTGAATTTTCCTTCCTTGCATCGTAACGAGGAACGGAGAGTTTGGTGCGATGCTTGCAAGCGAGAAGATAGTCTGAAAAGAGAAAGAGATTCGTAGAGTGAGAGAGAGAGAGAGAGAGAGAGAGAAAGGGTGAAATACTCCGAAAATCCGTCGAGAACGTTGACGAAGCGAAATGTCTCGCCTTTTTCGTTAACATCATAGCCCCAAGAACCCCCCCCCCCCCCCCTGTTTCATCCTCTTTTAAAGGACGGGAGGGAGTGGGATCGCGTTAGCGACATCGTCGTTTCCGTTCCATGCTTCCGCTTGCGTCCTCGGTAAATGTCCCGAGGCAGGTTCCTCGCGCGAAGCGAACAGACGACGAGACTAACTGAATTAATTTTGAAAACTTTTCCGAGTGTCTAAAGCGTAGAAAAAGCTGCCGGTTAAGTTGGCTAGCTTGCGTGGCCGACAGACCGACAGACAGACAGACCGACCGACTCGTTAATGTATTTACATCAATCTTTTCTTTTTGTGTACTTACATATTTTTATATTTTTTATTTTTGTAATACACTATGTTAAGCAGAGTTCCTTTTTGTTCAGGATATTGCGGAAATTGTAACAAACAATTATTTTATTTTACGGGATTAAATTGATTAATATAAAAATAGAAAATACAATTATAAGAAGAGGAGTCAGGACGTAATACAGATTAAAAAATATAACATACGTTGAAGATAATTTCTTATAGAGGAGATATTGATTGAAACAATTTATAAAAATAGTGATGAAGTATAGATTTGCATCTAAAAACATTCTGTTAAGATAGATCGTTATATAATATTGGAAATCTTTATATTTTTTCTTATGTCCCTAGTTGTATAATAAATTTTATATCTTTAATAAATAATATTTAATATCTTTAAATATACATATTATTTCTGTTAAGATTTATAAATTTTCAAACGCAGTTAAAATTATCAGATATTGTTTAAACGATTTTTAATTACTCATTCCTTGACCTTAATTCAATAAGACTTCCCATTAATAAATCAAATTCAATCTCGTCGATGAGTTATTCAAAATTTGTCCATTAGGTTGATTCCCCATACCATCTTTCGTATTTCTAATAAAAGTACCGGTTAACATTGAGATTATTCCACTTGGTATTTACGATACCCAAGATAGTATTACTAATACTATTCCAAAAGGCATTAACATAACATTAGCTGTTTGCATTAATTCGGAATACATCAAGCAACGGTCGCAAAGGTACTCTTGTTGCTCCCCTTCCCTTTCCCCTTCCTTCCAGGAGGAAGGTTGGTAGGGAAAGAATTTTTATTCCCTCCTTCTCTCGAATTCTTATTTCTGTTTAAGAATAAGGCAAGAGGAAAGAAGATTTTCAATATAAAATCTAATCAATTATTTCTTCATTCTCTTACCATTATCGTTTATCGATGATCTACTCTTCCCCTTCTTCTTCTTCTTCTTCTTCTTGTATATATCAATAAATTATAACTGTTTCGTACGGTCGTACGATTGTAAAAACTTTAGTGAATTTCCGTACTTATTACACCGATCTTTGGTCGGATAATAAGTAGGGATATGAAAATTGATTTATTTCTGATCTCTCAGGGATTAGGAAAACCTCTCTGTCGTTTGAATATTTGTAAAACAACATGAAGTTTTCGTAGACTTTCGTAGAAGTCTCTAATAATGGGAAGTAATGTAATTTACGAAACGTTAAAATACCACGGTGTTCTATTTTTGCAGAAATGTAGGTGGCAGTGGGGGTCGGGTGGTAGGTGGGAAATGGGAAATGGTGGTGGGAGCTGCATAAATTAAATGTAAAATCCGCGTAGTAATTATTCTTCAAGCTCCAACGATACAGAGCTCGGAGTTACTCCATGATAGCGATAATTAATCCGATTTGCAATTAATCTTTTCGTCTCTTCGTTCGAACGTTGATGATATTTTGTTCGTTCGTTCGTTTCTTTTTCTATTTGTAGACACGACTACTGGAAATGTTTAATGTAATCACTATCGTTAACAAAATCGTTGATATTTAATCGGAATGTCTTACAACTTTGCAATTTTCTCTATTTAGGATTTTTTTTGGTTTAAATAGAAAACATGGGTTTAAATGTAACAATATTTTTCTTTTATTTCGAATTATTTTTACATGTAGAAAAAATACAACACTTTTTCAGTCGGTTGTGTACTATTCGTTTAGATACATTCTATTGTATACGTATGTATATAGCGAACGGATAAATATAATATGTTTTTCTTTCGTATACGTTTTGTACGTCTGTGTATGTAAACTTTTTCCTACTACAATGTAATAAATTTTGTAATATAAGATATTAAAAACAGAGCAGAGATAATAGTTGTTTAAAGTTTTCAACAAAACTGATTTAGATTAGTTAAAAAAATGTTGCTTAATTATAATTATTTAAAAAGTTTGTTAAATGGGAAGTAGGGTAATTAAAATATATTAGAAATTAGGTAAACCAGAAGTGTAACGAACCAATATTTTCTTTTATTAGGAATCCAAAAAAGGGGTTTCTTGTTTTTTTTAAATATAAAAATGTTTGTTGTTTAATTTTTCAACACATGTTTAACTGTGAAACAAAAAAATCATATAAGTTCCGCGTCACTTAACAAAGAAAAAAGATGAGAATATTGAGTAAACGTTTTGGACCGACTGGAACGAACTGTCGTGTCTTCGAAAAAACGGAAAAACCTTGAAGGATCTTTCAAGCGGTACGCGCGACGGAGATTGTGCGAAAAGTAAGAAGAAAATAAAAGGAGAAGAAAAGGAAAGAGGTCGTACTTTTCATGCTACTCTTGAACCTTTACTATACACGAATACAAATATTTGTTGAGGACTTTGCTATTCTGTATAACGATGAAAAGCTTGAGTCTCGTGACAAAGTAGTTGGGGTTTGCCAGTGGAGTTATAAAAAAGATGACATTTCTAGGTTTTAATTCATTTTTCCAACTCTTATTGCTAGTTCCCTTTTCTAAAAACGAAACGTGAATTACATCAATACGTTAAATTGTTTTTTAACCAGTTTGTTCTTATTCTTTTATCAAATAATTTAATAAAATAAAAGACCCAATACACCGAATTGAGATCCATTATCGGAACGATTTGACAGTTAGTAGCTTATATTTAATCATGTACGCGATGGAATTTTCAAAATCTTTGTTCATTTGATACTCTAATATTTTATTTATAAAAAAATATATAACTATGACTTGAGAGTGTATCCGAAATATATAAAAAAAATTGTCAAATACAGGGACAGTCTTAGAAGCACGATTTATTTCGGTCCCTTAACGATGAAACATTTTTTTAATATGTTTAATTTAAAAAAAAATTAAATAATATGATTATGCTTGAACAGCTAAATGTCTATTTCAGATAATGGAATAATTTTTTATTCTTATATTAGCTACTTTACACTTCGAATTCGGTTGTTTTGCTCAGAATGCCACGATAGTATTTTATGATGCAAGATTTCGTAGAGATTAATCACTTATTTTCGGTGTTCCTATAAAAATTTTTCATCGTTCAATGGTACATTTTTTATTTCAAAAGTATACTCTAATTAACGGTAATTTTCTAAGTGAGCTAACTGTAAATTTTTATTCAACTTTAACAATTTGAGTAGTTCAAATGCTCCGGCATCTTTTCACCTAATGACCACCATAGGGTCATAGGAGAATCTGTGATAGTCAAATATATTATGGTAGTCATAAATGACCAACGTAGCAGTCAAAGTGTTAAGTATTATAAGTTATGTACATTTCAACGTTCTGGTATTGGGTCTTTGATCTTATTTTTATAGATTATAATTAATTTTAATTAATATCAAATTAATATATGTATCATGTCATCATGATAATACATTAAAAGCATCAGATTTTCCCCAAAACTATGATTTTTTTTTTAAATATACGGAATATATGCATTATTCATGATATTTTAATGATATCCATAGATTATCGGATAAATTTTGTAAATAAACGTATATGAATAATTTATAAACTCAAAACAATTTTCTTTTTATAAAAATACAATTTTTTATTTATCCGCGTGTTGTTAGATCTTTCTGATATTCCCGTAATTATCCTCGTGGATTGGTAATATTTTTCATAGCAAAAAGAATTTTCTTGACCTCTTTTATCAGACGAATTACCTAAAATTTGTTAACTCGTTAACCGGTTTACGCGGGTTCGTTCCTAACTGCTGTATAAATAAATCTCCAAACAATTTCTCGAATGTTACGTTGGATTATTCGGAGTCGAGAGAACTGTAACAACAAGAAGAACAACAAGAACAATAACAACAATAACGATACGATACGATTCGTTACCACTTCTTCTTCCTTCCATCTCCTCCTTTTTCGTTTCAACCCTCGACTATCAATTTTTTTTTCCTGCGAAACACACAATACCCAGGTAGATGGTATCAAGTGCGATTAACGTTATCGTTTTAGGTAAAACAACTGTAGGATGGTGTTACAGGTAAAGTATTGTCTACGACAGATACCTAACCCCTTCCTTCCTTTTTTTTTCTACCCGTCGTTTCAATCGTCCTGAGTATATTTTTTTTTTAAAAAGAAGAATACTTTTTTCTTTTCTCACACGAACCGTGGATACGAAGAAGTCGTAGTCGTCGTATAGTTCGCTAAGCCGATTCCATCGAATTCAATTTTCTCTCGAGTGAAAATAACGAACCTAATGTTTCTGCATTCCAACGCAGTTGCCCTCTTTTCTCATTTCTTTGCGAATATTTCACTTGTCCCTTTTTTTTTTTCTTTACCCCTGTTTTTTCCCCTTCCTTTCTCTCTCTCATTTTTTCTCACGAACTCTTTGTTTTATCATAGGAAAACAAAAAAAAAAGAAAAAGATATCGGAGTTTTCACGAACGCGTGTTTAATCGAGTAACATAGGACCTTCATTTAAATCACCTAATCACCCTTCTAGCTAGCTAGTTTGCTTGCTTGCTTGCTAGCCAACTCGTTCGCTCAGCTAGCAAGTAAAAAGGAAATTCGGCGGTATAAATCGTGAGAGGCAATGTTCTAGCTACTAGATGTTTTTTCTTTTTCTTTTTTTCTTTTATTCTCTTACTATCTTTCTCTCTCTCTCTCTTCTCACTGTGCGCGCTCGTGCCACGATAATGAGGTTATTTGTAATTCCAGGACCGGCTGATCAAATCTTCCTAATTTCCTGGATCTGCTCGCTTAAAATTCTACTCACAGGATGCGCCTGTGTACGTCTTTCTCTCTGTCTCTCTCTTTCTTTCTCTTTTTTCTTTTTCTCTCTTTTCCGTAGAAGCCAAAGCCAAAGCCTAGTAACTAGCATCTCTCTCTCTCTCTTCTTTTCTTTATTCCCAGTTACCTTTCTTGGTTTCTCCCCCGCGATTCTCTCAACAGTTCCTATTTCTACGAAAAGTACGAACCCTGAAGAATCCTAAAAGGAGCTTTTAGGATCCGAAATATATGCGCCAAGCTACTGGCGTATTATTTTCTAATGAGTTCCGCTTTGCCGGTGAATTAAATTACAAGGGAGACTTGATAGTCTCGAAAAAAAGAATTCTGTTTTAAAAAGGAAAGAGGAATAATAATAATAATAATAATAATAAAAAAAAATATGTACGAAAAGGAAATATAGACGAGGGAGTGAGTTAGAACGATAGAAAGACAGAGAAGGGGAGAGAAAAAAATAGAGTGTGTAAGTGTGTGAGAGAAAGAGAGAGAGAGAAGGCTTACTGAAGGATTAAAAATAATTCGAAAAGCTTGGGCGTTTGTACTCGCGAACGACGTCGGATTACTACTACTACTACTACTAATACTACTACTACTATTACTATTACTACTACTACTACTATTTTACTTTAACGTTTCGTGATATGGCCATAGTTATGCGGAAACTTCGGGAAATATCGTACACGCCCGCACGTGCATGGAAGTGAAAGATAGAAAGAGAGAGAGAGAAAGAAAGCAAAGGAAAAGGAAAATGGAAGAGGAAACAACGAGTTTCATCGCGGACAAGTTTGCCGCACGGATTTCTTTGCTTTTTAATACATAAGAAGCCAGCTTTCGTTCGTTTTAACTCGATCTTACACATCGTCCATGAATATACCGGTGCAGAATATTAACGAACTCATTTGCTTCAGACTTGGGTAACCGGCTTTAGACGTAAAACGAAAAACAGAGAGAAAGTGAGAGAGAGAAAGAGAGAGAGAGAGAAAAAAAAAAGAATAATAATAAGGAATAGGTCCTCTATGGTCCGTTGGGATTTTTATAAAACCTCGTTATGGATACAACTGCTTTTTCTTTCCTTGAATACTCACCTACATTTCTAAAAGTATTTCTTTTCAGCTTTTCTTTTCTTTTTTTTCTTCTTTATTTTATTTTATTTTATTTCTTTATATTTCTTTATATTTCTTTATATTTCTTTTTATTTCTTTTTCTCCTTTCTCTTCCCTAACACTCGTCAAAAATATTTTCTTATCTTCTCTTAGACTTCAAGGTTCTATTTCGAGTAAACAAGATTAACTCTTACATAGACAATGAACTTGTAATTTATTTTTTATTAAAAATGTTTCTTATTTTTTTTTATAGATCATTATAGGTTGTACAACGATTAAAGTTTTGTTTTTTAGAACTTGTATTAGTTTCTTTCGATTAAATCGTAGAGTTTTAAATGTTTTATTATTTGGTACAGATTTCTATCGGTGTTATTTAATTTATACAATTTTATTATTTATAATAATATCTAATTTTTATATTATATAATTTAATAATTATTGATATTTATAAAAGTATAATTTAATAATTAAAATTTGGTAAGAATATAATTTTGTCAATTTAAAAAACGGACATAATTTATCCGAAAGATTCTAATATAAAATATAATACTCTAGTAATATTTTCTTCGTTGCAACTATTTTTTATTTCGGGGCAACAATTCGTTTAATCAAATTTCGACTCTGTCGAGTAATAATCCAACGGCGTTAGCGATAAAAGAGAACAACATTCGCATCGTTCGTTCCATCATTGGCTAAGGTGTCATTAAGTTCTTTTAAACGAGAACCCACCCCAGTCCTCAACCCTCTCCCACCACTCCGAATAATCCGCTTGTTATTTTCTCACGAAATTAAAACGTCCCGAATGCGTCAACGGAGCTTTAATGAAAGCCTTTCTCGGGCTCTTCCATCTCAAATGATATTTCTCTCTTTTTTTTTTACCTCTCCCACTCTTCCTTATCATCTTCTTCTTTTACTTTTTTTCCCTTTTGTTCATTCTATTTCGTTCATTCTCTGCGGTTAGGGAACGATATCTTTGTTGGTATTGCAGTTATATAAAAGAAAAAAAGAGAAAACGAAAAGAAGAAAAATATAAGAAAAATACTAGAAAAATACAAGAAAATTAAGAAAATAATGGAAAAAGAAATAATAGATTAAATAAGAAGGAGAACAAAAATTCTATATTTGTTAGGTTGTCAGGTATGAAATGAAGCAAATTCTCAATTCAATTGTGCATTTTTTTGTTCCATTTCATACTTGACAATCTAATAGCGTATATAAATTCGTTGGTATTATAGTTACACTTATAGAAAAAAAAAAATAAAAAACGTAAAGAAGAAAAATAAAGAAAATTAAGGAAAATGATGATAAAAGAAATAATAGATTAAATAAAAAGAAAAAAAAAATCTATATATGTATCTCTGTTTCTTATACTCACCGACTTACTTCTCATCTTCTTTCTCCTTCCACCTCATCTCTTCTTCCAACCGACTGGAGCAATTTAATCAAAGTCCATCTTGTTCTATTTCTTTCCCCTTTTATAGGTTACCACAAAGATTCGAATTTCTACTTTTTTTTATTTGCACTCGAGCATACGATAGAGAGAAAAAGAGAGAAAGAGAGAGAGTTCAGTGGAAACTCTTTTTTTCCTTTTCCCGTATCACATTGAAACCTCCTACCCTTTCGCTCCACCCACCACGTTAGTCACTCTAAACCTCTCGTTCTTGGTATCATGCTACTTCATCTCTTTTCGGACATTTGAATAATCCCCTTTGGTAAAGTCTCCTATTATAAACCTGTCCGATATGTAATTTAACATCGATCCTTGTACATTATCCTTAATTATTGCTCGATAAATTATACATATTAGGTTGTCAAATATAAAATGGAGCAAATTTCAATTCAATTATACGCATTTTTAGCTCCATTTCATATTTGACAAGTTAATATATACGAATCGAGTATATAATTTAAAGAATATTTTTATTATAATGAATTATAGTTATTAAACCGATACCTTCTATCGTTATTATAATATATTATCTCGTATATAACATTGATGATTACATTAATTAATACAAATTACGAACATTTTACATGCGAGATAGATTACATATATTTATTTATAACAATGTTTAACGATAGTTCGTTGAGCAAATAAAATTCTACGATTACGTTTATTTGAATTATTTGCGTATATATAAAAGAAGGGAGGAGGAAGAAAATTATTAGATGGTGGAGGTAAATTTGGTGAAAGATAATGTTTGGTCTGTCGAAAGTTTATTAAGGAGTAAAATAGTGGAAAGTCGATATTTCGAGACTCGTATAGACGTGGGAAAATGTAATCGTTGGAAAATTAAAAGAATCAAAGAGAGAGAGAGAGAAAGTAGAATGTAGAGTTCTAAATGTGTTTTTAGTTATAAACGTTGTTTGGTGATGTTAAGCACGTACAATTCCTTGCTACCCTTAAAACTCTCCTCTTCCATTCCCTTCACTCTACTCTCCCCCCTCTTTCTCTCTCTTTCCATTTCTTTTTTTCTCATCTCCGACGGTTTCGCGATCGACTCGTTTCCCCGAACTCTCTTTCCCCCTTTTTCGGACTTTTCGGTTCGTGGTTTCGGAAAATCCAAAGAAAATCTCAAGGATTTTCTTTCGACGTCGTTGCTCGTCGCGACGTTCCCTCGAAAGGGGGAAGAAAAAAAAACAGGGGTGGTGGAAAGAGGAAAGGAAAGAAAGAATGTCGAGAAGAACCAAGCGAAAGAGCAAAAAAAAAAAAAAGGATGAAGAAGGAAAGAGATAAAGGACGAAAAGCCACGCGAGAAAAGCTGAATCGAGTAGCACAGACCCCCCCGATGACCGATTCCATGTTCCAGATGTTCCTCTCGCTTTTCTCGCTATTTTCCTGTGAATTCCTTTAGAACTCTTCTAAGAGAAAATTCGATGATGTAGAAGAAGAAGAAGAAGAATGAGTACTTTTCATTTCTCTTTCTTACTTTTTTTATATTCCCCCGTTTTTTATTCTTTTTTTCTTTTTCCACCACCATACCTCATCCCATTCTCAACTTTAGCGTTTTCTTTTACTTTTTTCTTTTGTTTCAATCTTTTTTATTATTTTTTTTTTGCTTCTTTTTCTTCCTAATTTACGATCAAAGTTGGACGTTAATACCGATGGATTATGGTAATTCGTAAAATAATGGTTATCGTGTGTTCTGACCTTCCTATCGTAATACGTCCTACTAGATTACTGATATTCACGAGTTTAGTCAAATTCAATGAATAATATGATAAATATGGAGAATGTGAAAGAGATAAATGATACATTCAAGATGGTCGAGAAAAACGAGTTTTAATATATTTGAAGGCATTTATAGTTGGCCAAATTGTACATAAAATATTTACGTATAACAGGTCACTCGATAAGTGTCAAAATTTCATGACATTCTGATAATTAGTTTACAAGTTACAGTGACTTTAATGAGTCCCCTGTTTTGTAGCAACTTTCATTAGCTTCTGTCCACTCAGCAGTGTAATAGTAAATTAAGTATAGAGTATAGTTAAAAAGTGTTATAATACACAAAATGTTTAATTAACTTTGATCATAAAAATCTGTCTTATTTATTAAAGAAATAATTTTGTACAGCAAAATTGACGTTACTTTTCAATGCCTAAAAACGAATTGACAATGTTGTTGTTCATTTTTTAGGAACTTAGAAGTACCATATATGAGCATAGCAGTTTTTAATTTGGATTTTTCGATATTGTTTGCGGAAAAATATGTTGTTTTGGAATGAAATTTTGTTTCACTATTGGCTACCAACGATAGAAAAATTCATTTCTCGAAGTTCTTTGTAAAGTAAATACTCCAAGTTTATATTCTGAAAACATTTTCTGTTTTTATTACCGATCTGACGAGATTGACCTGTCAGAATAAGAAGAAATATACTATAGACGATGGAACTTCAAAATGGTTTATTTCTCGTAGA
>JACGTP010000025.1:1733361-1863537 GCA_023678845.1 Mischocyttarus mexicanus | reverse complement strand
CTGTGTATGTGTGTGTGCGTGTATGTGTATTTATATTTATTTCTATTTTTTTTATTATATTTCTTCGCACATTTTTTCTTATATATTTTATATTAACATTATTTCCATCAACTTGCTTTATTTTTATTTAGACTTTATTATTTATTTCCTTATAAAAATTAAAGTCATCCCCGTACGATTCGAGGATGCATGGATAAAAGCGAAAAATAAAAGGAAAAAGAAATATGAAAGAAAATAAGAGGAATTTCATTAAACGTTCGCGAGACGATAGAAACAAGCAGAGAAAAAGGGGGAATTGAGATTGTGTGCGTTGAAGTGTATATATATATATATATATTTGTTGGAGGAAGGGGGGGAGAAAGGTTTTCTATCGTCGATCGAACAAAAGCCGCTGCGCGGCCAATCAGCGGTGGACGATATCGGAATTCAATCTTTATCGGCCGATTTGTGGTTCGTTTCTGGCCCCGGTGGGTGCTAGCACACGATCCGAAGTCTAGTTCGTGCTTCTGACGAGTCACGAATGTACACGCGCCATTTCTCCCTCCCCCTTACCTCTTTCCTTCTCTGTCCGATCCTTTTCGTTCAAGGCGCAGAGAAATAATAATAATAATAATAAAAAAAAGGATAGAGAGAAGGAGAGAAGTAGGAAAGTGAAATAAAAGTGAACAGGAAAAAGCCCGTCGAGAACACCAAAATCTCGAACGTTTATTGCCGTTTGACCGATCACCTTTCCCTCCCTCCTTCACTCCCACGCCACAACCTTGTCTTCTTTTTATTCACCCACCCCCCCTCGCACCACACCTTTCTGTTTCACTCTCTTTCTATCTTTCCCATAGCAGAAAACCCCACAGTAGAGAGAAAAACGAGCACACACACACACACAGCCAACATTTCATGCCACTCTTTTTTCGACAGTTATTTGTTTCTGGATAGCTGACGAAGGAAAAGGCGTTGCTGATGGTGGTGGTGGTGGTAGTGGTGCTGGTGGTTGCTGCTGCGTGCTTTTCAAAGGCTACGGTTTCTCAATGGTTTTCCCAGAGTTTCGTAATTTTGTTTCTCGTGATTGCTAGGAAAGAGGAAGAAGAACTACACGTTCGACCCTCGGGGGTGGTCTTCTTCTTCGTTTTATCTCGTTTACGAGAGAGATGCGAAATTATATTTTATTTCTTTCTTTTTTTTTTTTCAAATGAATCGGAACTTGCATTTTCTGTTTTCTTTCTTTACCTCACTCTCTGTTTCTTACATTTATATTTTTTTATTATCATCATCGACTTTTTTTATTTTCACTATTCGAAAACATATTTCTGCATTATCTTTAGGAAAAATAATGAGGAATTCGTCGTATCTTAAATGAGAATAGAATTTAGAATTATTACTTTTCTTCTTTTACGTTGAATATTTCATTAGCTTTGTAGATTTTCGTGGTATTTTATTTATTCCTGTGATATTGAAATTTCTTTTTTATTCTAAATAATTTACGATATAATACACATTTTTGTTTTGTTTCTTGCTAAATACAAGTGTTGTACATTTATTATATAAAATTATCACAGCATAAGAGAGAGAGGAGGAGGAGGAGAAAGGTGGAGGTAGTTTCGCGCAACCATATCCAATGTAAGAGATTTTTGTTTCTTTTTAATCTAATTGCTATTCCCTTCTACCTAATTAGACGAAATGCGTTGGTGCCCATTCATTATATATAAATATATTTTTTTTTCTTATTAATTATTTGTTTGCCGGTACCTTCTCCCGTCTCTGGCAAATTCCGTTGTTCGTAATTACGTTCGAGCGACGACACGTTGGCACGACGAAGAGGATTATTAATTAACGCGTCCATACCGATGCGCATCTGTAGTAAATTAACAGCTGATAATTATATGCCAGCCTCACAATAATTTCATGATCAACAGCGTTTAATTAAACTGGTTCTTGCGATTCATACAAATCGATATCAGAGGAACACAACGTCCGATAAATAAGGTTTGTTATCGAGTCGTTCGCCGTGCTTTACCGTATCGTACCGGACCGTACCGTACCGTACTGTACCGTACCGTACCACAAACCTACCTCGTTCTCGAATATTGCCAATTTTCGGTTAATCGATTTTACAATTCGCGGATAGATAATCTTTAAGCACACTTTATGCGGCATATTAAATATTCTTCATTCTTTTATTAAAATCACGCAACACAATATATTATATTAATATAATAAAATTATATATTTAATAAAAATATTATATAAATTTTATATAATTATATATGTATATATATGAATAATAAATAACATTTGTTAAATATTTCAAAGATAATTTTTCATTGGAAATATATTATTTATTATGTTAATTATTAATTACAAAATATTATTAATTACTTAAACGGATAAGGTAAAGAGTTAATACTATTATCTCTCGTATTATCCAGAATTACTATATCTCATAACCAAAGTACAAGTTAAATCCTTTTTAATATAATTTACAAATTCTAACTTTTCGCATTACCAACTGAAACGTTCTATTATGCTAAAACAATAACTTAAATAACTTGTGAAAATTGTGAAAAGCATTGATGTACCAGAAACTTTCAATGAGTCTACTCGTATTAAAAGACCATAGTTATTTAAAACATTCGTTTTGATCTCTACATTTTAAATTGATATTCGAGCGTCGACCTTTAGCTTTCTTCTCTCTCTCTCACTCACTCACTTTATTTCTCTCTCGTTTCCGGTTTGCCAATTTTCCTCGCATTGCAGGCTATTAAACAATAGGATTCGTGATTCAAGCCGGCCAATAAATTAATTTTCCGGCTTCGTTAGTGCACTCGTAATGAGCTCGTAGGTCATAATTCGTTCGCCAGACGGTAAAAAAAACAAAAAAAAACGTATAACGGTACGTGGGGAACAGGGGGCGATGGGGATGAGGTTGAGGTTGAGAGGGGGTGAGAAAAGTGCGTGAAGTATGTGTGTGTGTGTGTGTACGTGCACGAGATAACTATAATAGAAATAGAGAAGTATAAGAGAGGAGAAGAAGGGTGGGAGTATATGATGGTATGACTCTTCGCTCGGGGAAACAATTTTATTATAAGCGTTGGAAAGGCTATTTCTGCTCTGACATAATAGCCGTGTTTTCATTGAGAATTTTGAAATGGTCGCTTCGGTGAGTGCCAAAAGCGTTTCTATCCTATCCATGACGAGTAAAAGCGGAAAGCAAGCCTGCCCGCAAATATTTGCCACGCTCGATTTTCCTCGCGCCATCCTTGCATCATTAATTGTGATCGTTTGAAAGCTCGACGATTCGTACGCGGGCCCCCACGTGTGCGGTTAAGTCTTTGTGTATATCTATCTATATAATACATACATGCATATATGTATGCGTAGATATATATGCGTATATGTGCGTTTACGGTATATGTATAGAGTACGTATATACATACTCGTATGTCAATGATCAAATGCATTTTTAGGTACACCACCGAGCAGCCATAACGTCGGTTGATGCATTGATTGCGTGTGTGCATAATTAATGCTACGTTGGTTCTAAATTTATACCTTTTAAAGGACTCCCTCTTGTTATATAAACAAGTCTGATAAACGAGCTTCGAATCAACAATCCTGGAATATGTTTGAATATTCTACTCCCCATCCCTAAATTATTCCATTCGTATATTCTCAAAAAAATGTTCGATGATCTTTGTTAAAAAGTGTTTTAAAGTTTGGTTTATTTAGATTGATTATAATGATAATTATAATGATGATTATGATAATGGCTTTAATTTACTAATTTGTATACATACATACATACGTGTTTATAATCATATAATTAAGTATTGATTTTTGATAAAGAGAACGAGTTAAATAAATAGTTATTAATGTTAATTAATGTTCAATTTGTTTGGGTATTATTTATGAAGGAAATAGAAATTTGTATTAATTAATACCTTCACTGCACTTGGTCATATATGACCAGTTATGATTCTTTTCTCTTGTAACGCTATGGTGGTCATTGGTAATCGGGAGTATTCGAACTACTTAAATTGTAAAAGTTGAATGAAAATTTACAGTTAGCTAACTTAGAAAATTACTGTTAATTACAGTATACTTTAGAAATAAAAAGTGCACCATTCATTTTCACCGTTCATTTTCTTTTATCTTATTTATTTTCATGAAAAGATTGCTCACCGCGGTAAAGATTATATCATTAAAATTTCTAAACGTATTCTTTAATGGATCGTGCATTATCCTCTCGAATTGTACGACAAATTGTCTGCGAAATATGAACGTGTATATTGTTTTTTTTTCTCTTCTATTCCAATCTTAATTACATATCTAGGACTCATACACAGACCGTGAATAATGTCTTTTGCAGCTATTACGGATAAACATATTGAATCGAACATTTTAATTTCTTCCTTTGTTTTTTTGTTTCACGTGTGTATGTGTATGTGTGTTCGAGTACGTGTATAGGAAGTCCATTAAAAAAATTCTTTTTCTCCCTGGGCTCTTTCGTATTTCGTATGCATCGAAATTCAATTGGGCGAGAAGTAGTGTAAATCGATCTACTCGAAAGGCGCACGTAACAAAGATTTGTGTGAAGTGTATACTCGTATCTACATACACACATGTAGAGAGAGAGAGAGAAAGAGAGAGAGAGAGAGAGAGATCTGGAGAGGATAACGAATTTCTCTGGTTTGAGAGCACTCACTCGTGGCAACACATTCGAATAGATACAACTAGAAGAGAGGGTGGGTGGATATAGAAAGACGTGTATTCTGCGTGTGCACGTTTTAACAATGACTTCTTTTGATAACAGAATCGGTAACTTAATATGGGTAAGTAAACGTTGTATATTGCGATTAAGTATCAACGGTACGGAGGAACAAATAGTATTGACGAATAACTATTAATCATTATTAAAATAATCATTAACACTGTGACTGTCACGTTGGCTATGGTTTCTCATGTGACACCATGGTTCTTTTATATACGTTAAAATTATTTATTTTTTCATATAAAATTCTATACACACATCAAGACATACACATACACATACACACACACACACACACACTGCTGAATTGTTTTCGATTACGTTCTCGTTTTTCTATTTTCTTTCTTGGTTCTACTTTCGTTTCGTTTTCCGCTTGACTTCATCGGATGGAAACTCTTACGAGGATCGGTCGTAGGGAAGAAGAAAAAGTAACGTTTTTCTTTCTTTACGGAATTTAATACTAAATGCTACTCTACTTACCTTTTTTTTTACTTTTGTTGAAGAGAAGATAAAATTTAGAGAGAGAGAGAAAAAAAAAGTAATGTAAAGAAATGTTAAGGAATAACAACTGTCCTAACGGGTCGAAGCGTTTTTTTTTTTTTTTCTTTTGAGATTACGTGAAACGAGGTTTAAATTAGAAGTTAATTACCTCTCTCTCTCTCTCTCTCTCTCTCTGTCTCTCTCTCTTGAAAACTTTGAGACGAAAGCGAACCGTTTGTAATTCGTTTCGTGAACCTTTCTTTTTTTTATCTTCATTTCTACCCTCGTTCGATGTAATTTACGCGATCACAGAAGATGTGCCGAGTTTTATAGTCGACTACCAATTATTTGTCTTAACGAATTCTTTTTTTTTTTTTTTCAACAAGATGATGTGCATAAGTTTTAATTTAAGGTTGTATTATATTAATGTTTTTATTTTTTTCTTACGAATTATTTCAAAATATTCCACAAGAGGGAAGTATTTTTTTACGTAACTGGTAATCGACTTTCAATGGGATTCTTTTCGCTAACAGCAGCTTTTATCATAAAAATGAAATAAAAATTCGCGCACGGTATAAAAAGGTTACGACATTCTCGACTAGTAACCCCCCTTCGACCGTTTTTATTCCGATTATCCTTTTCATAATCGAAGTTTATCCGGAGTATGTGGTGCGTGTGGCCGATAAAATCAACCATCCACGACAAATTACGATCGTATGAATTTTAACAGCTATAAAAGTGACAGTATATATAAGTACGAGAAAATGATGGGGAAACTTAAAACTAGGAAGAAAATCTTTTCTTTTTCTTTTTCTTGTTTTTTTTTTTATTCCTTCAAAGGATTCGATTGATAATCTCGTAGGAAAATTTGACGTGGTTCGAATTTATTACCTCAACAATCAATTCCTAAATTTAAACACAAAACAGATTTCGATACAACTCGAAACGCATTGCCTTGGTTTGTATTATTTCAAGGATTCAGATAACACGATTTCGGTATAGCCCGGTACGAATTAACCGTGTTAAACGAGGGACGCCTGTATTTAACATAAAATAAAATAATATATATGTTAAATAGTAATAATATAATAGTAAAATAAATAATTAATTAAAATTTAAAAGAAACATCGATAAACTGGATATTAATTTGTGTGATTTATGAAAATTAATATGGAATACTTAAAAAATTTCGTAAATTTTATATAATCTTTTTTCCTACGAGATATTTTCAAGAAGAAAACTTTCATCTTGAATAATCGTAGTCTACGAAGTTACGAGATAATATCAGGAGTCCCTGTTTCTTCCACCCTCACCATTCTTATATTCCTCTCAATAAGATCGACCCCTCCTCAATTCTTCGAACCATCATCTCACCCTCTCTTTTTCTCTCTCTCTCTCTATTCAAGTAGTCAATTATGGAGGGACGGACGATCGTTTTGGATCTTTCAGAATACGAAGCAGACTTTTACGTTCTACTCTTTGACGTGCTTCTTACAATTTAATCGTAAAATATAACGAGCATTTTTAACTATTTTCTCCCTGTTAATTATTTCATAAAAACTATCAGAAAGAAAAATAAACTGTTATATACTTAAATATGTATTTATTATTTTTTCTACAATGATTTATATTTTCGTGTTAATCAGTATATGAAAAAAAAAAAAGAAAAAGAAATACTTTTATAAAAAATATATAAGTTAGGTTAGATTATATAACAAGTGCACTATTTTAAGATTCACATTCTCATTCGTATCCAGCAATAAAATATAAAAATTCATGAAATTTTCGTTCTAATGATTCAAACGATATAAAATCACATTAATTGTATCTAAAATTTATTAAATTAAAATACAAATAAATAATCTGTTGATAATTTTCATCGCGGTAATCTCTCGATTGAATTAGCAATAACAATTATTATAGTGTTTTCTATCTTCAGAAGCGATTTTTAATTATTACATCCAAATATGAATCAAAAAAAGGAATATATTGTGCAACGTTGAAATTATAATGAACTCTTAACCGTCATGTTAAAAAATATAAACGTCTGTATTGCGTATGCGAGTAAAAAAAGGATAGAACGAGAGAAGAAGAAGAAGAAAAATTATATACAGAAAGGAAAATGAAAAAAAAAAGAAAAAGGGAGACAAGAAGTATAAAGAATTTTCATTCTGCGAGATTCAAAAGCAATGAAAGAATAAAAAAAAAAAGGAGGACATCAAAGGAGACAGCGTAATTTATTCGCGGTCTACTCCGGTGACCTTGGAACTTCGTAGAGAAAGGGAAAGAAACGAAAAAAAAAATGGAAATACGTAATTAGAGCAAAGATTATACAGTTCGGATACGAGAGTACATGCGTGAAAATAAAATGAAAGCTAAGGTTTGTGAGAATAACTGAAGTTCGTGCAAGAAAAGCAGCATTTGGTGATGAAAATAGTTGGTAACTTGGTTGGTAGAGGTACTACGGAGTCCTAAAAAAAAAGGAAAGGAAAAGGAAAGAGAAAGAGAGAGAATGAGAGAGAGGAGAAAGTACAGACGTGTTGTCCACGTAACTGTAACGTTGTAACTTGTCGCCATTAAGCCAATTAAGATGACGCATGGGTAGGAAACTTCTGCTGGTAGCACCAGCCTCGAGCTAGAACCGGCCGAGACGATCAATTTCGGTTGCTTTCTACCCTTACTCACCCTCTTTGCACCCTTTTCCCTTGCCTACCAACTTCTCACCTTTTATCCCATATCCTGTGTCCCAGTCTGGGGTTGGTTCGCGTTTCTACGCCTACCACCAACTTTCTAGTTTTACTCGTTTCTTTCTTACTTTTTATTTTTTATTTTCTATTTTTTTTTTAATACTACTACTACTACTACTATTACTATTACTGTTCGCGTTTTCAGGTCATTTCTTTCTGCCTGGACCGGTTTCTTTCATTTTCTTTCTCTCTTTCTTTTTCATCTTTCCTTGGCTGCCGTCGTATTCGATAATTCTTCGCATTTTCGGCTTTTGCCAAGTCTCGAAGATGGATATTCGCCTAACGTCTGGCCAGTACCTACTCATTCTTTCTCTCTTATGTTAGTTTCTTTGTTCACAAGTTTAAGAAAAGATGATTTTTCTTCAAAGAAGATCTACCTTCTAGAATCTTTTATTAAACCAGATTTTGTTTTTCTATATTATCCAGAAATATGCCCAAGCTTTGGCTAAATCAAGATTTAGTTTTCCATCATGGTTCCTCTTTTTTTTTTTTTAAGAATAACTCGCTTGAAGAATCGCTGACAATAAGTTAACCCGCGTAAGTGTTTCTCTTAGGATCTTAAGTAAGACGAAGTGTAGGAAGTCTTCGTCCTTCTTCCTTCATCCTTTTTCTTTTTCGTCATTTATCTTTCTTTCTTACTTTCTTTCTCTCTCTCTCTTTCTGTCTGTCTCACAATCTCTTTTACTACTTTTTTTTTCCTTCTCGGTTTCTTTATTTTCTTTTTACCTTTTTAGGCACGGATGAGTTGAATTTAACTCGCGCTAAAAGAGGACATACTACGAGGTGAAAACTGTTGTAAAAAATGAACGTAAATGCGAACGCTTTAAAAGACTTTCTTTTTGACATACTTGAATAATCCTGTTTCGTGAAGGAAACGAGCGAACCTCGTGACATCGTCTTTCACGAAACCCTGACGCATTTAATCATGTTTTATAGTAGGAAGAGAGAAAAAAGAAAATGTTGGAAAGAAAGATATCTTACAAGGATGGTTGTATTCGTGACTTATTTTCGACATTTTTTTCTAAAGAGAGCCTCTCTCTCTCTCAAAATCGTTGAATATCAATCTGATAATTATAATCTAACAAGAAGTATAATTTTATTTCCTTAAGAAATAACTCTTTATTTACACACACACACACACACACATTAATGTTTAAGAATTTTATATTCATAATTATATATAGAGAAGTATTATAAATTATATTATTAGGTTTATCAAGAACGAAATGGAGCAAATTTCAATTCAATTATATGCAATTTTTGCTCTATTTAATACTTGACAATTTAATACAATAGTATTCCAGTCGAATTAGACTGATTTTGGGGTCAAAATGGATGTTGCTTCGACCTTCTTGAAAAAAATTTAAGTAGTCAGGAGTGTGGAATGTCTGCTTTTCGAAAGCAAAATCAAAATGTGAAAAAAATCGTGTTAATCCGTAAAAATCGCATAAGTAACTATAGTATAATATTGTATATTTCATTTAGCATGTAAAAAAGTTGACCATATAAAATAATACACTTCATCATATACATATATATATGTTAAAAATTTACATATACGTGTATACGTAAGTTCATTTCAGCATAGTGTCACTTTACATTCGTTTAAAATCAGTCTTCACATTTCTAACTTAGGTATACATACATACATACATACATACACATATATATAGGTAGGATTTAAGTTATTCTACGTTAAATCGTCGACCGCATACGTTATACTTAATCCTCGTCGCATGAATTCCCTTTTCACTTTGGCTTGGCAACAGCTTCCTCACCTACTTACCTCCAATTTACATGAATTCATAGAAATAACGTTCGAAGTGATGATACCGAGGAAGAAGAAAAATCTTATCTTCTAGCAAAAGAGCCATACGGTTAAGTTGTGGGTGGAAAGGGGTAAAAGGTAAAGGGGAAGGTACTAAATTCACCCATGAAATGATCATCCCAATAAATAACCACCGTCGCGTTTTTTTTTTCTTTCCCTCTCCCCCATTTCCCCTGTATGTAATCTTTCCTGCTGAATCAGGTTGCCGCAAGTAGCGAGGAACGAACACGTATTCCAACGCTAAAATTTGACGTATTCGAAGCCCCGAATCCATAATTCAACCTCTCCGGTTACACCCGAAAAATTTTCTTCGATATTTAAAACGATCGTTACGAGCCCGCAACGAGAGATTTATCGTGATGGCAACGTATCTATCTATCTATCTATTCCCCCTCTACCCCCATTTTTTTTTTCGTTGGACGATTTAATCGCTAAACGCAGAATGCAATTTCGTTTAACCGTGTTTCGTCCGATCCGGTCCAGATCGATATCATCGGACGTCTTCCGTTTTTTCCATTTGATTTCGATTTAGACAGGAAAACCCGCGCATATGGTTTGTATTTTCTCGTTACACACAACTATGCCGAGAGATTTGTTAATTAACTTTTATATATTTTATGTCAATTAGAAAACAAATTTAAGTTTCATTATATATATATATTTAATTATTTTTTTTTTAAACTAAAGTATTAGTATTAGTTAATTGTTTAAAATAATTTGTTCAAAACATACATTTTTATTCAATAGTTCAAACAATCGTAGATTAATTGTTCTAACTTGAAAGATAATTTGTGAATATTTATATTTAATTATTATTCAAAATCATTTCTCTTTTAAGCCAATATATATTCAATGACACAATAGTAGTTTTTTAAAAATAGATACAAAGCGATGAAATAGATAAATGTTGGAAAGATACTAGAACCAGATACTGTTGGTTATTGCTTTTAACTCTATACTTCATGATTAAAGCTCCTATGTGATTGTGTTTATTTCCTTTTGACTGTGGTTGGGGTTAGGGTTGGGGTTGGGAGGAGGTCGAAATATACGCGAAAGAAGATCCTAGGAAATATCGACTGGTATTTCTCGATCTGATTCGAATTGCATTCACCACTGCGCCTATCTCCGCGTCACTTCCGATTAGTTAACCTCGTTCAAAGCTTGCTTCGAATCGAACTAGATTCGAGATACGCGCCGGGAATGCGCATCGGTGGTTGGTTTGTGTGTCCCGTTTGTCTAGTTGTTCATTCTCTACGAAAGACACTTCCGTTTAGAGAGGAAAAGCACCGAAGACAATTGATTTCTGACAACCCTATGCGAGTTTTCTTCCACGAATGAAACGTGATAAACATCTCTTTTGGAAAACTCCTATTGCGACTGACTTTTTAACTCGATTTTCTATTACGATCCATTATTTATTATTTCCGTTTTTCTATTTATGCGCAATGTAACTATGACGATGTACACCCCATATTACAAAACAAAATTGAATACAATTCATTTTAAGATAGATTTTTTCCCATTTTATCCCATTGCATTCTCGTTGTACACATATTGCACATATCTACAATATTTGTTAAATAAAATTTATCAAATTTAATTTAATCTTTTTTTTTTATATCGTTTTACTCTTTAAATTTAAATCTGAAATAATAATCCACACATATAAAAGGTACTTATTTTTTTGGACAGTAGAGAGAGAGAGTAATAACGTTAAAAGAAACAATTTATATGCGTTTTGTTATATGTTATTAGCAGTTTCCATTGGATTCCTAGAATCACCATGAAAGCATAAATTAATATGGCTTTGCGAACGAATCACGAAACCACCGCTGCCACCGCAACAGAAACCCTCTAAGAATTTATGTTCCGTGGCAATTAAGCTGGAACAAGCGCTTTATTCCGATCTACGTGCTTACCCTTCGGCTAGTAATACTAACGATCTATCGAATTCAAACGATCACGTTATAATCGTGAACAATTCGAATTTCCAACAACGAAACGTACAAAATTCAAATCGGTACGAAAAAGTTAATGATTTAATTCCACTTACTAGAAAATCAGAGGAAATTAAAATTCATATACGATAGTACAAAAATATTTCATATTATAATTGATTATGTTTTCTTTTTATTTTTTTCAAATGCATTTCTGTCTCTTGAAAAAGAAAAAAATAATATCAAAGTTTAATCTTACGTTATTCGTAACACATAGGACATTCATATTGAACTTCTTTCCAGCATGAATAATTCACCGATGGCAATCACACACACACACACACACATATGTACTATGTTTTACGTGCTACTCGGTATACGAATTTTTCCAACGTCATCTAAAAGTTACGAAATCGAAATTTTAAAAGTCTCCAGACAATGGCTAGAGTATTATGTATAGATCGATATTAGATAGTTAAGAGTTGTTTTACATATGTTTACATTACTGTTTAAGTGAGTTTCCTCGAGTTGGTTGGATAAAGTGATAGGAGTGCGTGAATAAAAGGAAACTAGAAAAATTGCTGAAGTGAGAACGAGAGTAATATATATGCGATATAAAAAAGAAAGTTTAAATAAGGAAGAAGAAGAAGAGGAAGAAAAAAACAACAACAAAGTATTTTTAGTCAAAGTTCTTCTTTTTCCGGGAGAATTTCTAACTAAACAATAAATACTAGCGCGTAGAAACATAGTTTGGAAAACAAATATCTGAATCAGGAACGACTACGACACGGTGCATTCGTACACGGTGCATTTGTACACGTGCATTCGTACACGTGCATTCGGGAATTCCAGGATGGTTCGTTCTCGTTTTCCCCCCGTGTTGTTACCCTTTGCGAACTTTTCATAAAGCGATAAAAACGCGAACCGCAAGCTGAGCCAAAGCTGCCGCGTTTACGCGTCTCTGCAATTCGCGTGGCAACAAAAAAACACAAACAAAAATACCGACGAAATAAAAAAAGAGAAAAAAAAGAAGCAAACAAAAGAGAGGATAACGAATGACTAATAAATTTCTAGTTTCCCTTGCGTTAATGAAAAATAGTCTAGAGAGAATTCGTTTTCTTCCAATTTCATTGAATATCTACGCGAATTTCAATGAAATTTCTATTTTCTTCTGCATTAATGGATTTATCCCGTCAAATAAAATAAAATAAACTAAAATTAAAGATAAAAATACGAAGATATTATTCGATGAGAATTTTGTACACTTTTTCTATTTCACTTTACCTTCTTGTTTTCTTTTTTCTTCTTTCCAATAAAACACGTACCAGTTAGGTAACATTGAGAAAATAACGAACCAACAAAATTGTCGATATTATGAAATGTATTAGGTTGTCAAGTAAGAAATGGATCAAACAATGCACATAATTGAATTGAAAATTTGCTCTATTTCATATTTGACAACCTAATTAGTTAATCGATCGTATTAGCTATTCGAAATAACAACTACGGTACATGCTCTTTAGGAAAAGTACGATGTTTTGCTTATTCTTTCTTCTTCCTTCCCTTTTATTTTCATCTCCCTTATCTCTCTCGTTTCTTTATAGGTAACTCAAGAAGAATTCCAAGTAGAAGAGAAGATTAACGTCGTTCATAAGACAAACATTAATATCACCCGCGTCTCACAGGGCGGTGCATCACTGTTATATCCACTTTGAAATTCTTTCCTTGCGACCCCTCACCTCTTTTCCCCCCCATCTTGAAAAAAAAGGAATCTCTACGAGTAAACGCCTCTTTCCTTCTATCCCACTTACCCGTTCCAAACCCCTCTCACCACCACCAACCACCAGAAGTCGTTCTCTCTCTTCTTACTCTTCTTCCAATATTACCGACATGGGTTGCTACTCGCGCGACTTTCGCGAGAAAAATTTTTCTGTTCTTCTACCCATCTCTTCCCTTTTTTCTATTTTTTTTTTTTTCTTTCAACTAAGATCCCCCTCCTTCTTTTTTGCCCTCTCTCCTTCCTATTTCTTTTCTTTTCTTTTCTTTTATCCACTATCCTATTCGGGCATGTTCACTATCTCACTCTCACCCTATTTCTTTTCTGGCTTTTCTCTTTTTCTTAGCTTCCATCATCTTGGTTATGCGAAGATCGTTGAAAACTTTTGTCCTTCTTCTTTCTGATACAACCTCTTCTTTCTTTCTCTCTCTTTCTTACTCTCTGTCTTATTCAAACCTTCTTTGTCTTTTTCTTATCCTTTCTTTTTCCCTTTCTTCCTTCCTTTCTTCTTTTCTTTCTGTCTTTCTTTCTTTTTATCTCCATGCCTCTTGGCAGATTGAACTTTACGAGTGTGAATCCGTAAAACTTCTTCACGTCGCATCGTGGAAAGGTAGAAAAGGTAAAAGCCAAATGGAAATTGGTGGTGGTGGCTCCAGAGGTTTCAAACTGCACCGGTGTGGCTCTTCGAACGTACGCAAAAAAGAAAAAAAGGAAAGAAAGAATTCATTCCGACCTTCGGAGTAATTCACTACGGGGTGGTGAGTTCTCCGTGGATATTTTTCTCCCGAAAAAATTTTCATCCAAACTTTTTTGAATGATCGATATTTTGTCGACTACTAGCGCATTATTTAAATATCGTTCTTTCGTAATAGTATTTTTCCTTTTAGGTATACTATCTCATCAAAACACCATAAAATTACTTCAATAATTCAAATTAAATAAAGTGTTAAGAAATAGATCGTACATTTTATCTCTCACTGAAAAGAAGTCGAAAGGATAAAAGTACAAAAAACTTGAATTTATCGTGTTCTTACACCCTTCTTCTTCTTCTTTTTTTATTATTCTCCATCTTTTATGTAAGCTATGCAAAGGAAACATAGATTTTTCTTTAAGAGAGAAGGATTATAGAAAACAAAAAAGAAAAAAGTGGATGAAAACAGAATGAAAAAAAAAAAGGAAAAAGGGTGATGGGGGTGGAAAAATAAGGAAAGTCTGAAAGATCAGAAAGTAAGAAGGTAAGTTGGTGAAACTTGCTGTAGAGTGGAGAAAAGGGTGGGGGAGTTAAAAGAAGGAGGAGGATAGGGAGGTATGCTTACAAGAGCTCGATCGTAAGTTCGAGTGTTATCTCTATCGAGTCTGGGCTTCTAGAAACGTACAATCCATTCAATCCCACTTTCTTTTCTTTCTTTTTCTCATAAGACGCATGAAATGCCTAGAGAGACTTGGTAAACGAAAAAATAAGGAAGAGAGAGTGAGTGAGAAGGTAAGATAGATGGAAAGGTAAAACGAACCAAAGAAAAGGTAAAAAGAAAGGGAGAGCTAAAAAGAGAGAAAGAGAGAATAAAAAAAAGGGAAGAACCGGCTAGGAAGCCCTCGTGGGTGGAAGACCCGTGAAAACTATCATCTACCCGATTTTTTTTTTATTTTTCAGTCAGGGGTTCCACTTGCCCGCGGCGCTCGGTATATATTGGGAGGGGAGGAGTGGGGTGAGGGTGCCTGGGTTCAGGTGTAAATTAGAAAAAAGTGGAGTTTCATGGAAACTTTCAGAGTTATACCCCCCTTTCCCTCCCTTCCTCTTACTACTACCAAACTATCTTTCTTTTTGTTTCCCTTCACGTGATAGAATAGCACCAATCCTCTCGCAAAACTGTAACCCATGTACCGTCCATCTACACACGTGTCTATGTCTTATGTGTTCTATATACTTGGGTAAATTCGTAGGTGTGTGTATGACTATCTGCATGTTTATACGTCCTATGTGTTTTAGAGAAAGAGAGAGAATAGGGAGAGACGAAGAAGGAACGATTCTACAGGAAAAACAGATACCAAAGAGTATTCGATGAGTGTGAGAAGGATAAGAACGTGGATGAAAATATATATAGTGATAGCTGGTAGTACTCTTCTTTAGTAACGACACTTTAAAAGTTACCCAATGTCTCGGCTCGATAGAGATGTGTACATCGACATCTTTCTAGAAACTTTTTACAGAGGAATACTGCAGATACTGTCTAAGAGTTATTTGCAATCTATTGGAAGAAAATGATGTTTAAATTAAAAGATCGTGTTTCTGTCGAAATTCGTTCTTTTGAGATCAATGAGAGAAAGAAAGAAATATTTAATTGAAATATAATTATTGATTTGTTTCGTTCATGACAATTATTTATCTATAAGTCTATTAGTTTCTTTCTTCCGCAAATTTACACGATCCCCTGTTTATGAGATTTATATTCGGTACCGGGAGATTAATAATTTATCCAGTTATAGTCTACGTTTTATCGAGATATACTGAGTCACGGGAGTATTCGTATAGTCAATTTTAAACGATTGATAATACGATACTGGTATGTTTTGTCTAATTCTTTAGAGAAAGGAATATATTTTAGGAGAAGTTTGATTTTACATAAATAATAATAATAATAAAAGAATAAGAGTTTAAAAAATATTATAAAAATGCTAAAAAGTGTTACAGCCAAGTATTACTTACAAAAATAATAATTGAAAATAAAAAATCAATACTAAGTAATACGAAATAATCTTATTCTTATTCAATTAATGATTGTCAACATAGTTAAGATTATTTTTGTAGTTGCATAAATAACTACTATGTGTCTCGTAACGAACAGAGTCATAATAATGGAATATTATTTAGAAACTCTGAGCGGGAACCTTTTAAACGTCTGTAAAATACGCAAAGTATGTTTAGTTTGTCATCATACGTACGTACCTAGATTATATATGTACTACGTATCGCTATACCTAGTTGAAATTTCGTGATGTTCAGGCAAGGAGGGGGGAGTCAGGCAAGCAAGCAAGCAAGCAAGCAAGCAAGCAGATGGGAACCCGTTTGTTTAAGCAGCCTTTTCAACCGTAATAATTCTACGCTTTGACAAGTAACCACATAGCTACGGTTTATTATAGTCGACAGTAGCGTACCATTCGCGCGATAAGTTTTCTTACCACCGAGAAGAGGACTTACGCCAACAAATTTCACCGCATTCGGGGTTAGCCGCCGACTACCACTACCATTTCTTTTATCTCATTCTTTTTTTTTTCATTCTTTATTTCGTAATAGTAAAAGGAATCCGTCCTAGCTTTTTTTTTCCTCGTAAAACTTGGTCCTTTCGAAAGAGTCTAACTGCCACGTCGACTTTATGAGACTTATCGAACGAACCCGGAGAGAGAATTAAGGTAAATCCTTGAACGTTTCTAAAGTGGAGATGAGAATCTGTTCGATTTGATCCTTTAAGAAAAGATCAAAGATTGTAGATCTAAAACTATGAGAGCATTTTCTTCTTTCTCTTCTTCTTTCTACTTTCTTCTTCTTTCTTATCGAGGATTGGTAGAATTTCGCGTTAGTTGAACGTTCTCTTTAAGTAAGTAAGTAAGTAAGTAAGTAAGTAAGCAAGCAAGTATGTAAGTAAGTAAGTAAGTAAGAAAGAGAGAAAGTAAACTCGTTCTCCTTTTCCGTAGCTTAATGCTCGGCTCACCATATCACGCACTTTACTGGCAAGTTAGCAGCAAGTTACCATAGAGTTTGTAAGCAAAGTTACTATGCCGCTCGTATACCAGTCCAAGCTGCAGGTTCGACCGCTTTGAGAGAACTTTGACACGTATTATGCTCGTTAAGTTAGCTACCAGTTTCCACAGACCACACCAGCACCACCTTCAGAGAAACCAGCCACTGGTTATCACCCCTCACCCTTCCTACCATCATCCTCCCCCCAATTCACTTCTTCATACGTGTGGCACGCTTCTCAGTAATGCTCACGAAACTGTTCGATTCTCTTAATCGTTTTCCTCTTTTCCTTTTCTTCCTTCCTTCCTTCCTTCCTTCCTTTCTTGCTTATCACTCGAGTTAAATTCTACTACTTTTATTACTTCGAGTTACGTTAGTTGTTACAGAAGATTACCTTCTCTACACTCCATCGAATGATATTGTTTTAACTTTTACTCTGAAAATGGTCGTTGTATCTAGTTTTGTTAATCGATTTCTAAAATTGACGTATACTAACTTTCGCATAATCCTCGTCTGGAAGAGTAATGTTTTCTAATGTAATTATCACCCGCCGACTCTTTAGCTAACGAAAAGTTACTACTGTAGCCGAACTTACCACGACGATGAATTTGCTTAACTTTTGTTACTTCAAGAAATTTTGAAGATGGAAGAATATTTGTTAAAGTTTAGATCATAAAGAATTTCTTTTCTTTATTTTTTTTTCTTTTATCACGATTTCTATTATTCCAACAGTAATATTATACTTACGATTAAAAGTTTAGAATTATGTTTTTATTCTTTTTCGTTATATATTTTATATAATGAAATGTAATTATCAATTAATTAAGAAGAAATTAAAAAAGAACGAACGAAAATTTTTCTTTTTTTTACAATTATCCTTTTACTTTCGTAACTATTATTCACTTTACTTGGAAAGTTCGTTCTTTTAGAGAACAAATTTTCAACTCGTTTACTTTCGTAATATCTTTTTTTTGTTTCATGTATTTAAATATAAAAGATGTACCTCTGAATAGGTTTAAAATATTCTTTAGATTACGTGTACATTGAACTTTTCTATAATAATTTATAACAAATATTTTATTCTGCTTATGTTTTCGTATTCATTGTCATCTCTAATGTTAACATTTTGTCTTTTTATTTTTCCTATGTTTAGTCTGTTTCAACAGTCGAGGATTTTTTAACAAAGATCGTATTTTATTTGAAAATTTTTAATGCAAGTTTAATTTTTTCTGAGCACTGAAATTTTAAACGAAAAGATTCAACTTCTTTTTTATCGACTTATTTTAATATTTAGAATTACAGTCCTCCCTCTTGGCCCCCTAATTCAGATGTAACCAACCGTTATAATGTGTCATCTATATTATCGGATATTACAATTACAAATGTTTAACATTTATCTTTTAATATTAGAATTTTAATATAATAAGGATCGATATTGGAAGAAAATGCTGTTAAGTATCGGAATATCCTACCTGTGGATATCCTTTCGCAAAAGGGTCAAAGAAGTCTTTGATTCGATAGTAATTCCGATGTAAATCTAATTTCGAGCATACCCCTATCGATAAGAAGATCGTCTTCCCTATACGTTTCCAGGATCAAAAGGTAGTCACTTTTATCGAACATCAAATGAAAATCCTTGGAACTTTGTAGAAATTTTTACCACACGGGGGATATATGTATATCTCAGATTCTTTATTAGATAATAAAAATCTTACGAATACATATATGTCTACGAGATATTTTTCAACGAGATACTTTCTTGTTTTTAAATATGACATTTTTTTCGATTTGTCTAATACAATGATTACGAGAAATGTTTAATCAGCTCATAAGCTAATGAGTTCACGAAATTAAATCTGAAGTCAAGAAAAAAAGAACTAAATCGATAATCGCTTTTAAACTAGCTATGTACAGGCGTCCCTCGTTTAACACGGTACCAAATTTGAGATTATTATAACACAGATTTGATATATCACGATTTCAAATGATTGAAATCTCATTTTCGTTCAACAATGGAAATTTTCAACTGAAGTTTTTTTAATTGCGTTCAATGAAAGGGATTGAATTGTATTATTTTAAGGTCTCGTATAACACGGTTTCGATACAATGTAAAACAGGTTTCTATACAACTTGAAACGCATTGCCTTGATTTGTATTATTTCAAAGATTCAGATAACACGGTTTCTATATAGCCCGGTACGAATTAACCGTGTTAAACGAGGGATGTCTATATATATATATATAGAAAAAATAGTGTAGAAGAGGAGAAAAAGTTGATTTTAATACATTTTCCCGGTATGCACGCATCTTTCGGACGGTTGCGTTTAAAATCGAAACTCGTTTGAAAATCCAGGATTAAGCGCTCGCAAATTTTGCCTCGTTAGCGTTTAAATAAAAGCCACATTCAGTGAGCGTGTACTCGTGCCAGCTACCGAGCGAGCATACCAACATGGTGGTGGTGGTATGGTGTTGGTGGTGGTGGTTTTCGCTTGTCGTTTTATACACAGTTATGTATTTAAATCTTGTCGATAAATGTGAGGAAGAACATTTCTTTGCTCGGGGAAAGCTTTTTCTATTTTCTACAAATTCTTTTTCTATTTCCCCGACTAGAATATTTTCAACATATCACGTATATATGTTTTACAGAAAATGTTAGATATATTAAGAAATTTGGATTATAGTTGATTTTGTTAATAATAATTTTCGTTAGATAAATGAAGAGTAATTCTCGAGTCTATTAGTACTACTTTCTCCTACCTTTTCTTTTTTCTTTACGTATACCTGTCTCTGTCTCTCTCGGATGTGTCCTCGGTGAATTCAACTCCTTGATCTAATAAACGTAGTTGACACGGAAGGTTAAGAGGCCATGTTGCAATTTTGTCGAGCTTTGCCGCTACCTACGCGCTCGTATAATTCGACGTTTTTCACGTACTGCGAAATTTGACGTTGAGCCTCTCTCCCTCTCTGTTTCTTTCTCTCTTTATTTTTTTTCTCTGTATTTTTTTCTTTAAAAGACCAAAATTAGCTAAGAAGAAACATAAAGGAAAGAGATTCTAAAGGATAGAACTAATCATTGAAGTTTAAGATCACGTGTTTTGGGTATCGGAGAGATGTGTGGAAGAAAATAATATAAATAAATCTGCATAAAATGTTTTTTAAGTATAAACCAAGTATACTAATGATAAAAAAATCAATTAACACTTTGACTGCCACACCGAAATCACATGTTTCACTCATGATGCCAAGATAGTATTTTACGATGCAAAGATTTCGTAGAAATTAATTTTATTTTCGATGTTCCAATAAAAATTGGTAATTGTTCAATGGTGTACATTTTATTTCAAAGTATACTCTAATTAGCGGTAATTTTCTAAATGTGCAAACTGTAAATTTTCATTCAACTTTTTTACAATTGAAGTAGTAGAAATGCTCCGGTCACCAAAACGTAGGGCCAGTTTTATTCGAGAACTTAATTATTTCTTGTTCTTTCAACGAAATAAACTTATACCTATCTATTTTTCTATCGTCTTTTACGTTTTTCCACAAAATTCGATAGCTTCAAACGCGCGTATGTTTTTCTTCTTTTTTTTTTATATTTTTCTCTCTCTCAAATACTCTCTCTCTCTCTCAAAAAGTTTTCGCCTAAAATATGCGAACCAGGGTTAATGAAATTCGTTTTTCAGTAACGGAACTGATCGATACGGGGAATGGAAAATTGGAGAAACGGGATATTCTGGTCGTTTCATCCTCGATACGGATTCATGTAGAGACAGAGGTAGATAAAAAATAGGATTCATAGGAAAAAGGTGGATAGTTTGAGAGTAGTTTCAAACGTGTTATATAAATTTCAATATTTTTGCAGTTTTTACATATTTATTTAATGTTTAGTTGTGTCAACGAAAGATTTAAGAATACTTTTGTAATTTTTTTACTATCATTGCTACTACTATTATTATTATTATTAATAACCATTCTTATTTACTATTACATCTTTCTCCATTTCTCTCTCTCTCTCTTTCTTTTTGAATCCTTACCTCATTCAAACGCTCGCACATGGCTTATTTTTTGATCTATGTACATACATACTGAATATTCAAAAATTCACGACCGTCTCTCTGCCAGCTTACATCCCAAAAGAAAATATATGAGACTTAAGTGCATTCTTCCTCGAAATATATTTCCATGTATTTTGTTCGTTAAAGTTCAAGCCGTTATTTCGGAAAAAAAAAACTTTTCTCATTTTTCTCAATGATAAAGGAAAACACGACGGTGTTTAAATATTAAAAAGATGTACTTCTTTTTCGAAAGATCTTGAAAAATTGGTAGTAAATGTAAAATAAGTGGTGAAATAAAAAAACTTTGCACTTATTGTAAAAGTATACAAATCAAATGTTACAAACGACGTTAGTAATAATATATATTATTATTATTATTATTATTATTATCGATGTGGGATTCACCTTATATTATATATCTTCATTTCTCTTTGCTAAGACCTTCTTCGTCCAATCGAAAACTTTTTACGACCACAGCAGCAGCAGCAGCAGCAGTTAGCTTCGAGCACTCTTAATGCAGTTTTCTTGTCAAGGAGAGCTCGATCGTTACGCTTCATTTTTTTTCCTTTTCTTTTCTTTTCCCTTTCTTTTTTATTCCACTCTCGTTTACCACTTACCCACCAAAATCGTCTCGCTGTAATTCTAGGGATTAGAGAACCCCCGTGATATCCTATTCGATCGCCTTCGATGAGAATTGTGCTTTTCTGAGTTGCTTTTTTCTCTCTCTCTCTCTCTCTCTTTTTCTTTTTTATTATACAATCGGATATTTTATCGAGATGATAACAGGTTACGAGAGTGGGGAGGGGAGATAAATAACCCTGGTTAGAGAAATGGATACGTGAATTAATCTACGAGTATGAGTCAATCAAAAACAACGAAATAATAGTGATAAGAAAAGTGTGTGTGCTTTTAATTAACTTTCTTTTTTTTATTACGAATAATAATAATAATAATAATAATAATAATAATATTTCGATAGATTTCTTTTCTAGTTAAATCACCTCGTGTTTATTTTTTTCTTAAATATTTTAAGAAAATATAATTTTAAAGAACATCTAGTAAAGGAAGAACACCATAATATAGCATGATCGATGTATAAATCTAAATAATGTATATCTTCAAATTGTTATGGTCTCTGAAAACTAACATGAGATTGGTTGGTGTACGAGAAAGGTAATAGTAAAGGAGACAGAATGACGAAGAGGGAGAGGTTTCGAATAGTATGAGTGAAATAGGAAAGAGGAAAAGGGTGGTGTATGAAGTGATATTGATTTTACAGCAACAAACCAGTAGCCATATTTCGTAGAGTAAGCTTATGTGAACGAACGTCTAGTTCTATGTTTAATGAATTTAAAATGCTTTCGAATTTTCTTTAGCAAAAAAAAAGGAAAATGTCAAGTGGTTCTAATAAGAAGAAGAGGGTTGGTCGAGTGTTTTTTTAATTTGTGGTTTTTCTCGAGACATCGATTTAAAGAAAAAAGGAAGGATTAGACGATAAACCACGTATTCCACTCACTCGTTCCTTTACTTTTTTTTCTTTTTTTTCGTAAGACAAGGAGTTAGAGGGCCTGGCTTATCGCAGGGTGTGGGCCTTATCGAGGTTTACAGGTCGATGAATACGGGCGTGCAGGACTATACCCCCAAATTGTGAGAAATATCCAGTTGCTTTTCCTCCATCTCTTTCTAACGGTAGTAACTTTTGTTTTATTCGTAAAAGAATGGAAAGCCCAAGGCCAGACAATGCTGGTGGTGATGGTGGTTATGGTGATGGTGGTCACAGTGATAAAAAGTCGAGATTGAAAACACCTCTACATTTTTGTAACTCGTTTAAAACTGCTAGGCGAAAGTTTTAGAATTTCAAGAAAAGAAAAAGAAAGAAAATAAGTAGCGAGAGAGTGAGTGAGTGTGTGTGTGTGAGAGAGAGAGAGATAAAAGAAGGAAGATACAGTTGAATTAGTAAAGAAAACGAGATAAAGAAGATTCGATTTCGATCACGATTAAACTTTGTTAAAAGTAACTTCTCAATCTTCGATGTTTTAACACGTTTATTGCCATTCGAGTTTTATATGTTTCATTTTATAAGCATAGATAACAATTTGGATTATTATAATAATAAAATAATATTAGTTTGTATTAATATGTATCTCTTATAATTTTTAATAAGACTATATTCTTTTTTTTATAGTATGTTCATTTGATTAATTGCCATTTAATGCAATTGTTATCCTAAAATGAATTCAATAGTTTATAAATAATATTTGATGAAGTTTATATTTTGAGTTTATACGATTAATCGCGGTAACAATTTCATTTCCGTCAGAATATTTATTAACGTTTAAACTAAACAAATACGAGCGTGTAAAATCGTTTATTAATATACGAAATAATAATTAATGCGTATCCCGCAAGTGTTGATATGGATAAATAAATAATTATTAAATATAACAATTATTAATTATAGCATAATGAACTAATTTTGATTGTAGATTATTATTTGAATTATTTGAACGTTTTAATATTCGATATTTTATATTCTATCGACACCAGATACTTTATTTATAATAAATTTTTGTACTAACTAATAGTATAAGTTGGTTTTTCTCATACGTGGGAACTGATTTGAGGAAACGTGTTAAACTCGCTTTTTGGTGGATCGAACGACTTAGCGAATGAAAGTGGCAGGAATGAATCAGCTAGAAGATCCCCTTAGACATTGGATAGAGGGTGAGAAATTAAGTCCTAGGTTGGGAAACGGAAGGACGGAAATCGAGCTAGGCGGGCTAATAAGGAGATTATATTAAGCGAGATTTCCTGCGGATGTTAAATCAGAATTTCCTGATCGAACCGGCTGAGAATTTATTAGCATTAACTTGGAATCGTTTAAGCTGGTCCAATTGCCATAAGATTTGCCAAGTGTTCTATCTATCGATCGAAGGGAAATCAAATAACAACAAAAATCACGTTTAACAAAAATAAATGTTTTTCCATTTATTATCCGTTTAAACAAACGTAATGATTTTTATTAATACAAAATAAAAATGAGAAAAGTAAGATGTTATCTACTATTGTATGGGTTACCGTATTATAATTGGGGATATATTTTACTAAATGAAGTAATCTTGTTTAAACGAAGTTTCTACTTACGTTTATATTGATTAACTCCTTCGTGATAAACACATAGTAGAACGCGTGGAAAGTTTCGAGATACTCTTACTCAGTAACGAACCGAGAAAAGGTTCAAAGAGCTAAGATAACCTTGATAAGAAGCTTCCAAACTTAAACTTTTCCATGAGATGTTGATAAATTTCAACCCTGTTTATATTGTTAACGCTATGGTATAATCATTTTTTCTTTTTTTCAATTTTAATCTAGAAATTTTCATTTGTTTATCTTCCCATACAAAATACAAGAATACGTATAAAAAATTCTTATTTTTTTGTAGAAACTAAAAGTTATGTAACAGTTCATTCAATAAGTCTCAGAAAAAAAATAGAATAAATCTTCGATATCATTTGATAACTGAGATGATATTAACTATTACGTTTAATTAAACTAATGATATCCTTTGATCATCGATAAAACTCGCATAGGTAGGTTTCGTATCCTTATGATTGCATATGATTGACTAGTAATATGTTCATAGAGTATTAATACATCGATGAGCTTTGAATCGTTACCTACGGCAAATCTGGTAATCGATGAAGCCGTCAATGGTGTATCTAACTCGACTATGATACTAGGAATGACGTAGCTAATCTCTACCTGTCTAATCATCTATCTAGTTCTAATGAACTCATCGATCATTATCCATATCATCTTCCTTGTCGTTATAGCTATTATCATTGTCATAGTTCATCAATTGCATACATGGTTTTACTTTTCTTTTTTCTACTTTCAAATTTTTTTTTTGTTAACCTTTTTGATACGACTGAATTCTGCGTGTGACTATTTCTGCAAAAGTGTGACGGGCAATGACGTTCTGTTACTGATTTTAATGAAATTAACTTTTGAATGATATTTGTGTTCTTATTATTTAATTGTAAGATTGGAGATGGTGTGGGGAAAAAAAAAAGAAAAAGATAAACATTTTCTGGTATGAAAATAAATCCAGTAGTAACGCGACATCTTTTTCGACTTTAATCCTCTCGTAATCCTTTTGTGCGACATCAGAAAGCATCAATGAACACCAGGCGAGACACACGCGTTCAATCCTTGGCGCAATTCCAACATTTCCAGTTAGCTGCGTTTACGACTCACCGCTTCGTATGACTCGTGCTCGCGCCTATGATTCCGTTGATAACCGACCCAGTCTTTTCATTTTAATTGACTTCCCTACTCGAATATCTTTATTGTCCAGTTTGTTTTTTGCCTTTTATAATATTTCTCAATCTTCTACGAGCTACTACGATACTTCGAATTAGTTTAGTTAATCGTCATTCGTATTAGTTCGTAATTGGAATTAATTGTAAATACGAATGGTATGTTCGAAATTTAAGTTCGTAAGATCTCATAAGATCGAAATGAAAGATTAGTTTAAATGACAAGAGAATGAAAAATGTGAATAAAACAAAAACTAGAATGAAGAAGAATAAGAATAGAGATTAGAGAAAGTAGGAGTTAGGTGTTAACCTGGATTGATTTTTTTTACGTGGTAGTTACGTGACGTGACGCAAACGAGAACTTGCTGGGTTAGAGTTAGGCGTCTGAGTTAATCCAAAACGAATCAATGTCAGCGTCGGATTAAGGAAACGCATCTGGATGGACGAAAGAATAAGACGTAATCCTCCTTTATGTTCTCTTCTTCTTTTTTCCTTTTCCTTCTATCTTCCAGAATGAAAACAGTCTACTTCACAACCTCATTCTCCTGTTCTTACTTTTTGGTTCCCACCTATCAGACATTTTCTTCTAGTTCGTTCGAGTCAGCGATCTTTCGCTGATCGTACGGCACTTTGAATTTACTGCCCTTGCCATAATGTCGAGTTTTACGAGCAGAGGTTAAAGTACGTTGCAGTTGGGAACGTTTAGTAAATGGTACTACCTGTAAGTGAATAAAAGGAAAAAAGAAAAAAATAGGAAAAAGGAAGAAAGAGAAAATGAATGAGTGAATGAATGAATGAATGATTGAGAGTGCACATAAGGTCCTGAAATATAAAAGGACATTTGATTGGATTATATCATTAACTATTCTCCGATGACCGATTGGACACGTATCTTTCCTTCTGTCTCCCTCTCCCTCTCTTTCTCTTTCATTCTCATTCTCATTCTCATTCTCCCTACTTTTTCTCACATACTTTATTTCATGAGAAATCTATCGTGAATTGGGTGTGGCAGATCGATTAGCGACCGATGTCACCGTTGGGGTTTTACCTACTTCACTGGGAACGTGACGTTTTCCGCGTTAGGAGTCCATTATTCCAGTCATATCGCTTGTTCAGGCCGTCTGGGTATCTTTCAGCCTAATCGTCGGCACGATCGCTCCTCCTAGTTTAAAAGCTTTCCCTGTGCGACGTTTATTCGTGATTTTTCATGATTCTTAACATCTAGTCGATAATCTTCTTCTCTTCTTTATTCTTTTTTTTCTTCTCTCTATATTTCTTCATATAGTATACATATATACTATATATATATATATACATATTAGTTTAGGGTAGAAGAAATCCATTAGTTTTACATTTATTTCAAGCTTCAAATAATAAAATAATAAAATTATATTATATTATATTTTATATATTTTATATATATTGTATATATTATATATTTCATATATTATATATTTCTTCATTGATATTAAATTACATAGGTATTATTTAATTTGTATTATTGGTTGTCAAATATGAAATGGAGCAAACAATGCACATAATTCAATTAAAATTTGTTTTTAATATATTAGGTTGGTGGAAAACAAATGTCGGATATTTCTCATCGAATCGTGACGAATAATCCGACATTTTTTTTCCCACCAAGCCAATAATTGTATCATTGACACAATGAAATCATTTCTTTCAACGTTACTTATTTTGTTTCTTTATAGATTTCTTAGATAAATGAATATATATATTTTTTTTTGTCCTGGTTGAAATTGTAGAAATTGAAAATTTCATATCGTCATCGTTATATTATCCATTGTATGTTTGACGGTAGAGTTCCTTCCATGAACTGGTCATCATCTATCAAGCGTATGACGAACAAACACCGGGGAGCCCAGTGGCGGCACGCTTGTTTGAACACTCTCGTTGAGTTATTGACTTTCGTAAATCAGGTTATCGATTTCACGGACTTTCCGACAAAAAAAAAAGAGAATGAAAAAAAAAAAAGAAAAAAAAAATACACGGGTCCTGCGTTGGACGATATTGTCGGTTACGCGGACCATTTTTAGTTTGTTTTTTTCGTTGCAAAACCGAAACGTTCAATTGCCTTGTCCACAAAATTGCAAAGGATTTTATTACGCAAATATTTTTTATTCGCTACACTTTACTTCTCCCCCTCCAACTTTTATTTTTTGTTTTTAATTTCTCTCTCTCTCTCTTTCTCTCTCTCGTTCGCTTGTTGTTTCTATTTAGTCAATAATGAATTAGGTAAATAGTATACTGTTATTTCTACTCTCATGTTAAAAAAATAATAGTCTTGTTTTGAAATAAAGAGAAAAGAAAAATAACTCAACGAGTTTGTAATTTTGTAGAGTATAAAATCATCGAATAATTCAATTATTACAACTTGTTTTGCAATTATGTTAATTTGTTTCATTTACTATATGTTTTTATTTTTCTCATATATCTTTATAATATTTATTAAACAAATTCTATATATATATTACATATGTTTTATTAATTTGTCATTTTTTGATATATTTTTGATTATTAAGAATAAGATGTTTTATTAATTTGTCATTTTTTGATATATCATTTAAATTAGACTTAATTTTGGAATTTCTGATTACGAAAAAAAGGAAAAAAACTGCTGTGAGGACCGATGTCTATTTTACCCTCCTCTTTTTTTTTATTTTTATTCCCCTTTCCGAAAATCCATCAAAGATCGCACGACGAGAAGGTACTTTCATTAAAATTAATTACGACGTAGTCCGCCATTCGTCGAGCGGTAGGAGGTGAAAGAGGGGTAGAAGGAGGAGGAGGAGAATGCGAGGCGTGCACCAGAACGAGGATTGAAAAGTTTGCTTGGTAACAAATATTCCTCTCTCGTTCGTTACACGTTCGTTCGATCTCCCTTTTTTTTTTTACCCTCCCCCATTTTTTTCCCATTTTTTTTCTCTCTCTCTCTCTCTACAAGCTTCGATCCAAAAATACGAACACAAGTTCAAATTCTGAAACGAGAAAATGAGTAAAAATTTGAGAAGCAAAGGAGAAGAAGAGGTAGAAGAATGATAGAAAATTTGATAAGTGAGATATAGCAAATGAATAAATAAATGTGATATTATTTATTTGGAATAAATTAGGAGTTAGATAAAACTAATTGTGTAGTTTAGTATAATAGTGATTGCTATTAATCATGTTAATGAAATATTATAATTAATCATATATATTACGAATTATATCTAAAATGTATCATCTTTAAACATGTGTATATGACAGTTATTTCGAAGTAACAAAACCAACACTGTTATATATATATATATATATATATAAAGTATATAGTAGAAGAACACTGTAGGAACGACGTAATGAGAAAGATTTTAATGGCAGCTTAATTCGAAGCGTACGTGATGGCAGAGTGGCACGGCATTGAAAGATTGAACTAAAGCGAGCTACATTTCTCCTTTCTTTCTTTCTTTCTTTCTTTCTTTTTTTTTTTTCTTCTTCTATATCAGTCTATCTTCTTTTTCTATGTCTGTTTCTTTCTATCTCTCTCTCTCTTTATTACTATATAAAAAAAATGAAGTAGCATATTAAATAGTAAAGTATGGGAGTTGAAAAAAAATAATCTTTCGAATGGTACATCGTTATTTTAACATTGTTCCTCATTGTTCATAATTTTACATTATTAATGTAATTTTGTCGTTACTCGATACAAAATGAAAAATTAAAAAAAGAAAAAAGTAAAATTTTATTCTATCTCATCCTCTTGGAATTCGTTGATAATAATTCACAGATATTTTCTCACGTAGTATTACAAATTTGTAGCTTGTAAAAATGTAAAATGTTACTCTCGTCATTACAATTTTAACAATCGCTTTTGTTCTATCTTTTAAAAAACAATTTCGTTTCGTTACCATTGTATCATTGTGAACCGAAACGATTGCATACGATTTATCGTTGCTTTTATATTATACACATACACATACACATAAACATACACATACATATACACATACATATACTTATGCATATACATATACATAGATACATACATCCATATATATATTTTTTTTTTAGTCCTTTATTTCTTCTACGCAATCACATTTTTTTCTTCCACCTTTTTACACTCTCGATTTTCATGGTTTTATCACGAACATTTTGATGAGGTAGGAAGTTTTCCTCGAAAAAAAAAGTTTTTAATAATCGAGTTGCATCATCACGTAGTATATTTCTCTCTCTCTCCCTCCCTATTTTTTACTATTTCGTTTTTTCTTTTTTACCTTCGCAATTTGATCGATGTATTTTTTTTGTGTGTGTCCAGATCGCGACTTTGTTGTTAACGAATGAGAGCTTTTTTTTTAATTTTTTTTTTTTTTAGTCAAACAGTAAATCGTTGAACGAAATGAATATCCCCATTTGCAGGTATATATTCGTTAAACGTTCTCATACTATATAAAAGTTTCCAACATACGCTTTTCCATTATTTTTTTAATCCTGCTTACTTTTTTTTCTATTATTCCTTTCTATGCAAAGTCGACTGAAACGATCGTGGAATGAGAATAGTACAGGTTTAGGTTACTATAACCGAGACGATTAAATATCATATAAGAACTTACTGGTATTCTCCTAACTCGACTACTATCTTTTTGTAATCATGCTAGAAGATACGTTCCATGTTTTATGTAGTTTAGTTCTAACTCCAAAACAGTAAATTGGTATGAGGTGATTTTATAGTTTCTCATTGTCGTTCCTTGTATGCCTTGTTAACGAAATTTCAAACTGAGATTTAATTTTATTTACATTTTGATTTTTTGATATCGTGAGAAAATAGATACGCTTTCGTACGTTTGGATATGAATGAAATTTTTCAATTATGTTTCATATTTTTCCACGAATCATGAATTGTCTCTGCATCGAGGTGAATTTCAGTTTTTTTTTTCACAGCACCAATAAATCGTCCAAACCAAATTTCGACGAATATTTTCACATTATTTATTTATTTATTGTTACGAAAAGTTTTGATATTCAGATTAATTGTTTGAAAACTCTTTAAATCTGTTTTGCCTATATGTAAAAAAATTAAAATGTAATAAAAGTTATTAAATCAATTACGTTGAAATTCAACAAAGAACCTTCTGTGAACTTTTGTAGAACGTGAAAATAAAGGAATAAATATTTTCACAAACTTCGTTTTAAAGGGTTAAACTCTTTTCGATTTTTTGGAAAAAGAAAATAACAAATATTACGAAAAAGTGATCAGAAGTAAGGCAATTGCGGTAGTGGTAGTAGTAAAAGAGAAACAATCGAAACTTTCAAGCATCAAGGATTTGTTTTTCTTTCGAAATACTTGAAAATAGAAAAAAAGTAAGGCCACGTTTTCACATTCTTTCCAGTTGAAAAATGCCTTCTTCTTTATTTTATTTTTATTATTATTATTAAATTTTTTATAAACGTTGTTGCTCTTTTTGTTCCTTTCAGATTAAGATTTTCTTCTCTGTACTCCTTTTGACAAAATTCAAATGTTATATAAAGCTTTTGAACGATACTCTTTGTAATGGAATTAACAAACCCTATTTTCTGATTTAAACAAAACTTCCTTTAAAATTATTCTCCATGAGATTTCACATTTATTTGAGAATAACGAAAGCTTACCTTTAACGTACATTAAAAATCGCACTCATATATATTTCTCTATTAAATTCGAAATATACTTCTAAAAAAGGGAGTCACATATTTTTCCTCAGAAAGTTGTCGAAATAATATCGATGAGCTTAGAAGGATCGTTAGTATGTCGTTCGAGAGAGAGAGAGAAGAAGAAAAGTCTTGGAGGTAGTTGAGGAAAATAAAAAAAATATTAGATCGTTTTGGTTGATTTATTGTCCTGAGTCATTCTCGATGTCTTTCTAGTAACTCGCACTTGCGAAGAGAAAGAGAGAGATAGAAAGATGGAGAGAGGGGGAAGAAAGAAAAAGAGAATAAAAAAAAAAAAAAAAAGGAAAGAAATAAACGAGATATGAAAAGCGGGCAAATATCCGTGGCCGCAGGCTAGTTGGCATCCTTCGTGATTTACTCGCGTCGTTACAGAACTAAACGCTCGTTTTCCTCGCGTAAGTTTTTTTTTTGTCTCTTAGTCCTCCTGGAATTGTTCTATGTCATCTCTATCTATCTATATATATAAGAGAGAGAAAGAGAAATAGAGAAATGTATATCTGTTTCTCTTTCTAGTCTCATACATAGATGCATATAGTACATGCGTATATATTTATAACTTATTAAATGTGACAAAAAAGTATGATATATTTTTTATATAAAAGATTCTCTTCCTCTTCCTTTCCCTCTTTCTAAGATTAATATATTATGTTTCATATATATTGGATTAGTTAAAAAAATATTGTCGAATATTTTGCTCACAATTCAATAAGAAAATTTCTATTGTCCATCAACTTAATATATTTTATTTTATATGTCAAATGAACGTTTCAAATCTTGACAGCTTTTTTGATCAGAATTGAAGAAAATCTTAAGATCTTGTTTGATGAAATTTTTGTTGATACTTTCTCGTTGACATTGATTATAGTTGGAGATGTGCCAAAGAACGATGAGACAAGGTAGATAAAAAGAAGTGATATTTTATTACGTCATTGTCTTATCGTTGTATTTGTCTTTTTAATATGATATGGGGTTTTTTAAAAATAGCTCGTATTTTAATTTGTTATCTCAAGTATTTGGGGATAAATGATAATTTTTAATATTTTTGTATTTTAATCTTTGAAATATTTCGAAGATATATGGTTTCTTTTATTAATAAGAAACTTTATAAGATGTATATGTAATATGTAATACACATTAGAATAGAATGTGTAATAATAATGATATGGATTAATTTTTGTATGATAACAATATCAATATCAATATATATATGTTAATAATAATTAAAAGAACAAATAACTTAATAAATATTATACATATACATATCCATATACATATTATATTATATTATACGTATCCGAAATATTTATGCAGTTTCGTATTTTCCTCATCAAAATTTAATTATCAAAAAAATAACATATATAAATTATATTTCAACACGTATATATCTAAATTTCGAATTATATTTTATAATATTAAGCATGATAAAGCTTGTAAAAATCTTCTTTAAAATATTATTAACAATTTCGAATTATATTCATAATCGTTTTGTTTAAATAAATAATAATAATAATTTCTAGATAGGGGAAAAGTTCTTTTTAAATGATCAACTTCGTGACTTCGTTGAAAGTAGGAGAATATAAAAAGGGTTAAGAGTAGGGATGGGGGTAGGATGAAGGGGTAAGGAAAGAAAGAGAGAAAGATACTCTTCTCTTTGGTTTCTCTCTGACGTCTCGATTTCACCACGGATAAAGTCTCTTTGTAGTTCTTTTCGATTCGTCTCCTCTTCAGTCTTTTCTCTTTCCGCTTTTGTCTCTGCCTCTTTGCTCTCTTCGAACGACGAGAATAAGCGATGCCAGTTTCACAATTCGTTTTTAAAACAATTGGATTTCGTAAACAACATTATTTACAGTACTTTGCTCTTACAATCACATTCTTATCCCAAAACAGGAAAAAAAAGACAAGGAAAAGTAAGTAAGTAAGTAAGTAAATAAGTAGTAAAGATCATCGATCAAATACGGACAATTAAACGTTCAAGTTTTTAGTTTCTTCCTTCAAGTTTTCTTCTTTCCAAAAACCAAAAATAAACGAAAAACAATTTCTATGATTTTCGAATGTATTCGCTTGAGTTTAATTAAATTTAATTATTTTGTTAAATTTTCTATAAGTAAAGGAGAGTGTATTATAAGAGAATAATTATAGTAGAATTTTAATTAGAATTTATATTATATTAACAATATAATATGATTTAATTATATTATTTAATATATTATATAAATATATTATATAAAATCATAAACGGGTACCAAATTTAACTTACTATTACTCGAAGAAATACGAGATATTTGATTAATGTTAGTGCACTAGATGAAAAGTATTCGAAAGTTAGAAAAGAAGAAGCTACTCAGGTCGACAATTTTCTAAACGTGGGACGAACCTTGCGATTTCGTCCAACCCAGTCCATTTCCTTGGAAAAGAGTTTTTCTATTTTTTTTTTTATTTTCTTCAGTGATTTCTTTCCACCGAACCTTACCGATAACCTCTTTTTTTTTCCTTCTTAGGAGACGTTAGCCTGTCCTACAACTCTGTTGGAAAAAGCCACGGAATCCTATAAAGCTTGAAAGGAAGAGACTGCTAGAGTATGCTTGGTAGGGGCCAAAAGCTCTTAGCATGTCGGCATTGGTTAGGATCCCCTCTCTTCCTCCCCCAAACATACCCAGCTAACGGTTAATGGAGAGAGACAATTTAATGAGAACCTTCCTGCAATCAGCCGAAACGCAATTATTTGTTTCGATACTCCCGGACCATTTGTTGTTACCACAGTTACGCACTTAGGATAAGTTCTTTGACTTTTCTTTTATTTTTTATTTCTATTACAAGAGTTTTATAAGATTTGAAATAAATTGAAGTAGAACAAATTTCTACCTTGGTGATATATAATCGTATTAAAGAAATGTTTGAATTATTATGTGCTTGATTACGATTAGAATTTTAATACAAACGTGACATTTCAAAATTTGTTTACTTTTTTGTTTTCCAATTCTACGTAATATCTATGATACCAAATATAAATTATCTTTCACGTAATTAAAATTGTATGAACGAATCGATATTAATTATTATTATTAATACATAATATAATTATACATATATACAATTATTTATATACGTAATATTTATATAATAATTATATAATTATACGTAATATAATTATTATTAATACACCATAAGGAATAATGCGTATTATTTTTCTTTTTTTAATGGAACCAGCACTCAACGTATTTTCCTTTATAGATCCAGAAGGGGGTTTCAGAATTGATCTACTATTATCATTTCGATGGAACATCTCGAGGTTGGTTTGAAGTTGGCGTCTAGGATCCATTAAGGAAATTCGATTGGTCGGAAAGACGAGAAGAGAGACAGAGATAAAGATACGTACATAGATAGATAGATAGAGATAGTGTATGTATGTACGTGTGTGTGTATACGTGTGAAAGAAAGAAAGAGGAAGAGAGAGAGAGAGAGAGTGAGAGAGTCTAGATACTCGGTTATTCAACGAACGCTTTGAAGCGTCGACGAATGGGTAAGAAGTTGGAAGAAGAAGCCACACGGAATTATTATTTTCTACCTTTAACGCGTAACTCCTAAGGGGGTTGGTTTTTAAACCAACTGCTGAAGAAAGAACGTGGCATTAAGAAGTCTGCTGCAGAATGGAACAGGAATGGTTAAGGGAAGACAAAGATAACGAATGATGGTGAAAAAATAAAAATAAAAAGAAGAAGAAGTAGAAGAAGAAGAAGTAATAGAAGGTGGAGAAGAAAAATGGTGGAAGATGGTGAATGTTGGATACGATAATGGCGGTTATGGGTGCGCGTCTCTCGGATCCCTCTTTTGAAGGCACGCCACGGGTTCACAGTGAAGACGAGAAGGCACGAAGCGCGAAAACGCCCGATGAATACTTAACGTCGTTTCTGACGACTAGAGGGTGGTTTCTGGGGGGGAGGAAAACTAGTAAGAGGAGGAGGAGGAAGAAGAGGGTGGTAGATGGAGGAAGGGAGAATTCGTTGTAGACTACGATGCGTTCTTGATGACATAAATTGTCTCTTTATCATTCGACGTTCGACGTCACAAAAGATGGTTACTGGTCTTGCGAATAAATGAGAAAGAGAAAGTGTGTGTGTGTGTGTATGTGTGTTGGTTGGTTGGTTGGTTGGATGTGAGAAGATTGAGAAAGTATAAGTTTTCTCCCTGAGAGTTTACTTTACTCATCTCGCACACATTGTTACCTTCGACGTAACTTACTATTATCGTCCCAACATCCTAGACACGGAAGTAAATTTTCGCGCTACGAATCCCCTTGTACGAAAAGGAGAACGACCATGAATAGAAGATATCTGTATGTATATACATGTATATATCTATCTGCATTGTTTACGTATCTCTTCTATTGTTTTTAATTAGAAAACGAATTTCCATCTGATAAAAGCAATCGTGAAAATTGCTCTCGATGTAGATTGGAAAAATACATATATATAGGTATATCTGGAAAGGTTTTAACGAACTATATTTCTTTTTTCTAAATTAAGATCCTCATTGATATTTACTTGTTACGAAGAAATATTGGAACAAAAAAATAAAACGATTGATACGAAAATAAAGAAAAAAAAGATTTTCGTGAGAATCTTTAAATGGGAAGCATCGATGCAAGAGGAAGGATTCGTGCGGTTGCGGTGATGATTTTGGTGGTTTCAGAGAAGATGTTTTGTGGAAAGGGAAAAGGTAGGAAGGAGGAGGAGTGTTGGAAGAGTAGGGATGGGAGGTTGAAGCTTAAAGGAAACAGGGATGAGTACTGATTAAGGCGCCAGGAGAACAACAAACCGCTATGAGACCGCGATGGCTGACGCCCATGTACTCTAATGGCACCACTCAAGATGCAATACTCTGGTGCATGAATATTATATAACCATCCGTATAACCCGCCATCTGGCAGATACTTCGTGTCTTTAGAGCCACCTTAGGCTACGATATCATAGCCACGGATGATATCTATGGTGGTGTGTATTCACCGATCTCCGAAGGAGGTACCACCCTTTTCTTGGAAATGTCCTTTCAACTCCTCCTGGCAATATTCAACGAGTTATGGTCCCATTGCATCGATGTTCTTTAGGTCGTTCGTTCGTTTATCTTTGTTATCATTGTCTACCGCTGATATTAACTTTTACGATTAATATTCTCGTGGCGTTTTAATGACGAAAATATTATAAAAGAGAAAAACAATGATCTCATTTTTGAAAATAAATTCATATGGTACTGTAAACAGTTTTTACATAGAACAAATGTTTCTAACACGATTACCAAGAAGATCGAACGATAATCTTTCTTTTTTTTCTACCAAGATGAAAAAGCATTCGCGTAAATATTTGTATAGGTTCTTCATTTTTAGGGTGTTTTTAGGTAGATAGGAAAGGTGTTAGGGTTGTACTCGAAAATTGGTATGGAGGACATCAAGTAGAGTTGCCAAGCGTTCGCGGATGATGGATATATGTATTTGGTGTTATCGTCTAGACGCAAAAGAGAAGGAGAAAAATAATATATATATATATTTATATACAGAGAGGAACAGTTATACACACATAGGTATATAAACATAAAAATACACATACACATACATATATAGTTGTTACATACATATCTACGGGGAGCGCCACTTAGGTAGAAGCTATGATTATTTCAAGGTGCACTCACAAAAATTGGTTGCCCATCCTCTTCGAAGCTTTACGAAGACCATCACAGAAGCTTCTTTCAGCGATATCCAAACGTCGTTCCCTTTCCCCTACGGTTTTCTCTTGCGAAAGCGTCTTTCTGGGAAAAATCAAGTTAGCAACGGCACTCCACTCCTTTGGCTGCTGGCCGACATGCGCTTGTTGGGTTGGTGGGTTGCACTCGACTCGGTGTACTGGACTTGTGTTTCCCCCTTGCAATATTACTTCGCGAGTTAAACGGAATAAACGCGCTCAAAGTGCGGAAATTTACCGCAGCCTTTGGGTAAAAGAAAATACCACGATCGCTGAATCTTATCCTTCTTCTTATATTTTTCTATTTTTTCTTTTTTTTTTTTTTAATCTTTTTTTTGTTAAACATCTTTACCCTTCTTCTCTACGTTTAATCTAATATTACTTTATTTTTCTTTTCTTTACTCTCTCTCTCTCTCTCTTTCTTCCTTTCTCAAGTCTTATTAAATAATTAAATTCTCTTCTTTCTTTCTTTTTTATTTTTTTTTTATTTAATATTGCATAGAATATTATTCGATACGATAATCTTAATGATTTATTTTATCTTTATAAAATGAGATGAATTAATTAATGAACTCTCTTCTTAAATCTTTGTAATTGGTTTTTTTTTCAAACGAGTTAAACATAGCAAACGTATATATTTGTTATATATATATATATATCTTCTTTGTGTAGCTATATATAGATATATAGTTCTCGTTTACGAGACGATTTCTCGAGCTTCATGACCCAACCCGTTTTCATACCATTCAAAGAGAAACTGCAGTAGCGTAGAAATAAACGGGAATATGTCACATAGAAACTCGACGAACTGGCGTTTATGCGTATCTTTTTCTTTATTTTTCTTTTTCTTTTTCTTTTCCTCTTTCTTCTTCTTCTTCTTTTTCTTTTCCTTCTTCTTTCTCTTTTTTTACTTTCTCACACTATTCGAGTATTATTTCTTGTTACCTACTGGCAGATCGTGTTGTTACTACGACGTGTAATTCAAAAGCACGAGACTCTTTCGAGACTCGCTGTCGCCCTAATTATTTAACGAGCAACTTCGTAACGCAATTGAAATGTCGGCTCATGTACGTAGTCCATGACCATCGTCGTAGAAAATAAATCAACATTCATTTGAAAAGTTATTCGTGAATTTTGATCGGTGATCGTTTTCTAGGGCAAAACCTATCGGTGATTGATTTGCTGCGTTAATCAGAAAATTCAAATAAATATTATATACAAGGGAGTGTTTTAATGTATACATTTTTTTTATTAGATCTAAGTTTTCAAACAAATATACATACCTGAGATTTTTCTTATACATAATTTATTTTTGATTTTTTAGCGATCTCAAATTGGAAAGCATTAAAAAACATTAATTATACATATATAATAATCTATAATATATATAAATGTTTATAATAATTGAAATATTTATATATAATAATTTATATATAAATATATTTTTAATATCCTTCGTAAATAATTTAAATACATTTCACGGAGTTATTCGTTTAATACCATCGATCATCATTTTAGGAAGAAAAATTTATACACTTAGGGGTGTGTGAGAGTTGAATCGTTTCATCTTGTGCCAGCAATTTCGCACACCGTACCAAATAACGGAATTACACGTATGTATGGTCGTACTCGTGAAGATTTAACGTCGATCGAGAATGAAAGATAGAGATAGATAGAGATAGAGAAATAGAGAGAAAGAGAAAGAGAAAGAGAATGTGAGAATGCGAGAGGAAGTTGAAGTGGTTTAGTTTCGCTATGCTGTGAATTCGCGAGAAGTGCAATAGTCACGCTTATAAGTTCAGCCACGCGTTATAGCATCACAGACAGTGTATGTATGTATGTGTGTGTATGTGCTTTCGTCTTTACAAATTAATTCATACCGATCTCATATCTCCCGTAAAGTACTAATTGGTATTGTGAAAATTCACATTTAACCATCAAAAGCAATGTTATAAACCTGTCTTCGGTTTACGAATAATTAACATTTTCTTCATTGAAAATTGGAATAATATATAATCCAATAAACAAATTTAAAATAAACAAATTTTTCAAAGACTGTACAAATTTGTAAACAGGAAATTAATCGTACCAGATTATATATTTCGAATACGAATGGGATAATACTTTGATGAGAATTTGTACAATGTTTATTTGAAATATTCTCGAGCATTTATTTTCGTCTCATTAACTTCGGCTCAACTGAACGTAATATCCTTGAAAAAGAGACAGAGACAGAGAGAGAGAGAGAGAAAGGATAGAAAGGAAGTTCGTAGAAAAGAGAATATAGAACGTACCAAGAAAAGAAAAATGAAAAGAGAAAAATAGAGAGAGAGAGAGAGAGAGAGAGATGATAATCTTTATTATCAGAGAATAAGATAGAAAGAGACAGAGATATTATAAAATCAATGAAATTCTCCTATCATTTTTATTAAATCGTTCTCTTCTTAAATTTCAAAATTGATTCTCGATAAAATAATAAATATATAATTTGATTATTCTCTAAAATACACAAAATAAACATAAATTTCTTATACTCTTTTATATTTTATATATTTTATACAAAACAAATTTATTCTTTTATAAGTTTCATATAAAATTATTCATTTCTATTTATATATGATTAAGGTTAAAAACAAAATTGGACGAATCCTCGATGGAAGAAGATTGAAATCACGAGCAAGTATAAACGAAAAAACAAAGATTTTATTTTTTCCAAAAGAATAAGACAAAATCTAATATTTTCTTTTCTACTACCTTCTCTTTCTCTCACTCAATATGCACAAACTCAAAAATCTTTCTCTCCGCGATGGTTTTAAGAATTTTTTTTCGATGTCGTTCGACCATAGGAATAGAGTAGGTGGGATGAGGGTGGAATATTCTTTTTCAACGAGAAAATCTTTACCTTAGGTTCATTCTTATTTCTGCTTATGTACAATCACAAGAGATACCTACTTTCTGTTCTTTCCATTCTCTACCCCTCGTGTTGTAGATCTTGTTTATTCCTTCTTCTTCTTCTTCTTCTTATTCGTTTTTTTTTGTTTCTTATCCAGACCAACCTTTTTTGTTTCTTTTTCTTTACCATTATTTCACGAACCTCTCTCTCTGCTTATTCTTTCCTCTTTTTTCCCCCTCGTTGAGATGTGTACTTAATAACAATAATCCCCTAATAACAATCGAGAAGTTATACTACCCTTGGGACGACCAACCACCCTCTTCTCTCTCTCTCTCTCTCTCTCTCTCTCTCTCTCTCTCTCTTTCTCTCTTTCTCTGTTATCCACACCCCGTAACCCCTTCTTTCTAGTACTCATCCTTTCGTGCTGAGCATAATGCTTGAAAACCTACTCTCTTCGTTTCTTTCTCTTCCTCTTTCTCTCTCTTTCACTCATGCTTTCTCCCTCTCTTTATTTCCTTTTCGTTGCTACTATTCCCATTGTTGCCTCGAAGGATTTACCTTTTACCTCAGCATGGATAGGGAGGGGTGGAGGGGGAAAGGAGGAACACGGAAGTGTGCTCGGATTTCATAAGTCGACGTGAAGATTATTTTACCATCCATGGCAAAATGCGAATTTGCATTTTCCACGATTGCTTGGCTATTGACTTTTGACAGAGAGTAAAAAAGTGAGAGAAAATGAGAGAGGAATGATTTATCGAATTCATACGTGGATAGTAATAACATAACATTCGAAAAATTATTTATTATATTAATAATTTTATATATTAAACACTGAAGAAATAAATTAATTGAAAAGAAAAGATATATCTTCCATACAAAGTATGTACATACATATTATATATCAATATTTTTTGTCATAATTGAAATATTAACACAAGAGTACCCCCACCGACGACGAAACGTTGAAACTCAGGGGGTACGGTTTCAAAAAACGTAGAAACGTTTTCAAAACGAATCTCGATCGAAGCCAAAATCTCCTACCGTATCTCTGGGTATAATAAATTTACGCTCGATACACGCTTTGGTTCCGTTGCCGATACGTAATATTCATATTTATTTATGGAAGGGGAATTGAGAGGGGTGAAAGAGAGAGAGAGAGAGAGTGAGAGAATGAGAGAAAGAGGTAGAAACAGAAGAGAACTCTGCCGGCAGCTATTGATTTTTCAACGTTAACGCGTACGCCACATTTATATCTCTCTCTTTCTCTTTCTCTTTTTATATATCGAACTCTATCGTCCTATTTGGTTGCTCATATAAGTCACCATTGTCAACGAATATAAATAAAAAAAAAAAAGAAAAGTCGATTACGATTAATCCAATATTGGTGAAAACGTTTAATAACCTACACGATGAACGAATTGTGTATTGGATTTTATTATTATTGATTTGTCCTCTTTGTAATAATCCGTAAAATAGTGTAAGAAAAAGAGTATCCTATAAGTAAATTAATGAAAAAAAGTTTATGATATTATTGGCGGGGATCAACAATAAAAAATGAACGGAATGTTAATGTAGAAAATTTCTGAAAAAGGGTTGGAAACTCTTATAAAAATGGAGAATATATTTTGTTTTCTTTACTTTTAGAAAACTTACAGAAATAAATTGTTTTCGTTTCTTTTGTATTTTTCCTCTTTCCATATTTTTTTTTTAAGAAAAAAAAGGTTCCATATCGTGTATATTAAATCAAGATTGAAGCTTGTATTCGTAGAAATAAATTTGTACGTTTTTCTTTGCAGATTTTACCACACCAGCTTGTAGCTACGTAAGGTATAGTAGTTTGGAGGACGTGAGACCGCAAGAACTCGGATTTGTTCAGTTAGAATTCACTCCTACTGTCATCTCGAAGATAAGGTAAGTGGATCCATTTCTTTTCTTTTTTTCAATCACGAATTTGTGCGCATTATTTCTTGTTTTTTTACACGATTCATAAAATCCACGATTAACCACGAATTAATTAACCCACGAACCAGCGATTTTAAGCTCTCAGCCAGAATTGTTTCTTTTCGAACGAATAACTCATTTTTCTTCTGCAAAGATTTTTTTACATAATCAAATACAATTATCTTACGAAAGGGTTAAAATCGAAATACACATTAGTCGTTATTATTCAAAATAAAATAACATTTAAATAATAAATAAAATATATAACGAACGTAGAATATTTAATAAATAATATAACGATATATAAAATAAATAAAATAATAATATTAATAAAATATATTGTGTTTTGGTGGAAAAAAATGTCACATTTTTCTCATTGAATTGTGTCTAAAAATCCTACATTTATTTTCTCCACCAACCCTAATATATATAAAATAATATTAAATACAAAATTTATATAGAAACGCGATATAGAAATTCGTGAAGAGTTGATACTGGATAAAGAATAAAAAATAAAGAAATAAATAAAAGAAAAGAAAGAGTTGAGGGAAGTCGTGGAAGACAGATATTTCTTAGAAAAAAAACAAACAACAAAAAATAAATCAACGTATACCTTCTACCAAGAAGGCGTTTGTGATTACTTTTGATAATTGCCTTTTTGTATTATGTCCCCAAAGCTTTCCACCCCTTCTCCCCTTCTTTCTCCTCCCCCACCTTTCCACTTTACGCTCTACTACTTATCTTTCTCTTTACTTCTCCTAGCAGAGTCGTCGTCGCAGATAAACGTGGATAGTTCATAAGCTCGTAATCCTGAAACAAAACGTTGCGAGTAGGAAGAAGGACGACGGAAACGGGATGAAATGGAAAGAGGATAATAATAAAAGAGTAACAATGAGTGGTAGGGAGTAAGAGAATCCTTTTGTTTCTTAGCCAACGTTTTGCACCCTATTTCTATCTTTTTTAACGAGAATATCTTAAAACATTTCAGAACCTTATTTTCTTTTTTTTTTTTTATAAAAATTCTATGACAATTCTATGACAATTCCATGACAATTTATAATAATTTAATTTAACTTGTATTTATATATAATTTTATTTTCTTCTATAATAATTTTTAATCATTTTTTTTTCAATTAAATTCTATAATAATATTATAAAAAATTAAACGTTAGGATCGATAAAGGATACAAGAAAAGAGAAAAAAAGGAAAGGATAATAATAATAATAATAATAATAATAATAATAATACTTACTCGTAAAGAAAGGTCGAACGTATTTCTTTTTATTCTCTCTTCCCTTTATCTTAATCAGGATTACTAATTAATACTAACGTTTCACAAATTAATTGAATGAAATGGCAAAGTAGAGAGACCAGTTCTTAAAGTGGTGGGGGATAGAAATGGGGGATGGGTTATTACATCGCGTTACAAACTCGATTTAACCCTACCTACCTTCCTCATTCCCTTTTCTCTTATTGTTAGTATAATTCTGTACACGATAGTACCAGGAATCCTTAGCGACTATACCAACCTTGTAATCTCTCTTCTCCTCCAGAAGAAGATAGGAACGAAAGCCATCTTCGGAGAAACAAGCCCTTTTCCGTTGGACTTTCATAGTCTCTTCTACTCCGAGCCATAATCCATTTCTCTAGCAGTACATTTTGATACCCGGTTACTATATATCTTACCTTATTTTCTCATACACACACACACCCATATGTAGGTATAAATTTTCTTCCTCTTTCTTCTTCCAAACTTTATTCTTTATTCTCAGAACGGTTGCTCTTGTTCTATTTCGTGCACGGAAGTGGCGTAGACTCCAGTCTTTATCTTTTCAGCAGAGGTTCATTCTTGGCCTAAGATGTTGAATGAGATGTAAAAACGGAGGCTTGGAGGGGCAGGAGGGGGTGTTAGCGAGACGTATATATATATATATTAGGTTATCAAGTATGAACTGGAGCAAATTCTCAATTCAATTACGTACATTTTTGGCTTCATTTCATGCTTAACTACTTAATGTAAAGGAGAAAAAGAAAAAGGCTAGAATAAAAAAGAAAATTACGGTAGCTAGGGGGTACGTTGTAAAATAATAGAAGTGAAGAGAAATAGAAAGAAAGAAGTTGGAAGGGGGTAGAAAGTTAAGAAAAGGGTTTGTGAAAGAAGGAAAGAAATTAGAAGAACACCTAGATTGAAGGTACGAAATTTCAAGAGTCTGCCCCATTCTTCAAATCTTTGGTCATGAAAATGCATTGCATTTGTGGACCATCAGGAAACTCGAGACCTTTTAACTCTGTGGTATATTCGGACGGTTTTAGAAAGAGAAAAGAAATAAAAGGAGAAATAGAGAAGAGAAGAGGAGGGGGGTCAGGGGAAGATCGGTATTAAGGGATGAAGGGATTTCGTTTCGACGTATTTTGCCTGTAATCCAAACTGCCTCCTATGTTTCCCACTCTCTCTCTTACTGCCCTTTTCGGTTTCTTCCAGATCACTATGGTGGTGGTACCCTTCTTCTTTTATTCTTTCTTTTTCTCTCTTTCATTCTCTCTCTCTCTCTCTCTCTCTCTCTCTCTCTGTGTTTTCTAAGGTCGAAAGAAAGTCAGGGAGAGAAAGGAAGTTTCCATCCACGGATATACCACACTAGCAAGGTTATATACTCTTATACTTTTCCCTTTTGCAGTGATTCCTACCGAGGATCAAGGACGATTTTCGGGCACAAAGATTGGAAATCGTACTATCCATTATTCTTTACTTTCTTCTTCTTATTCTTATTCTTCTACTTCTACTTCTTCTTCTTCTTCTTCTTTCTCGTACTTTAATTCTGTGATTTCTTTCTGTTACTATTGTCGCTGTTTTGAAATTTCTTCTTTTTTTCTTCTAAATACAAGAGATATAGAAAAAAGATAACTAGCTCTGTTATTGCATTTTACGATCGATGCAAATTGTTTTTCGGTTCTTGCAGCTAATCTGTATAAAGTATTCTTACGTACATTAGGAAATATACTGGGATGGTAGATTATTTATATAAGAAATATTCAGGTATATAGGTATATATAATTTTGTTTTTATGAGATAGCAAGAGAATAGAAGTATAATAGAAGAAGAAAAAAAAAATTATATTTTCTTATCAAAAGAAACATTTGTATTGTTTCGTGTAATGGTTACTTTCTTTACGACTATTTGTATTCTTTTGACTAACAAGGTAAAAGTTTTTACGAGATAGAAAAAGAGAGTGAGAGAGAGAGAGAGAGAGAAAGAGAGAAAATATCTAAATCCTTTATGAGTGAAAAAAAAAAATCTGAAAGAAATTCCGTCGTGCATGTACCTTTATGATTTTTTTGTCCGTCTAAGAGCCTGATAGGTTAGTATACTTACACATATACATATATGTTCCTCTCTCTCTCTCTCTATATATATATATATAGAAACCTTAAACGCTCTTAACACGGTACAAATCGTTGAAGAGTTAAGGGTGGGGTTTTTCTTTTTTTTCCCCCTGTACCGTGTGCGCCGGCATATACGTCTTCGTAATGGCGAAGGCATATATTTTAGAGTCAGTCTCATTTACCCTTCCACCAATCTCCGTGCACTGCCTCTATTTCCCTTCCTCCCACAACCACCCTTTCACTCCCCTCCCAGCCCCTTTTTTCCTCGTTTTAAGCAGACTTTACGTGGGAGTTACGTGCGGCTTGAAATCTTGCGTTTGAAAAATTTTCATTTTAGTCACCCTCTTTTTTCTTTCCTCTTTCTCTCTTTCTCTTCCCCCCTTATTCATATATATACATATACACACACATACACGTGCAGATTCCCTTTCTCTTTCTTTCTCTTTCTGTTCGTATCCTTGGTTTTGCCAAAGGCTTACGGTATTTAATGTGTGCCAGCTTTAAAAATGCTTTTAATGACGAACACACGGGCTTTTGATCGACGGTTGACATACTTTTCCCTCAAATGTTTCCATCATTTTGCCTTTTTAATCCTATATATATATATATATATTTTGGGTATATAAATTCGTGTACACATATGAAAAATATCCTTTTTTTTTTAAACGTTTCATTCGATTTTTGCCTATTAAGAGTTCCCCCCCCCCCCCAAAAAAACACAATAATTTAATATTTATAGAATAAAATATAAAATACTTAGGTGTATATCGTACGTGATACTTACAATTAGTTGTTGTATTCAATCAACGAATGAAATAGATATTATATCGCTTTGTTGGTGTAAAAAAAAATAATAATTAACGAAATTGTATCGTTAATTAATTATTATTAATAAAATCATCGTACCTTCATAGATGTATTACGATATATATATGTAATTATTACCAATGATTAATTACCGTATCGAAATGAAATTTTCGTTGTCACTTTAGATAGATAATAATAATAATAATAATAATAATTATGGTAATGAAGTACAATTGATGTTAAACGAGAATCGACGATTATATTACGGTCCTGATCATTTGAAGCTGATTTCTCAAACGTTCCAAATTCCTTCTGGCACTCAAAGGTATTCTCCTATACATGCATAGATCTATATATATATATATATCATTATATACGTGTATGTGTAGTATTGTATAAACCACTGTCTGATTTTATCGTCGTATGAAATGTTGACAATTTCGAGACGCGTCACCTGTTGCTCACCCTGACATGATAAGCTTTCTCGTCGTCTTCGTTATTAAATAACCTTTAAGATTCCACTTTTTGGTTTATAAATTTTCCTAGGATTTCTTTTTTTTTTCTAAATTTTATCATTAAGAAAATATTATTCGTGCCAGCGTAAAAAAAATATTAATTGAGTGTTACGTTTCGAGTGAATTTTTCGAGAAAATTTGAGCAACGCAAAAAAACTAAAAAAATGGAGCAAGTTTCAATTCAATTACGTGCATTTATTGGTCTATTTCATACTTGACAACCTAATATATACACATACACACACGCACACACTCTCGACGTATCGCGAATACTTTCCCTCCCCGCAATTTTATTTATTTTCTCTCTTCCTCTCTCTCTTTCTCTTTAGTTATTTTTGTTTTGTTTTGTTGTAATTTTTTTTTTCGTTAGTTTCGTATGTAGAGAAGTGAACGCGCTTAAACAGATCGTAAAGTTTGCGGAAAATCAGGGAAATTGCAGGAAAGTCGAATACGTACTACCGTGGTTGAAATCGTCCGATATTGTATCTCTCTCTCGTTTCGGGAGAGTCAACCGTTTAGAAAAATCGATGGGGGTACCCCTCTCGTAAAAGCGAGATTTCCGGGAAGGTCTAACGGTTGAATGTTATGTACTTCACAGTAAACATATGGCTTTTGTGTTACTGTAAATATATCACAAAAGCTGTCGGTACGCGACGGTATCTATGGCGATAACGCCAGCTGTTCGTCGTGTAAATTTACACCTGCGTTCGGCAAAACTCCAAACGTTATAGTACGAGGAATACTATTTTAACAAATCTTACAAACATGTATATATATATATCATATATGATATAATTCTCTTTGGAGATCGAACGTATAGATATGCATACATATGAAATACACATATTTACATATGATGACTCGCTTTAATGCGAGTTTAATTCTAAATAAACTCGGACATCATTGCTTTTCAAATATGACATTTATATTATTCAATTAGGATTACCTACCGAATTACCAAGCCATCATTCTACGACTAAACTTAATCCATTTCCCTATCATCTCCTTTCTTCGATCTATTTCTCTGATACTCTTCATCGCAAATGTAACATTCGCAAAAGTCTATACGCTATTTTTCTCCTATCTCGCTTACGATAAATCGTAAATCTCTCGCGGGAGAGGAGATGATATTAAAGTGTCTTTTGGGTCCATCCAAAAGTCTTACAAGCCTTTACAAAAGTGATCGATAAATCGAGTTTTGGATGTAAACACTTCAAAGTTTGTAGTTTTGGAAAAAAAACACGATACTCGTCGAGAAAGATACAACGTTTTTCTTATTCTTATATCATCATCTATATAATAATAATAATATTATTATTTTCTATCACTACTACTACTACTACTACTATTATTACGAATATGAGAGAGGAGACTAGCATAACAGGATTTATTATAGAAAGAAATAAATTACGGATCGTCGAACTTATATAAAGAGATCGTCCATCACTTACGTCGACTCGATTTGTCGATTATTATTATCCTCGACGATACAACGGATACGTGTACACTAACTTGTAATATATACTCTCAAACACGTACACACAAACACATATATATATGTACAGATATAAACACAGATAAAAGTGCACGCGCACGTATTTTCGCTTTCGGCAAAAGACGTAAGAATTTCCCCTCGATTTTTCACTTTTATCCATATAGGTAATAGAGAACCGAACTCTTGCTCGTCATCCAACCTTATGAGTGTGTACCTACTTTCCACCCTATACCCCCTTCTTTTCCCTTTATACGCAAAAAATACAATTCACCCGTAGAAAAATTTACTCTTAGGATACATTGCATCTACAACAACGTAACGTTCTCCAGCTTCTTCGGATCTTATCACATTTTTTTCAGAAAATCCAATGTCCGAAGCATTTAAGATTGTTAAAGATAAAGGAAGAAATCAAAATAATAATAATATTGAAAGTAGAGAAAGAAAATTGGAAAGGTAATGCATTGACATTCGTATCGAGAAGGAAAAGAAAAAGATATCTTTCTCTTTCTCTCTTCCTTTTTCTTTCTTTTTTTTCTCCATTTTTTCTCTCTCAAGAAAAGGATCGCAGATCGAGCGTAATTCTGCAGTCCCTTGGATAATTTATCAGCCACCGGGATTTTGGTTATGCCTGAAACCTGCGGGTTATCTCGCGCCACTGCCACAAACCATTTGTTATATTTTCTTCTCCCAAGTTTTTTTTTCCCTCCCTCTTCCTTTTTTTTCCATTTTTTTGTTCTCCCGATCTCCCCCTCACCGCCATATCTTTGAGCTTATTATTTTCAAAATTGAGCGTGAAGAAATCTGCAACGGTTCAAAAATTTATTACCAAAAAAGGAAAATGAAATATAAAACGATCATTTTGAAGATTTTGTTTCTTACAAAAACGTTTCCAAATTTATGAAGGATATATAAGTATTAAATAAATTCTATTATATTTGATTTCTTAACGATGTATTTGCTTCTTTTTTTTGTATATTTACGATGTAGGTGCATGTATTACTCGAGAATACAAGTTGCACGTAAAATAAAATTACATCGGAAGATTAATAACATATTTTTTTAATTTGATCAAATATATATATTTCCTATCAATAATTGCAAATAATTAACAAAATTGGAATATTTCAATATTATACTTTCGATTATTTGAACAAGACCCGTTCTGGTTTCTCATTACTTGATGTATTTAATTAATTAATATCGAACATTTCTATTTCCAATTTATTCCAGATATAATTGGAGAAGTAATAACGTATATTAATTACCATCAACTATATACCAATAACAATGAATATTTCTTATAAAATATAAATAGTTTCGATAACAATTTGCTAGAGAAATTTCGTGAAATTGTTATCATCGTGTCAGGTTACGGAAAGATACATATAGGGTAGACAGAAATCGTTCTATTTAAAAGACCTCGGTCTCGGTTGCGGTTATCGTCTACCCACGAAGAGAAAAGTAGTAGAAAAAGGTGGAAAATAGAAGAGAAGAGTAAAGAATAAAGAAGAGAGACGAGAGACGAGAGACGAGACGAGGAACAAATCGGTTCGGAACACACCGCGCGAAAAGGGCCGGCCATGAGAACTGGTAGAGAAGAGAGCGTACACGGAACGCGCGCGCATCGGAATTGCAAATGCAATCACCGGGATAAAAATTGGCTGTCATCTGACGTGAAACGTAAGAGAGAAAGAGAGAGAGAGAGAGAGAGTCTCGGTGGCTGTGACCGTTGCTCGGGTGGGGGAGGATGATTCTAGCGAGAAGGAGGATGAGACTGGAAATGGAATGGTGAATGGAAATGGAAGAGAAGAAGAAGGAAGAAAGAAGGAAAGTAAAAAGAAGACTAAAATAAAAAATATGAAGAAAAAGAAAAGAAAAGAGAGTGTAGGAGGGAGTATATGCAAGCATAGAAATCGAGTGTATGACAGAAATCGATTTCGAGTTACACGTGGTTACATTTTGACCTGTTCGTAACTATCCGAACCCCCTCATGTGTATGCATTTTCTATGTACCCATTTCTGTGTGCGCATGTATCTATAATATGTATGTTTCGTACGAATGAACTCGATTTAGATATATTTCTGATACTACTACTTCCTCTACCAGAGTTTTATATCGTTTTCATATTTTTTCCAAAGACGGTTCGTATAACTATCTTCTTGACTTCCGCTCTCTAACAAATTAGTTGTTATCGGCGTAAACAACGAATCAAAGCCTACGGCATAAATATCTTCCTACGTTTATTCATGTTTGATGATCCACTATAATGAAATATCCTGAGTATTATATTCAACGGCCTGGGGTTATAGATATTTCAAGTTTATATCGTAGTTCATTTTCGCGGTAGTAGTAATAGTAGTAGTGGTAGTAAGAGAATGGTTGGTATTTTAGTAGACACACATATTAAACGGATTATATTTTCTACGTTGGTTTGATTTTATTTGTATAATACTTTATCGTATTAGAATGATTGACAAGTATATTAATCCTTTAAAAGAAAATTCAAACACTTTAATCCGTGTCTTTTGTATTTTTTTATTCTTATTAACATAATTATCTCAATAATTGGAAACAAAATTATTATTGTAAAATATAATTAAAGTTCTGTAACGTTCTACTTAAATTGAAGTTTTCGATTGAAACTAAAGTTAAATCGATTTTCTATGAGAAAGAAAAAACACTTTATGCTTATTTTCTCAATTGGAAATTTACATTATTATTCGTATTAAAAAAAAAACTTGAGGTATCGAACGATTTAGTTTATTTTTTTTTCTAAATTAAATATTGGATATTATCCGAGTGTATAAAGAACATCGATGTCGATTGGAACATCGATGTTAACTAATTCGTCGGAAAATATATATTGGATTATCATTAAATACGTTTAAATCAGCCAATTTTAGGGGCACTTGTCTATATATATATATACATAGTCACGTATTTATTCGCGTATAAATTAATCATTTATTTATCATTGTTTAAACGTATTTATAATAGATATGCTTCGTTTTATTTATTTACCGAATCTATACATCCTGTGGTCGACGATACTTCGATTAATTTGCTTCAACGTATAGCAAAGTGCGTGCCAAAAATTGATATACAGATTGTTTTATTATCGATACAAGTACCAATTAATAATAAATACGATACTTGATCCAATCATTATTAATTATCTGCTTCAAACTTCTCATAAATAATTCTGATAGTGGTAGGGGAAAAATAATTAGAGAGAAAAAGAAAGAGAAAGAGAGAGAGAGAGAGAGATGGTATCTTTTAAGCATATTTCTTTAATAAAATGTTCAACCTTCTCCGCGTATTTTAATATTTGTTACCTTGTTTGTTAAATCTAAAAATGAACTTCCTATCTCTTTTCGTATTATCTTAATGAAATATTCACTAAGGATACTATTGTGTATTTCTCATTAGTTGAACGAATACGTTCTTGTTTGTGAATGACTTAGTTTTCTCTTTTTTCCTTCTCTCTCTTTCTCTCTTGAAAAGACGGTATTATTTGTTTATTATCATTTGACAATATAAAACGAACTCCTCTGATATTCAAATATAAGGAGAGGGAATACAAAAGAAGCCGAGAACTATAGGTGAGTTAATACGTCGAAAAGAGTAAGTTCTTAGAGTCGTAGGGCGCTTTCTGAAAACATAATTCCTCTTCCTTAAGAAGCAATTAATTCCGTTCCCGAAGGAACGATAAAGGGGGTAAAAGGGATGAGACGGTAGGAGGATCCAGACATTTAAATTAAGTGGCTTCCTTCGAAATTAGATCAGAGAGAATGCTTGCTATTGTATTACCGACGTTACTTCTCTGTATTACAGCTGAGAATTTCAATATATCATTGACAAACATCTAACCGCGAGAGTGTTACCACCGATTTTGAATCTAAAGAACATTCGAACGATGAAAATACAAAAAAAAAAGGAACATTTTTATTCAATATTCAAATTCATTCGGCATAGAGTACGAAGTAATTTCTAGGCCAACATGGTGCGCAGTGTTCGTTCGTTAGCGTATCTCGAAAAGAGTTACGATCAAAAAGGTCGTGCGATTACGTTCGTGGTTATAAATCAAACCAAGCAAATTCACTGTTTTAATTATGAACGAACATGGTCGGATTATGGGAGCAGGGGGATAAGGGGAATGGGACAAACAGCAGCGGTTCATAAGAAAATCAAGAATATCATCTAAGAAGCTTGTCAGAGACACTCTGCTCAGGATTCGTTAGACGCATACATGAAAAGAGAAAGGGAGGAGAGCAGAGGAAGAAAAGGGAGAAGGTGGTGAAGAAAACAAGGAAAATAAAGGAAAGAGAGAGGAGAGAAGAGGGTAGTTCATACCTGGTCTCTCGAAAATCGGCCTATCTTTTTCTTTCCACGAGTCATTCTTGAAATCCTCCGCATTATACTAGCGTTATATTCGCACAGAGGATAGTTAATTCTGCGTAATATTCGCGAAAGCTTTCGAGAGCAGAGCTTTTTCATTAGGCAAAAGCCGCATACATCGTATCACACCATGCGTGACCGGACTTTTCTGTAAGTATTAAAAGAGAATGAGAGGGGAAAAAGGAAAAATCAGAAAGAAAAGAAGTTACATATATATATGTATATGTATATATGTATATATGTATAAATGTATAATTTTATGGTGTTTTTTTTTTATCGTTACAAATTCGTTTGAAATAAGATTAGATGCTTTTAAAAGGACGTTGTGATTTCAAACACAAAAGTTACACTAACCTGACTTGTTTAATTCGTAATAGAAATGGCAAAGATCGGATAAACTTTGTCTGAAAAATACAAAAATAAAATAAAATTAAAAACACGATAGAAACTGTGTTGACCTGGTAGTGGATAAGATTTTAACAAAATATCTACCTTTATAATAAAATTATATTTTTCTTTTTATAGTAATGTGTTCCATTGAATATATTAGAAACGACGATATAAAATTGAAAAGAACTAATACGATATGTATAGATATTATGTAATATGTAAATCGTAAAATTATATCGTCTCAATGCGTATAAGCCAGATTGAATCATTTCAAAAAGATTTTCTACGTGTTTTTTCCTTTTCCTGGGTTTTTTTCTTTTTTTTTTTTTTTAATACACAAAACATTCATTTTCACGAGACTTGATAATTTTTTTTTTATCACGAAAGCGATTGTACGAGACTCGAAACGAATTCTATCAATTTTTCCCGATGAAAGCCTTTCGAGCTTTTATCAGGAGAAAAAAAAATATATACGTTATTATCACGATATTCTCGAAAGCTTCAACTCTATGAAAAGATGTTCGAGTAAATTTTACGATATTTCTAATGATTCTCCATTCAACAATAACAACAACAACAACAACAACACCAACTTCAACAATGCAAATACTATGAGATCAAATTTCTAAAGATATCTCGTTAGTATCAAATGGTTTTCTGACGTCAATAAAATCTAAAGTAAAGAAGAAAAAGAAAAAAAGAGAAAGAAAACAAACAAATAGCAAAAACCAAAAAAGAAAGAAAGAAAAAAAAAGATAATAAAAATAGTCAGTGGAGAAAAGGAAAAAATTGTAGGAATGATGGGGAAGCGACAACATTTTGACGAGTAGCTTGCATCCATGACGTATGTAACGATCCCTCCTCCGTCAGAGTTGCAACATTACCTATTGTATACATACGATGATGTACTATATAATCGTGGCGCATTAGTATACATAGATAGACGTTATACCGGAATGACGTAGCTTCCAACAACGCTTGGGAAGTAGTATTTCGAGTAGGTACTCTTTCTAGTTTCACAGCCGTTTGCTTCTGTCTTGGCTGGCTCTAAAAAACAGTGATACCAACAAAAAGAGAGAGAGAGAGAGAGAGAAAGATAAACGCGAAAAATAGAAGAGAACAACGAAACGTGGAATTAGTCGAGCTGAGAGGGATATTGAGAGAAAGAGAAAGAGAAAGAGAGAATGAGAGAGAGAGAGAGAGAGAGAGAGAAAAGGGTGGAGGATCTGCCAACGACAGGACGTGCTAGTCGGTTTATTCCAGTTCTGCGTCGTTAGACGACTCACGTTCTCACACGTGTGTATATACACACACGTACGTATTCTAGTTTAATGTGAATGTGTGTATCTACGAAGGTGTATAGGTTGTACGCGAACGGTGTACGTTGCCGAGATGGTTCTAGCTTCTCCACGTAGGTAGAACATGTACGTTACCAGCGTTGCTGCTATTGCTGCATACGCGGTTTCGTGGGATGGCCCGATACAAAGGGATCCCTCGTATGACGCGTAACGGGTTGCCAACCTGCAACCGCCCCATTCGTGTATCCTATACCGCCCTTGCAATAATTCAGTTATTAGATGGAGAATATTAACGCTTAGGTTCGATTAATGAACGATTCTTCTTATTGCATTAATCTGCATACGTGTGTATAGGTTGTGTGTGTGTGCTTGACGTGTGTTTGTGTGTACGTTGAAGTTATATTGATTAAGATTAGGTTGATTTTTTTTTATTGTTTCTATTTTATCCAATTTTATTTTATTTTATTTTATTTTTCATCGCCCACCGAATGTTTTCATTTTGAATTTCTATTGAGTTTGTGTATCTATACGCATACATATGTATGGTTTGCCCGAAGAACCGAAAGCAAGAGACAGCGAGGAAATGTAAACATGTAAGTGTAATAGGTTCAAATTGTTGATCAAAAATAAAGGAGACTTTTGGATAGAAAGAGTTAAAGATACGAGAAGAAAATGAACTGAGAGAGTTTTATGAAAGATGTATTAATAGTATGAGTAAAATTAGGTGTTTTAATAAGAGTATAAAAAGATTTAGTAAAGATTAAGATTTGTTTTAAATGAACGTATATCTTTGTTATAAGGTGTAGAACATTTATTATTAACAATTATTATACCATAATATGTATATGCATATGTATATAAAAGAAAGGACAAATGTTTAGGTTTATTTACAGAATTCTTCTTTTTGCATTATTACGTGTGTGCATGTGTATATACGCAAATATGTAGAATTTATACAATTTAAAATGATATTCCGCGTATCGTTCAATTTCTTCCTTTTTTTTTTCTATTTGATTTTATTTTTCACCACCCATCGAATGTTTCCATTTCGAATTTCTATCGAATACCTGTATCTATACACACATACATACATATACATATACATATGCTGCATCTATAGATGAATAGTACGTAGATTTATCGCTCGGTATGACGTCGGTATGTGCGGTAGGTATTACTAACTCGTTCGTAACTGTCATCCATGGGAAAGAAATAACAAAAGTTAATTCGTTATAATATCTACGTACTCGAAAATATTTGCGGTATAGACGTATAGTTGTATTTTATAATAGTAGTTACTATTATAAAATTGAACGGTTAATAACGTTTAAATTAAAACCTCTATCTACTCTATTAAAAGAACTGTAGTATATTGTATACATATTTGTATAAATATTTACACATTAAATATATCAGAACTTGGAAAAAATCATAATTCGTTCATAGAATAATTTTTTTGTAATAAATCGAAGGATGATTTTAACTGGGATGGTTTCTGTTCTAATAAACGATCACGATAACCCGATTCGTTACTTCGCATAAGTATAAGATAAACGTAAAACTAGAAAGTTCTTCCCTCACCCTCTTACCCCTTAAACCCCTCCCGACTCGTTAGAGATAAGTCAATATGAATGAGTAACCTGTTAAATGATAGGTACCTTTCAACAAGACGTTCGGTATTTCACGGATAGAAATTCTGGTATCTCATAACTTTGCAATATTTCATTGGCGACGAGGGGTTGGCTATAGTAAAGTAAAAGAGGATTGGGAATGGGTACGGTACAATGCAACCGGCAGAGCGATTTGGAACGACAACGCCAGTTCCAGACAAGTTTTGCAGCCGAATGAATGAGTTTACCCCTAAGTTCTCGGTGGTTTTGACGAAGTTTCCTCGTCGTTCTCCTTATCCTCTCTCTCTCTCTCTCTCTCTTTCTATTTCTCTCTTTATCTCTCTTCATCCTTCACATATCCTCTTTCTCTCTAACACTCTCTATTTTACCTTTCGCGAAACTCAACTATGAGACACAAAAGGACCCGGGGAACTGTCGAAAACTTTAGAACCAAGTTCATACGGGAAAGGTAATCAGTCTTGGTGTACTAACAGAAGGAGTCGTTTAATACAGTCCGGTTTTGATCTTCTAATTATCGTCAATGAATCTGTCGTAGCAGTCAAGTTCTTAAGCGTGGAATTATCTTCCGACGTGTATCATACAATTTCTCCATTGTCTGCTTTTACCTATAGGTCGTCTCTAGTATTAAGATATGTTCTACAATATATATATTATATAAAATAGAGCTGCTAAGTAATTTTCTACTTGATCGTTGTTCATCGAAAATATCCCAAATGACAATGCATTTAATTATTGACATATTTCATTTATCAATCAGACTCCAATGTAAATTAAAATCACGATTCGTAAAATTCGATTATCGATATTATTTAGTATTTGCAAATTTTGTTTGATAATATAACTGTGTTATACCGAATCAATGATATCATAGATACTATAGGATAAAATTGATTAGAGTATTGGTTTTGTCTGATCTAGAAGTTTCGATGTTTAGTAGTAAGTGGTTGAATTGTGATGGGATTGTAGTAGACGATTTGAACAAACGTCAACGTCCTTTTGAATGTAGTTTGAGTTGGTCAGCATGACTTTGAAGTTTCGGTGGCTTCGACAAACTTTCTCTCTCTCCTGACCATTGGACACCAGAGGATACTGCTAACCAAGGTAAACTACCAAACTGTCTCTGGAATTGCAAACGACGACGACTGCCGGATGCCAAACTGATTTCACTGGTAATTGCTCTCAGTGATGATAACTCACAATAGGTTATCCAGTTCAGAAATTTCTAAAAGTTGGAACATTTAAATTCTCTACAAATACGATTATATAAACTCCGCATAAAGATATATATACATAGACAAGTACTTATGTACTTAAATTCGTTAATTAACGAAAGAACGTGCACGCTTGATTTATCGGCTTATAAACGTCAAAATTCGATCGAACCTTGATAAGCTGGGTTTCCAACAAAGCTTTATTAAATTCCTGACAAATCGATCCCACAAGAAGCTGTCCGTAATATCGCTAACGAGCCACCATAATCGTCTATACTACGAATTGATTGATATCTCCATAATATTGGCTGCCCAACGAAACTTTCCAAGTTGTCGATGAACAACCAACGAATTACAATGTCAGTGTAATAATGAGGAACCGGTTACGAATAAAAGTGTCCTATCTCTCTCTATCTCTCTCTCTCTTTCACTCTCTTTCTCTCTTATTTTCTCTGTTCGTACGGACGCAGATTTATGAACAAAGTTAGCTGTCAATGTCGAACGCCGTTGGCTATCAGTGGAGCAAGATTAATGATGAAGGCTCAGTATACGAAGTAATTTTGCCCAACCAATGCGAAGTTACGCGACTAGACGATAGTCCTGTTGGCGGTGGCCCTTGTTTTCCTTATGGCACATTTATTCAACATTAGTGATACACGATTTAACTTCGTCTTGCCTTTACGCGCGTTCTACGTCTCATGCTTTTGCTATATCTATTTCTATCTCTGTCTCTCTCTCGTATTCCCTATTCGTAGCCCCGAAAGGAGAACAACCACGACGAGATTCTACGAAGCGTCAGTTCACTTCCACGTACTACACACGATTCACAACCCCTCCGTTGTCCCGCATGTCCTGTTACCTCGATCTCCTTGTTTTTGCATGATTTATCACAATGGGGCATCGTTCGGAGGAAGTTTTGCTTCAACGGATCTACGACCATTTTCATTCTCTCATAATAACTTCATCTTCATCTTACCTACTCTATTCTCTCGATATTCCAAAAACGAGAAACGATTCCACTCGTTCAACACATTTCAATATTATTATTATAATCGCGATTTCATTCTTGTATACATTTGTATGCATATTGTATACATTTGTAAACATTTCTTGATATGTTTGATAGATGATCAAAGCTAACGTGTTGTTAACATTTTAATTAAGTTCTTTCCGTTTTTTTATTACTGTTATTATTATTATTATTATTATTATGAAATATTAAGGAAAATGAAAGAATAGGAAGTAAGTGGGTAAATTCTTTGTTGTTAGTAAAATAACTTTTCCAGAGTAGATAGAAAATTTCTAATTCAACTCGGGTTATGCAAATTCTCAAGTTGCTATATGAAAACTTCCTTGGGTTGAGCTGATCGGAGTTAAACGACGCGATACAAATTGCTAAGAAAAAGCTGCATAACCATAATAAAAGAAGGAGCAAAGCCCTGGTAAGTTTTCACGCGAGTACCGCCGATGTTCAACGCTACTACTCTCACTTTTTATACTTACTTTTTTCTTATATAAGTCTTATAACACGGTATAATCACGCGAGCTTAGGAAAGGTGATTGAGAACTCGAGCAAAGTCGAACTCTTATTCTTATTTTTTCTTTTTTCTCTTCCTCTTTCAGGTTTCCATGCAATAACTACTCAAAATATAAGAACAGAAAAAAATTATTCTTCCCTATATAAATAATCTTATATTCATTTTCACTATGATGAAAATTTTATATTAAAAATATAATATAATATATAATTTTCTTTTCGAATTATAATCGTTCTTTTTATTCATCTTTAATACTTTACTGTAATATGATATGACATAACAATAAAATATTAATAATAATTCATCATGAATGTTTAAAAATAACTACAATTTTTCTTCTCTACCGTTTCTTTTATATATTTATTTTCGTATTTTTCTTCCAATCATTTTTCGTTAGTAAACTCACGAAAACTAACTGGGAAGCCCGTAGTTTCTCTCGATGCTTTAGTAGTTTCATCAAAGTTTGTTACTTGATTCCTCGGGATGTAGGTTTCGGACAGTAAAGTTAAAAGCTGTTAGATACTCGGGTCGTATTTGAAAACTCAAGTATCGTAGATGAAATAAATTTCGTTAGATTATTATCGTTTTAACGACACGTTTCACATTGACAAAATAATATTGAATTTTACCCGACAGATATATAAATACGTTCTAAAATGATTTTAATTACTCATCGAATAATTATTAATCGTTTCAAATTTTGGAAAAATCGATCTCTAAAAATATTATGTGTTTCAAAATTAAATTAAATTTATTATTTATTATTTAATTCGAAGTACCTTAAATGGAATGAAACGTAACAACGTTTAAACGTATCAACTCAATTAATGCAAAAATAATTTTAAGCGGATAACAGTCGTTAGAATTTTGTGAAAATAATATTTTTCAACTTACTCTCTCGTTAATTTGTTTCATTCGTTTGTAGTAAAACAAAAATATTCTGTTTTTTCTTTCTCGTGCAACGAATAAGCTCGTTATATTGAAACCCTTGTGAACAGAGTTATTTATTTGTTATGGTATTAAAAATATTTAATAAAAGTAATAGAGGATTTTGCATAGGAGAAAAAGAAAAGGTTATTAAATGATATGAAATTAATTCTTGATTAGGATTGAAAAAAGAGTTTAATGGGGTGGAAGAGGTGTTTCGTTCTTTATAATAATCGTATATTATTTTTATTGGTGGTACTTTGAACTTAAAAAAAAAAAAATTAGAGTTATCACTTCCAATTCCTCTAAAACTTTTTGTCTCGTTTACCGAAAACTACTGAGAGAGAGAAAGAGAGTAAGAAAGAAAGAAGAAAGAGAAGGTTGAACACGTACTTCCGAGGCATCGTTGAGGAAGAAAAGATGAAGAAGACCTTTTGGAAATCCAAGCCTCTCTTTCGTACTCTAACCTCTCATTCGTACGACTGAAAAGTTCAACCTTAGTAAACTACTTCGATTTTTCTTTTATTCCACAACCGTTCGCGCTGTGCGGTGGCCACAGGGAACTTTTCCATTACGTACTACTTCAAATCTTGTTCGATTCGTTGAACTTATTCGAGTACGGGTGCTATACTCATAATTTTCCTTCAACGTTGATTTTTATTTTCTTCATTTTCCTCTCTCCCCCTCTCCTCCCTGCTCCCTGCTCCTACTAAAGCGAATTAACGAAAAATTCCTCGAGAGATTTCGCTTGTAGAAAGATTGCTTTTTCTCCTTTATATTTTTTTTCCTATCTTTTTTTTGTGTGCACTGTCGGAAGACGTTTAACAAGTTTTCACGAAACACACAATTCTCGATTACCATTTCATAAACGTTTGTTCTTCGATCGATTATCGTTTTTTTTTTTTTACTTGCGCGCGTGTGGTCTCTTTTTTTCTTCTTTCTTTCTAAATTCTATGAATCTTACCAAATCTCTCCTTCAGAAATTCCATCGTATATATGATTAAATATAAGATACTAACAGTCAAATCATTTCGACAATGAATCTCAATCCGGTATTTGGATCTTTCCATGATAAAAATTTAGTTCTATAATAAATTTAGTTTTAACAACATCAAAGTGTAGGATCGTCAAGGTTGAAGGTCCAGAAATCGAATGGCTCGAGGGTCGAGAATATCATCGTTGAGGACGACGAGGTTGGTAGTAAAGCTCGTTCGGATGGTCGCCCATCGCACAGTAATTGGGAAATCACGCGCAAATGAAATTGCTGGACGCGTTTGATCTAATTAGGAGCGTGGCCCTGGGCAACGGACGTAACCCTGGAAGCCATAATTGAAAGGCAGCATCGAATTTAGTTCAGCGCGACTCGGTTATTCCTCATTCACACCGAGTCAGAATTCCAACCTTTAGCTGCTTCGATTTCAACATGGGGGGAGTAACTATCAGATTGCGTATACGACAGCACGATTCTTCTTACTCTTTCTCTGACTTGACTTTTTAATTAAGTCCTTTTTCACCCCCCTTTCACCCTTTTCCCGCCCAGTAACTCGAATTATCCATTAACGATGAATCCTCGTTTTCGTTTTACTTCAGTCGAGTTTCCTCAACCTTCCTACTATGTGTGTCTTTCCATCGTTATACTGACTTTGAATAGCTTTAGTATAATTCGGCAGGTTCCCCAATGTTTAACGAGGACAGATGTGCTCTCTCGTTTTGTCTACGACTTCTACAGAAATTTCGTTTGAGTTTCTATGACCTATTCTTTGATCTTTTGTTCTATATCCATTTAGACTGACCCTACGAATTCATTATAGTAGGTTTACGTATTATCTATAAGAATATTATATCCAATTAAATGAATACGCATTTTGTCAATTGAAATGATTATCTCGTGATTCATGGAAAAATGTGATTATACGGGATTATAATAATACGAATTTTTATGAATTTTAATCAGACACCGAAATAAAATTTGGTTTACGATATTCCATTAAAGCAATTTTAATCTATTTTATTCGTTCTTTATATTTTAACGTTTATTTTCAAATTAATAAAAACTCATTCGAAAATGTAATATAATAAGACTTGAATGATTTTTATTTAATTTTTTGGAACGTTCAGATATATTAAAAGAGTATCTAATAATATTTTAAAACCATACACACAGTGTTATTGTTATCGTTCTTTAAAATAATACGTACCTCTCGGGTATAAAATTAATATCGTTCGGGTACATTAATTTATTAATTTTTTAATAACAATTCCTCGATTATTTTCTCTCCCTTTTCGTTGTTAAAATTACTTTTCCATATTTAACCATATGTATATATATATATAGTTGAAAATTTTAATCAAAATATCCAATGATATTGTAGAAGAGATAGGGAATGTGCAACAAAGCGTGTAGCAATATACGAACTAATTTGATGTAAACCAACTGTTTTCACGTAATTATGTGTGTGTATACTTACTTTTAAACGTAATTCTCTGTTGGTATTACATTCCACGGGGTCTAAAGAGAGGGATGCATTTCATACGGTAAAACCATTTAACGCTGTACATATTTTCCGTTGGCAAAGCTACACACACTATGCAGGTTTTTTAATTAAACGAACGAACGAACGAACAGACGACCAAGCTCAGGATCGTATTATCCGTTAACGATCGTTTGTCCGAAGAAGAAGAAGAAGAAGAAGAAGAAAGATCATCCGGTCATTCTTGATTGAAATTGAAATTGAATTGATTTTAACGATTGCTTTTTATAAGCAAACAAAAATCTGTATCGTGGTAAAATATGAAACATGTGTCACGATTTATGATACTTAAAAAAAGTAATAGGAAGAGCAAAGGGTATATTTTGTTTTTTTTTGTGTACATTAAAGATTCATTTTAAATCCAACGATGAACTTTTGAAGTTACCATATGTTTCTAGGGAATGATTCGAAATTTTAATATATTTCCTCTTTAGCAATGTCAAAGAATACGCCCTAGAGAGAAAAAGATAGTAGATAGAGATAGAGATTGAGTGAGAGAGAGATAGTAAATCCATGAAACATAATTTATATCCATGGGTTTAAAAATCGTCAAAGGTAAAAGACCTATTACGAAGGAAAAGGTAAAAGTAATTAAACGATATTAATAAACAAGATAAAATAAAAAAATATTAAGTACTGAGTAATATAAAGTCCAATATATACGTTTTACACACACACACACACTTATTCACTCACTCCCACTCACTCACACACACATGCACAGAAAGTTAAAAATGATACTAGATGTCTGTAAATATAAAATGGTAGTAATATTAAATAACGATAATATGAAATTATATAAAAAATATAACAAAAATAATAATATTACGTAAAGAAGAGTAAAGTGGTAAAAAGATAATAAACAATTGCATAAATATAAAAAACAGAATATAAAAATAAGGATGATATAGATAATCGATAAATAAATTTCTATAGACATATGTTTAACAAGATTAAGGACAGCTTACTCATTGACTTAGAAACCAATTAAACACCTTCCCTTTGAAGGAGTTCAGGGTACGTTTGACAGATGAAAACAACTCACAGAGAATGAGAGTATGTAAGAAAAAGAAAATTAAATGAAAAGAAATAAAAGTACACTCCTAGATACCTACTCTCTTCATAATTTTTTATATAAATAATAATAATAATAAATAGATATCAATATTCATGTCGAATCTTTTTAATTAATGATTTTCTTTATATTCTTTTAGTTTTCTTATCACCAACAATGAATATTTTTCTTCCTCTTATAAGCTCGTTAATTTTGATCGAATTCACAAATTGCTTACATTCCGTGACGTTAGCGAGCATTGATATATACATAACTCACAATCGTTGTAAATAAATTAATCAAGTTTTATTAATGGTTCAATGATTTATTCGCGAAACAAAGACCTATCGCGAAGTAAAACGATTGGGAGGAGAATTGAGGGAGGGAATATGGGGGTTGGAACTAATGAATATACGAGAACGAAGAGAAAAGAGAAATAGATAGGACGAACGTCCGGTAAGCGACATTTAATTAAGAGAGAGCCAATTACGCTAGCTTTTCCGTGTTTTAGAATGGTCTGTTATGCGGTTTTAAAACGTTTCTCGATCTTACGGAAAGGTTATATTACATTTAAAGTTATTGCCTATTTTATGTGGAAGAATCAAGTTGGTAATCCAGTTCGAGAGTTGGTTACTCATACAATGTGAACAATCATGAAAACTGTTTTATTATTCAGATTCGTAACATTGTACAATGGATCCTGTCATGTGTTTGGAAAGGATACCAAGGAAGTTTCATTCGTCCTCGTGATGTATCTGTGTCTCTGTCTATCTGGTTTGTCCGTTTGTTTATCTCTTTCATTCTCCGTTTCATTTTGTATATTTCCGTATGTGTACGTCTGCTGCAATGTGTATTTGTGTGTTTGCGTATACGCGTGTACGTTTTCTCTCCCGTTTTCTTTTTCTGGTTAACGGTACACCCTCGTAAATTAAGGCTGCTTTAAAAATACCGGAACGTCCCGGGAAAATTCTTTTGAATAAATTTCGCATTAATATACGCCCGGTAATGTACATTCACCCTATCCCTTTCTCACACCCCTTAACCGCCTCCCCCTTTTCCTTCTCTTCCTCCTCCTCCTCCACCTCTCGTCGCGCTCCGTCGACCGTACACCCTTCGCGTAATTAGCGCCAGGGACGTTTATTAAAAAGGACAACGCTTCTCTTGTTGTGTACGAGCTCTCGCCGATCCTAAAATAGGTATTATTATTGCCAATTCCAATCGTTGAAGGAACAAGCCTCTGGGTAATAAAGTGGGACGTTAATTAAAGCGTGCGATTGTTCCACACCGCGATAAAATCTTTTTCCGAATAGTGGATTTACACGGCTGGTAATAATTTATTTTCCAAACTATTTCTTCCCTCGATTTACCGGTTTAATGATTTTTTTTTTATTTTTATCCTTTGTTTAGGATCTTTAATTTTCTGTTTTATTAAAACACGTTGGAGTATGTAAAGTAATACCTCTTGGTTTTTTATTATATATATATATATTATATATATATATATATTAGTTTATCAAATAAATAGTTGAAAATAAAAAGATATTCAATTAAAATTTGTTTATTTTAAATTTGAAATATAAGTTTTCTAATGCTTTTTTTTTTCAATCAAAACGTATTACTTTACACTATTATTAAATATTGATACACGTATGTGATCAAATATTATATTAATTTAAAACACATATATATCGATAATAATAATCAACGAATTTATTTTAAAACTCTTTTATATATATATATAAAAGTAATAATATATATATATATATATATTATTTGTACAGTCCTAATTTTTCCTTGTCATATATTTGGGTTAATTAAAATTATTGAACATTTTATCTTCGGGTTGCGTAAATGATAGTTTCCCAATCGGAACGTTGATACGAACGTCAAACTGGGACATGGTTTTAAAAGTGAAATAAAATTGTTGTTTCATCTCTCAACGAACGATCTCTTCTGTATGAGAACGTGACTAATCAAATATTAGCAAACGCAAACCATAACAAATATTGGGCCGCTTCGCGACGATACGTCGCGTCGTATGCAATTAGTACGTGCGCCGCAAATTCTACAATTTATTGGTACCCTGTTAGAGAGAGAGAGATAGAGAGAGAGATACAGAGTGTGAGAGGGAGATAGATAGATAGATAGAGAGAGAGAGAGAGAGAGATAGCTTCATACTCGTAATTTATAATCTATTCTAGACTGAAGATATATATCCCTAATCAAATATATTGATATACGTATAAATCAACATTCAATGATTATTTATTTATTTCAAAATAAAAACATGTCATTATTTTATAACTAATATATATATATATATATAATTAATAGCATTATTTATAAAATATATTGTCAATTTTACAATATTGTAAAATTTTATTAAGATTCGATTATTTCATCAAAATGAACGAAATCGAAAATGATCATAAAATATATATTGTCCTTTACTATGATTCAATGTACAATAACATTTTATTAAGGTTCGATTATTTTATCGAATGATGTCTGAAATAAATAACTAAATAAAACTTTTCACTGACATTTTGTGCTTCAAATTCAAACAAAATATTTCTTTCTTTCAATATGAAGTTATAAGAATGAAATGCAATAGGTTGATGACTCCTAACTCTGTCTCTATGTCTGGTCTCTCTCTTTCTTTCTCTTTCTCTCTCTCTAACTCTTTAACTCTGATGAGGAATATGCCGACAACAGGAGACAATGAGAGATCTCTAACAATAGTCCTGGAGAAAGAGATAGCAAGATGGCGGGTTGCTCGATGGAAGAAGATAATGAGAGGAAGAGAGAAAGAGAGAGAGAGGAATTGAAATCGATCACTTTTTAAAGCAACATTTCTTGAAAGAAAAATTTTATTTCATTTACGTTACTCAAATAAAACGTTTAAAACGAATACACTATTTCTAATAATATTAAAAATTAACGAAATTATATGTTTTGCAAATAAATCAGAAGACGCTGTAAATTCTCATACTAAAAATTTTCTAATAATAATAATAATATATTTTTTTTTTAAAATGCCTAATTAAAATATTATCTATTTGAGTCTCCTCCTATCGTAGCTCTTAGAAAGAGTGTTGTAAGAAAGTAAGAAGTCTACCATCGATTGCGAGACAATTTCCAATGATGTGACAGTTTTAAACATGAAACGTGAACGGCGTAATCAGGCCGCTTGAAACTACTTCGTAGAAAAGTCAATAAATAAATAATAATATCGATTATGGATGTCGAGGTGGTACTAACAATAAGATAGAATGAAGATAGGGTATTGGTAGTAGAATGGGACAAGTGATGAGTCCCGTAGCGACAGTATGGGTGCAAAGTTGCGATAGGAGAAAGAAAGAGAGAAAGAAATAAAGAAAGAAGAGAAGGAAAGAGAAAGGTGCACACCCTGGTACCATTTAACATGTCGCTGAATAGCCATCTGGAAGAATGGTAGAAAGGTCCCTCGGGAGGTCCCTTGGGAATAGAAGTTCTCGAGGATGCTCCTTCTGTGGAACAAACTAAGAACCTACCATTGCCCGTGGGCACTTCAACATCCTTGTTCTCAATAGCTTGTCATTTGCTAACTTCTATATATATAGACCAAGTTTTATGTTTTTTATGAACTTAATAACAACGATAATGATGATGATAATGATAATGATGATGACGACAACGTTGATTCTGATTATGATTATGATAATGATAACAAAAACAAGAACATCAACAACAACAAGGGATCTCAAGAAGATCGTATAATCTTGGCAATATTTGATAGGTAAACATCCGTTCTTGCTGCAAAATCAATATCGTGGATATCAAGTAGAATAGTGTTATTACATATCTACTATACTAGCAGGTAGAGACGTATATTTTTCGAGAAACATGATCTCTCTCTTTCTCTTTCAGGTATCTTATCGATTTTTTGATAAATATATATATAGGTATACGTTCTTTTTAAAATAAAATTGTAGAAACATCGTAGAATATGTTTATATAGGAATAGAAATGTATACTAATTAAATGATTTGATAAAATGAAGAAAGAGTTTAGCGAGGATTATATTTTTTTCAAATTAGACATTCGATAGGTAAACGGATTGAAATACTTTGTACATTGGAACCGAGAAATCAGGTAAACTAGTGTTATTTGAGCGTAAGTCGACTCGTTATCGTCACTTTGAAGAACACGTAGATCCACTTGCGTATTATGTGTCAAAATAGACTGTCACTATATTTCGGTTTACAGCTTCTGCTACTTTGGCGTGGAATTTCAGACGAAGGCATTACGACCGAGAAAATATCAGAGGAGTCTAGCTCTTCCAGTATGAACGAAAGAAAAGTGGATGGAAAGAGAGAGAGAGACAGAGAGAAAGATAGACGGAAGCTCGGATTTCGTAAAAGTGCTACTTCGATGGACGCTTGCTAGCGTAAAGAAAAAAGCTCTTCCGTGAAATTATCGACCCCTTGACGGCAAGTAATGCAGAGGCAAATCTTCTTCTTCTTCTTCATCTTCTTCTTCTTAGACTATATTCTTGACTGACCTGAAAGTCATATTCATCCTCTTTTTTATTTTTTACGTTTTATCTCTCTCTTTCTCTCTTTTTCATTCCTTTACATTTCAATATATCCATTTCGATTGTGAACGTATGCGAATATAATTTCATTTTCATGATGAAAGATATCTATTTTTTTTTGTACAGTGAAATCTAATAAAAAATATCAAACCGTATGAAAGAGAGTGAGATAAAAGACAAATCACAGAGAATATACCACACATTTATTAACCTTTCACTTTCATATACTATACCCTCACTATATATATATGTAACATGTAAGATACATTTACATATAGTACATATAATATACATGTACGTAGTTATACTTTTTATTAAGCGATACTATTTCATTTAAATCAAATAAATTCACCGTCGCCCAGTCGAGTTTTCATACAATCTAATAGGATTCAAAAGTATTAGCGAGGTAGATACATTTTATTATGTTCGTTTACGTTTCGAAAAGTATTAGCGGATTTTATTTAACATCATAGAATCTAACACGCGTATTACAAAGACATTTTTATTTTTTACCTTTTAATCCTTTTTCTTTTTTTTCTTTTACAATAAATTTTGGAATATTTTCCATACGAAGAAAAGTATTTTTCTAAATGGAACAAATAATGGATTTGAATGAATGTTATTATACATGCGAGAACTATGATCGTAATCAAATATTTAAAAATATAAAAGAAAATAAATATATATAAAAGATTATATTTAACGTAAATGAGAAGATAAATGAGATAGAAAAATTTATAATACTTAATACAGGAACATAACTAAACACATCTTGTCGGAAACAAAAAAGAATAACGACTGAGAAGGGAAAGGGATAGGTAGAGGTTATTAAGCTTATAGAAAAAAAAAGTTCGTTAGTCGTTCGTTAAATGATTTTTTTGTTTACATACCTCACTCCTCGACAAGTGTTTACATTCGACTGTTACCGGCTTTATTCGATTAAAAATCTCGTTACCGAATTTGTATATGCACATTGACCTTCGTTTCTGTTCAGTGATCATCGGATTTGTTTCGTAGCTGTTAACGTATTTAACGTTAGTTTTATTCGAACGTTGAGGTAGTAAACAACGAAATTATAAGAGTGTCAAATTAATTTCTCGTATACGTGTACGTGTATGTGTTTTGTTGCTATGTGAATGTATTCATATGTGCGCGAGTGTATGTAGTATTAACAGCTGATATATATTGTCCAAACGTGTATATATTAATTTCGTATATAAGACAAAATACATTTAACGCGATTAATTATTGAATTATTATTTATTCGAGAATCGTTAAAAAGTAAGATATAATAAATTGTATTTAATGGGAAGTGTTTACATTCGACTGATGTCGGCTTTATTCGATTAAGAATCTCGTTACCGAACTTGTATACACGCATTGACCTTCGTTTATGTTCGGTGATCATCGGGTTTGTTTCGTAGCTGTCAACGTATTTAACGTTAGTTTTATTCGAACGTTGAGATAGTCAACAACGAAATTATAAAAGTATCAGATTTATTTCGCGTATACGGGTCTGCGAGTTTAATAATTATGCAAATTTATGCATATGTGCGCGAGTGTGTGTGTGTGTGTGTGTGTGTGCTGCTGACGGGAGATATACAAATGTATGTGTGGATACATCGAGGCCTTAAAACAAAGTCTATGGATTTTCATCGGTGTCAATGAAGGTATTTGCAATAAATTTCTTTTAAATTAAATTTTAAAGAAGATTTTTTATTTAGAATTAAATTTCAATCTCATATTTTAATTATATGTACTCTTGTGTTAATTAATATATTACTTAGAATTAGTTAAAGTATGTAATTTTGCCTTCTTACATATTTGAACAGGTCGATGCAAATTATTTCTGGATTTAGCTAATAATTTCACAAAATAACGTTAACATAATCATAAAAAATTCTTTAATTACGCCCGAGCTTTACTTAATATAGTAATATTATTACACGAATATTTTCGAATTTGAAAGTAGATATTTTCATGCAGCTACTTCTTTAAATTACACAAAAATTTTAATTCTCTCTCTCTCTGCTTTTTTTCATTTTCTTTCTCTCACTTTCTCTTTGGGAGATAGAAAGAGATGGAAATTTTGGTTAGGTTGGACAGGTGTTCCGGAGTTTTTCTCGTCTCGTTCTCGTGAAAATCGACCGAGGTAACGGTTAGGTGAATTTTCTTTATTCGTTTCCACGTCAAAGTAAGCGTTCGAAAGAACTGAACCGGAGAGAAAACGTGTGTGGTGGTGGTCTATGCTGGCACAGATGGAAAATTAATGCATTGCTCGGTTTTTTATTTTTTTTAATTTTCTTTTTTTTCCTCATATAACTTTAATTCGAGCACGGTGGAAATTATTTTTCTATTTTCCTTCTTCTTTTCTAGTTATCTCATTCAATATCTCTCTCTTTCTCTCTCTCCCTATCTCTCTTTTTCTTTTTTTATTTCCACCTTCTCTATTCACTTCCTCGTTTGTATCCTTCTATTTCTTTTCTCTTTTCATTTTTGTCTTTCTCTTTCTTTTTTAAATATCTAATATCCCTTGTATTATGCGTTTTCTACTAATTTCATGCAAAGAGATTCCTATCTCGTTCTAACTATCTTAATTAATACTAATACACTTTAACATTGAGTAGATTTCTTTTGCAAGATGAATTTTACTATTGATTTGTAAGTGGCAATTTTAATAATAATAATAATAATAATAATAATAATAATAATAGTAATAATAATAAAAAGAATTACTTTTTACGTACGCATTAAAAGATCGACAGATTTTAATAACGAATAATTTTAATAGGTGGAAATATCAAATTGCCAATTCACGAAGGACACATAAACAAGCATATACATCCATACTTTTCACTTATACGATACTTTTTATACTTAATCTCATTTAACGCGATCAAATAGGTTTAATTTGCTATAAACTTTTATTGATTGTAATTACATCAGATTTTTAGATACCAAATGACAACTTATACAAGGTTTTCTGAAATATTTTAATTTTTTTTTTTCTTTCATCGAAGAAAATTTTATTATAAATATTAACGTGATTTTTATCCGTGTAAACAAAAATCCATGTAGAGAGATCAATCCATGTAAATGGAGAGATGGATGTAATTGGCTTAAAAAGAAATAAGCACATTTATAAACGAGCACATAAATTATGAATTCATATATATATATAGAGAGAGAGAGAGAGAGATACTCAGAACTTTCGACATTTGATTTCTCTGAAAAAGATTTTAGCTTTGAAAATTTTTACCGACCGTATTTTTTTATATTCGAAAAAAGGCCAAACTTAATTAAAGTTAAAGTCAACACTTTGATGTACCTCGAAATTGGCAAGTATTTTTTTGTGTTTTGTTTTTTTTTCTTTTAATTTATTTTTTTATTCCAAATCATACCAAAACTTACATCAGCTAACTAGAATTCTCGAGATACGTCTACAAATTAACTCGATTCTACAAATTTTGATGAGTTTAGAGAAGGTGAATAAAGAGAATACGTGGTGGTGGATGGAGGAGGGAGGGAAAGAAGAATAAAAATAAAAATTAATAATTCGTTAAATTATTATCGTTCTTAAAATTAATAATCGTGGTTCTTTTTTTTTATTTCGTCGATGTCTTGCAAAATTAAATCGAGGATAAGTACAGAAAGTGTAGGGCTGAAGTTAATTGAAAAAGTCATCTCTCTGTTGCACGTAGCCTTCTCGATTATTGCATCCGAGGATGCACTTTGAGGTACACACTTCTCGAGGATATAATCGCGATTCCTGGAGCGAGTAAGCACTGCACCCCATCTCTTATCTACTCTTCCTCTCTTCCCCTTCTCTCTCTATTTATATGTATATGTATACCTTAGAAACTTTAGAATGCATTCCTGCTTTAACCGGAAATAATGCCAAGCTAGGACCATCGTCTTTTCGGAAGGAAGAACGGTTGAAGGGTCAAGAGGGTAAGGATCAGTTTAAGAGAAGAGAGAGAGAGAGAGAGAGATAAATAGTGGAAGGGGTTGGGAGAGGGAAGGGAATGAAGTCTCGTAAGTAGTCGATAGAAATGCATAGGGACGCTAGTGGTGCCTGGTATACAAATTCGAATAGTTTACAACTTCGAGTAGTATACTTTGGTGGTGGAGGGATGAGGTGGTGGAGGGAAGGTGCACGTCAGTAGCTACTTCCAACTGCAAATTTCAACGTATTATCCAATAGGGTTCCATTAGTTTTACTTCGTTCTTATAATGAAAACGCTAGATTGAATACATTTTAATATATTATGATAAAAAAAGAAAAATTGTTTAACACTTTCCAAATCAATCGATGTTTTAAAATATATAATATCCGAAGTTGAGTTTATTTATCAAGATGAGTACGTGATTACATCCCTGCAAGTATTTCTCTTGCAACAATGACCAACAAGAAACGATGATGAATTTTTTAAATATTTAAATCTACAATAATCTTTCTGACCATTTATTTTTTATGTCAATTAATTTTTAATTTTAAAATATAAAATGTGTGTTTCAAAAAATAAGAACGAGAAATCATCGAAGATTTTTCAATCGCGTTTAATCATAGATTTTGTTATTTAATGTATTTGATCAATCATGTATCTCGTTTAATTATAAATCTTTTCTTTTAAGAGTGAGTAAAGAAAAGATACTTTTTCTTATGAAAAGACTTGGGTACTCTCTATTTTGAAAAAAAAAAAAGAAATAGTTATTTAGAATGGAGTCTTTAGGTAAAAAAAAAAAAGAAAACGTGTCATGTTGTATAATACGTTGGTCCAAGCAAGAACCCCCTCTCTTTTACTTCCATCCCCATTGCACTTTTCTAAGAGGCAAAGTTTACTCTCGCATAAGTCGAGGCTTTAAAGATTGTACGCGTATCGTCCTCCGTGAATCGAGGACGTTCTTCAGAGTTTATGTAGGTCAATGCACGCTGAATCGGCTCGTTGTAAGAGGCATGGAGTTCAAAGGTTGGATCAACATCGATTCAAGAAGACTCTCAAAGAAAGTCACGCGTCGGAAGGTTGATGGAAAATCTCGAACGAGATCGAGCTTTTCTTGGAGGAAGAAGATCTCCTTTTACTCGTTTCAAGAGATCATTGAGTGAAAAAAAAAGAAAAATAAGAAAAAAAAAGAAGAAAAATAAAAAAAAGAAGAAGAAGTAAACGAACATATTATTCCAATCGACGATACCGAATCGTTTGTATGATGAACGGATAGGGATTTAGAGAGAGAGAGATTCGCATGATTCCCGATATCGTTCGTTAATTTTGCGGTATTACGCCGCAAAATTGAATTATCCAGCGTTGGGCAAGGACGGTGAACGAACGGGAAGCCAAAATTAATAGTTTTGTCCGAGATGGAAGAAGTTTTGTCCGGAATAGGATCTCGGGTAAGCAGATGAATGAGAGGGAGAGAGAGAGAGTGTGTGTGTGTGTGAGTGAGTGAGAGAGAGTAACGTTGCTTCGCTGATGATGACGATGATGGTGTTGGTGTTGTTGATGTTGATGTTGGTGTTGGTGCTGGTGCTGGTTCTTGTGCTGGTGTTGGTGTTGGTGTTGGTGCTGATGCTAGAGCTCTGCTATTGGAGGAGGAAAGGTGAGCTAGCTGCCGTTGGGAGTTGACTATGGATATTGGCCAGTTGGTTGGCAGGCCTGCCTGGTAATATATCAGAGCCGTCTAGTGGTAATATACTGCTCGGTCAGCCTGTTTAGTAGTAATAAAGCGGGTTTGCCCTCCGCTCGGCCGAACGTAGGATCGGATTCTTGCTGGTTGCTAACGTCCGACTATGAATTTCTCTCGTTCTTGCCGTTGCAAATGAATACGGTAATTACCGTATTCGGATAGAGCGGGGGAGGGACGGGAGAGAGCGAGGGGGAGGTTAACGATCATTCGGTAAGAACAGTTGAAATTCGTCTGAAAGGTCTTTCATGGAGTTTTCAAACTTCGACTTTATCCATTAACTACGTTTTTTTCATCCTTTTTTTTCTTGTTTTTTACTTTTGCTAAGATACTCCGAAAAGTTATTAACAAAGCTACAAAAGATTACCGTTCGAACGATACGTTTCTTTCTTTTTTTTTTTACCGAGTAGTAATTTTTCTGTTTCTTCGTAATTCCATCGATTTGAGATTAGTTTTATGTTTGCGGTATCACCAACTACGATATAATGATGATGATGATGATGATAATAATGATAATTGACAGTATGATTTAGTATCAACTCTTAACCGATATTTTCACTTCATTAAAATTATGGTACGTTAAGGAAAATTTATTAAACTGCCTAGGGAAGTTGTTAATGAGCATACATTACACACTCTTTAGATATGCGTATATCCAGTGGCTCCAACAGGTTCAAGGGTTAACCAAAGTTTCCGTTTCTCTCGTAACTTGGTCATTAGCTCTTCCATTAAGTAGGATGAAACTTTTAGAGGAGGACGACGACGGCAAGTACCAACCTACCACCCCCCGTCTTTACTTTAGTTAATGTTCCTTCGTTATTTGAGAAATTCGATGAAATGATGAAATATAATAAAAATGCCCCGTTTTAACTAATTAACCAATTTTACAATATATCTCTAATCAAATATATAATTGATATTAAAAAATAAAAAATGTTAAACGATTAGATGTATCAAAAGGTGAATCGACGTAGTTGTTTGAACAATACGAGGTACAAAAATACTACAACACGAGGAAAAAATAAAAAAAGAGAAAATGTACAAGCTCATAAACGAGCTAGCATTTCGTAGACGATTCCAACGTTTATTTTTGTGCAGTAGTGCACACGCAGGAGTTTTTTCTGAAAGCGAGTGCCATTAACGGCAGCATAGGATGCAGCTTGTACCGAACTACGTAAAAGCCGTGGGAGAACAGTTGTGGGAGTGTTTATCGTGCGATTAGCAATTCTATTGCCTCCCACTTCTCTTTCTCTCTCTCCTTCTCCTCCTCCTTCTTCTTCCGGTATCACAAGAGAACGTTGAGAAGAACGCGAATATCCTGTACCAAGGGATTTAATGGAAGAGTATCGTCTCTTTTTTTTTTCTTTATTCTATCTTTCTTTCTATCTTTCTTCCTTTCTTTCTTTCATTCTTCTTAAAGGGTCGAAGGAAGTTCGATTTCGAAAAGCCGTATAATCCATTTTGTTTTTTATTGTCTCTATCCATCTTCGAGTTCTTTTTATAACGATCGCGATCCAGAAACGGCAAGAGAACCTTCTCTCTCTTTCTCTCTCTCTCTCTCAATTTTACTTTTTTTTTGTTTCATTTTCTTCCAACTTCTCTCATGAGAAGATTCCGATGGTCGTGGTAACGGGAAATTAATCTAGAGGACGTTTTATTCGCCTGTGGAAACTCGACGACCGAACCCCATACCATGTTACGCTCGATTTAGTTCTATCGTTCTCTCTCTCTCTCTCTCTCTCTCTCTTTTTTTTTCTATCTTTCTTTCTCTATCTCTATCTTTCTTTAGTTTTCTTTTCCAAAGCGAAGTTGTATCAATTACCTATCGTCTTTTCTTCTTATTCTTATTCTTCCTATTCTTTTAACTTTCCCTTTTCTTTTCTACTGCTCGTCAATTTCTTTTTCTTCCTATTTTTGTTCTAAGCTTCTTAAGTATACATAGTAGTAACTAGTGATAGACGTCAATTTATCTGAAGATTTTGAAAACCATAAGCTATCAAGTTAGTTTTTTGTTCAAATTAATTCGAACAACTCTAAATGAACATTCCTTCCTTTTTTTCTTTTTTAGAGAACACCTCAATTTTTCTTAACGTATCAAACTTTAATATATTTGATAATTCAAGATTTGTAAATATATGCATTAAAGTAATTGATTTTAACTATTCAACGAAATCTCTGTGTGTTTCAAACAAAATCGATTATAACGATTGGTGTTATGAAAAATAAAAGAAAAAAAGCTATGAAACTTTGAAAATCTTATTTCTAAGAATCTTGGAAAAGTATCTCACACACGAGGGATCATCAACTCAGAATAGAAAGTTGGTATTATATTCGTTGAGAATTGAATTGAAAGAAAATTGGCGAGGTAGCGAGGCGCGAAGATCGTTGAAAAAGAAAAGAAAAGAATAGGAATGGAAAAGAAAAGAAAAGAAGTGTCCACGTATCCACGGGTGGATAATCCATCCTTGGAAAGAAGAGACGAAGCTCTTTTCATTCGTCCACGTGCCCTTGGGCAACCACCGTTTGTTTTCTCTCGATTGCGATCGACTAGAAGGTGGAAACGATATTTGTCGTTTGGAGACGTTCACTAGAGAACGAGAACTTTTCTTCTTTTACTTTCTTGAGTAGGTTTATCCTTCGACCACCCTGACATGGGGCTAAAATACTACTGTCTTCCTTCTTTCACTTTCTTCCACCCTTTTTTTTTTTTCTTCTCTTTTTTTCTTCTCAGCTGTTCATTTATTTTTGACCATTTTTTCGACGAGTTCAAGTGGAGAAGAAACATCAAAGATTTAAACTTGATAAATCTCACAAAACTCCCACATTTTCTTTTTTTTTATAGACATTTCGTTTCTATTAGGTTGGTGGCAAAAAAATGTCGGATATTTAGCCACAATTCAATGAAAAAAATCCGACAATTCTTTTCCACCAACTCAATACATATTTCCACCGATTAAACTTGATTAGAGAATCATTTATTTGATCTAATGCAAAAGTAATGTACATTGTCGATCTCAAGATTGATGGTTCGTTTCTATCAACGTTCAAGATAATTACGATCTTGGTTTAATCCTTAAAGGTTAATCTAAACTTTGAAATCTGTATTACCTTATCCTAGATGAAATCTCATATAAATTTCACTGTTTAACAAAAATACACTTAAGGTGAAGAACTTTCGTATAATTTACCTTCCAAAAAATATTTTCTATAAATCAACGATCCCATAGTAATATGGATGAGTAAAAAAAATAAAAGAAATAAATAAAGAAAAAAATCATTTGAAAATAATTGTACAATGTACTCTTGGAATTTAACGTACGTACGAATGAGCAAACATAAACCGTATAACAAGCGTTCATCTATAGTATATTGTGGGGGAGGGTGGAGAGGAGTGGAGGAGGGGTGGAAGAGTAAATTTCACGACTTAGCAATCGACTTGTAAGCGAAATCGAGATTCCAGTTCTAGCCACGATGCGTAATGCCGCATACGAGCCCGTCCCGGATTACCATGGGGAAGAGAGTAGTGGAGCTATGCGAAGAGCTTGGTGAGGGTATTCCTGAAAGAGAGAAGGGGAGAGAGAGAGACAGACAGACAGAAACAGACAGAGAGAGAGAAAGAGAGGGTGAGAGAGAGAGATAGAAAGTGGGTGGTGCAGTGGCGTCGACGTTGGTGGTGGCAGCATGTATTCTGTAGGGTGAATAGCCGTGCCGGTATGTCCCTGGCTCGGTGCCAAGACCGGTAGATACCAGTACTACCACATTAATAGAGTTTTATTGTTATTTACTGTGACAACGGTCCGTTATTAACGAGAGACGCGTTCTGTTTCTGTCTCTTTCTCTTTCTCTTTCTGTTTCTCTCTCTTTCATTCACTCCGTCCTCTCTCTCTCTCTGTCTGTTTCACCGTCTCTTTGCTCTGTATGTTTGTCTGTTAGTCTCTCTGTTTCTCTATTTTTCCCTATGTTTCTCTCTCTCTGTTTCAGTTTTATCCCTATATCTGAATCTCTTGCGTACAACACGACTGGACAGTGACGAAATTGTTGCTCCTGCCTGACGTGGTCCCTGAAATTTTTTTAAATCGTCCCACACACTTCCCAAACCCAATCAATTTACGTGTACGTTTGAAAACAATCGAATGCGTTTACCGCATTGACAGAATGTCCTCGTAATTGTTGGTCAGCCACAGAATAGGGATATAGAGAACTTTTGTTAGACGATATCGTGATAGGATCCAGATACTAAATCGTGATTTTAGATATAAACCTTGTTAATTATTTTACTTTGATTATTTCTTTCTTTCTATTTGGGAAGAAAATAAGGTGAGGATTTTCTTTTATATAAAAATTTATTATTTTATATAAAAATACATTATTGCGAGTACACGCCCCGTCAGTTGTCTGAAATTGTACAAATTCGCTGGAACGCTTTTCTCAACATGAAATCTGAAAAACACTAAAGCGGCTTGCGGTACTCAAATGGTTAAGTTGAATTCAAAGTATTGTACTCTGATATTGAAATTGTACGATAAATTAATACTTTATGTAAAAATTATATTTTTACATAAAGCATTAATATATATAGAGATTAAAAGAAAAAGTACATACACACGTAACATTATAGTAATTTTATACGATACTAGTTTTCGTAACAATAAAATACATCGAATTTCTTTCTATAACGATATCTTTTTTTTTTTCGTTATATCTGTGTGTTATATCGGATAGTGATCGAACTCGACGAAAAAAAAAAAATCTGGACAGTATTTTTACAAAAATAAAAAAAAGAATAATTTTTTGAACGTTAACGACCAATGGAATTGGAGAACGCATTGGACCAGTATTGTCGGAAGCACTTTATAGCACAAGCTTTTTTTTTTTCTTTTTTTTTTTTTCTATTCAAATTAAAGCCTCGATATATCTATGTAAGTGCAGCTTTTATTAAAAAAGGGTTGTCGGGCGTAAAGGAATTAGCGTAAATTATCGGGAATCCATTCGCAGCTTCCTCTCAATACCCAGGATCGTCCTGTCGAAAAGCGAAAAGGGTAATAGCGTCGCGATCGTGCAATTTGCTCGCCGAAAATCGAATCGTTGGTGGGTCGGGATAGAAAAAAAGAAAAAAAAAGAAAGGAAAAAAAAAATTCTTTTTGTCCCCTGGATTACTCTTTGCGAAAGAGTGTCATTGTGATTCTGATTAAGTTACTATCTTATTATACCCCAATGTGTGTATTGCTCTTAACCTCGTACGTAATTGAATAACACATATCGTCGAGATGAAAGTAGATACGTTTTAAAAATATACATACATACATACATACATGTACGATACTTTAACTTTAAACTGTATTCATTGTCTTAAACAATCCGAAATGGAAGAAGAGAAGAAAGAAAAGAAGAGTTAGTTGAATAAATCCACGTAAAAAATTTGACAAATCAAATAAATTCCCCATGAAAAATCCAATCGCAAGAAATCGTCGTCGTACGAATGATAGTTTTTTAATGACGAGTTTGTGCAAAGCAGAAAAATAGGAAAAAAAAGATAATAAATCTAATGAAAGAAATAATATATCACGACGGTATAATCAAGCAAAGATAATACCAACTAGTAGGAATAGTAGGGGTATTATACTTATATCTATGATACCGATTCTCAATCGATTATCCAGCCCGCCTCCAGCCGTTCGTACAAACGAACTTTCGCAAGGATATCAATTACCTTTCATTACCAATTCAATTTTCCGCAATGAGGTCGAGTCGTCGATATTAAATCGACGCGGTGCTAAAATTCACTGGAAAGGATTATTATCTCCGAGAGAGAGAGAGAGAGAGTGCTTGTGATGAATTAAGAACAGAAAGCATATTTAAGACACGTAGTACCCTCTCCTCCTATCCCCCATTCCCCCATACCCCACCTATTCTTCATTTTTATATTCGAATCACGAAACTTACTTGGTTAATAAATTCGATTAATTATAAATACTATCTCCGTTGAATCGTAATTGATATGCGTGTATTCATTGGAATGTCATCGAAATGAATTCATCTTTATTTTCTCTCTCTCGTTTTATTTCTATCTCTATTTCTCCTATAATTTATTTCTTTTGCTCACGTTAATGACGACGGCTGATGTTGCAACGTTTAAAAGCAATCCTACCACTCCCCCCACACTCCACCTTCTCATCCTGATCCCACCACTCACTTCCCCCTCACCAAAAACATATGAACGTCATTAGTCGTCGGCTATTCTCGTATGATAATGAAATAAAACGATAATTATAACACAGTCGCCCCGGGGATAATTTCACGAAACCCAATCGTTTTCCTACCCATTCAAGTAATTTCAACGGCAACCGTTTTTATTTTTTAATGAAAATTCCCCACGCTTATTTTAAAATCTTCTTTCCAATTCTTTCTCAATAGGAGTATATATCTCGTTAGGAAGAAGTATTATTAACGTTGATGAGATTTCTCCTTTTTAAAAGAAAATAAATGGAATATTAAGTGAAATCCTATCAATAAAGAACATTCCTTGTTTATCTGGAAAATTATTAATAATCACTGTCGAGTTTATTTAACCAGTTTTTTTTTGGTTTTATTTTGCGTATGCTTGATTAATCTCGGTGAATTACTCGATAATTAATTATAAGCAGATAATGTTGATTGCAAATACTATATATATATATGTATCGGTGTTTGAAATATTTTATGTTCTTTATGATATAGAAATACACAACATTGGTTATATAATTTATACATTTAATTAGGTAAGAACAAAAAATTAATTACAAAATAGCAACGCGCGAAATATTTTTCTATTTCTTCTACTTCTTTTTTTCTTTTTTTGTGGACACATTATTAGAAGACAGGAATATGCATCGTATATCTCATTGTCAGTTATATAAAATTCGATTCGCAAAATATCCTAAATATTTCGCGACAAATTATTGGAAAATCGAATTTCGTTACGCGTCAAGTTGGAGTACTTTTAACGTAAATGGAAGCTTGGGCGCATCCTGTAAAGGACGCTCCATTACTCCGGCAGTCACCTTTTACCGTAGAGACGTAAAACAGCTTCGCCTTGTGTATTAAATTTCAAACGAAGAGAGAAGTTTAAAAAGCCACGAATACACGATATAACAAACTTCGCTCCATCATTTTCAATCTGAGGTTAACCAACGATTTTATAATTTAAGATAAATATTTACGCGATTTCTTTTTTTTTTTATAAATTCAAACAATGGATTATAATTAACACACATAAAAAAAATGTAGAAGAAAGAAAGATACGTAACGATACATAAGTTTTAGGATAGATAACTCGTATCGTAAATGAAAATAGAAAAAAAAAGTCATATCAACGATATTATTGGTCATTTTTCTTATTTCCTTTTCCAAATTTTAAATGCAATATATATTCTGATATTCGTGGATACGTCCTGACAATTGAATTTCCACCATATCCTATCCATTTCCTTTTTTTTTTCTTCTTTTTCTGATAAATAACATTCCTTACGTCGAGAAACGTCAAGATGGAATGGCAATAAAATTCAAGATTTCAACGAAACCAACTATTTCCCTTTTTACAAATTTCCCTCTTCTTCTCTTTCTTATTTTATTTTACGAGATAAACCCCATTATTAGTACAAAGAAGAAAAAAAACAAAATACAATAATAAGAGATCAAAACACGATACAAAATCACTTCTTTTACCTTCTCTCCAAAGAAATAAAAACTCCTTCACGATTTAAACGATTTGAATGATTTATCTAAAAAGATCCACCTAATATATACATACATATATATTCTATTACATCAAAAAGTATATTAGTTGCGTTAATAAAAAAAATAGTAAACAAAGAATATCACAGTTGAGCTTGTATACCGTGAAATTGTTCTAAAGATCAAAATCGAAACGTCATCGGAGTGTTGCAGAGATCGAAATGGGATGAGTGCTGATGAGGTGAGACAAGAGGATGCCTGAGGTAGAGTGGAAGAACGAAGAAGAAGAGGGGGGAGTTAGGGGGAAGAGGGGATTGTTGTGGGACGCACAGTTACCTACCACGCTCCATTTACCTCGATACGTAGGAATACGTGTACCTATTACACAACGGGTTCGAGCTTTTCTACCCTCTCTCTCTCTCTCTCTCTCTCTCTCTCTCTTTCTCTCTCTTTCTCTCTCTCTCTTTCTCTATTTTTCTGTCACCCACATGGCGAACACAACACCCACACCGTTTTTCAATACTCTTCTTCGATAACATACTAGGTATTCCACTTTTAAGGCAACAAGGCCTTCGAGATATAACGACCAACTTGTTTTTCAGAGGATGCATTTTTCGGAATACGTATTCTTTCGTCACAGAAAGATTTTAAACCACCATCCCCCTTCGTACTACCTCCATGAAGAGTCTACTTGTCAGTTGACGATCGTCAAAAATTTACTTCTTCTCTTCTATTTCGTTTCCCTACCATTGAACTGGAACGACGTATACACGAGTTGTATAAAATATATTTTCTTTTTTTTTTCGCACGGACCGTATTTTAGAGAAATTCAGTCGACGATTTGGTTTTTAGACTTCTCCTTTCTCTCTCTTCGTTTTTAATTTATACAAATCTTGATAAATGATAGAGAAAGTTATCGTTTGAAATTGAGGATAGGGAAAAGACGGAAAATGTAATAAGTTTGATCTAGCTACTAGGTAGATGAAACCTTTCGAAGGGTGAATTTTAGTTTAGGTGATACGTTTCTTTTTCATTTTTTTCCCCGCTTTTGGTTCGATTCGTATAAATTTGAAAAATTCCCTTTCTCGCGAGTCTGCGTAAAAGGAAAATCGATGAAAATATATCCAAGTGGTTCTCTCTTTCATCTCGATTTTTCTTTTATGACGAATTTAGAAACATCCTAACGAAACGTTTGAACCCACGATATTCGATATTTCGTCTCATTATATTTATGATGTATCCATATATGTCGGTCACATCGAATCGATGATCATTTTACTCCCGATATCGTTATAATCTCCTATTTACAAACGTAGTATTACACACGTTATCACAAATTTCACTCAACGTACTATACCTCTCTCTCTCTCTGCTCCCCCTTTTATCCCCCGACCCCCGGTGTAATCCAAATCCAACAACGCAATATTCTCTGTTTCGTAGTAATTCGCATGAGTATAATTATTAACCGAATAAATAATAACTACGTCATAGATTATGGGGTAAGAGGCACTGATTACACGCATAATTCTTGCCGCGGGTACATTTGCGTGGATGCCGCAATGATACAGAGTGGCGTTTGCCTCTACTTCTACAACAGAAATCGTGTAAGGTAGGTTGAACGTGGACAGCCTAACAATGACCATCATAGGCTTGGACGTTACAGACCTTCCTCGACCAATCGTACATTTACCATGTATCCATGTTGGCTATTGTCGACGTTCGTTTTACATAGATAATTGTTCCATACGTATACGTATATGAGTATATACATACATATTGTGTATATATACATACATATATATGCATACATACCATATAGTCTCTGGTATTTACGATCTCGAATAGTTCCAACAAGCAACTTCTCCAGCTTGTAACCGATACATTCTCCGTGGACATCGTTTTAATTATAGTCGCCAAATGGATCAAACTTTCGTCATTGACTTGTCTCTCTACCACTCTCTCTCTATCTATCTCTCTCTTCTCTCTCTAGGGCATATTCGAAGTATGATTTTATCTTATCACAACTGAAAATAAATACTAGAAATATTGATTAAGTGGAAAAAGAATACTCGTAGATTTGTGTTGATATTACATCTGTTACCACTCGAGCTGTTCAAACTTTAATTCTATTTTTTACTAAAAATAAAATTAAATAAATAGTTCGATATGATTTTAAATCAAAATACACACCTACTATGTTTTGAATTTCTTTCTCTAATCCTAAAATATATATTAAATTATCCCATTCGAAATATGATTTATTTTTCGAGAATATATATAAATTATTGATCTGTTAATTAAATTTCGAACAAACATTTTCTCACTTTCTATTATATCAACACGATATATATATTTGTGTTTCAGAATCTCAGCACCGTTTCAAGTGATAGCAGTTGTCTTGATTCTCGCTGGTACTATCTTCGCAGTGATCGGCCATTGTTACTCGGACCATAGAACTTTGGTCGCTTGTGGTCTTTTTCTTCTGGGTGGTAAGTCACTACCATTTAACTAATTCAACTAACAAGAAAATAAATCAAATTTTAATCTATCGCACGTTAAAAGAACTACTACGGTTTAAAAAGTATCGACGAAAAATGATTAACAATAAGAAAGTATGATTCAAAGTTTAAATATTTGGAATAAACAAGAATGTGTGTCTGTGTAGATGATAAATTTAGTATACTTATATATACGCGATAGGGAGAATGAAAAATCTAATAAAAGGGTAAAGAAAAGGAGATGGAGGAAAATAAAATGACAAAGAAGAAGATGAAGAAGAAGATGAAGAATAAAAAGAATAATAAGAAGAAGAAAAAGAAGAAAAAGAAGAAAAAGAAGAGAGATAGTCGGATTGGTTTGCCGGTCACGTAATACAGTCCAGTCTCTTTCTCCCAGTTTCTCTTTCACAGTCATCTCCCAAGCACATGGCTTTAGTTGGTATGGTATCAGGCACACTTTCACGCAGGGTGAGAAGCCAACAATGTAATCCTCAATCCTCGAGTAGAGAATCTACGCTATGCTCTAGCTTGTGCTTGTGCACGTGGAGATGGCTCGTGATCCACGTGGACCAGAATAGTAGACAGTTCCAAATATACGTGTGCTATTTCCCTTACCTGGAGAATCCTTCTGTTCGCGTCAGCCTGAACAATGGGGAAATTCTAACGGCACGGACAATGGATATTCGCCGAGTCAGAAGTCCACTCATCCTTGGGTTGGCCACTTTATATCGCAAGATATAAACTAGGATTCAACTCGGGAAAGAACAGCCCTCAACTCCCTTTCCCCTCACCACCCTTCGAACCCTCCACCCAGGGGAGGGGTCCGTGTGCTACCTCTTCGGTCGTTCGTCGTTCACGAAAAAGAGTCTGGGGTGGAGGAGAGAAGAGAGTCGATCGAAGAATTCTGGCTGAAGGATTTTCCGTCGTCTGAAAGAAATAGAGAGATAGATAAAAATAAAAAAGAAAGAAAAAAAATGATAAAAAGGAATATTTGTGAGAAAGAAAAGTCACCACCAGCAGCAGCAGCAGTAGCAATAGCAACAGCAGCCACTCTAACAATCCCTCTATCTCTCTCTCTTTAAGTATCTTCAGAAAGAAAGAGAGCAAAAAGAATTTTAAAAGATGGGAGGATGAGATTGCATAAATAAATTATTTTAGTCTATAGACTGTTTATGATTATATTTAGAAAATCGATTTTAACAATTGGAGCGTATGCTTTAATATTCTGATTAAGGCTACGTGTAATAAGGGTGTACTAAACATAGACGTGGTTAAGAAAATACGTAAAAGGAGACATTTTTTTTTTCCTCTACACGATAGATATTACCTACTCGTACGTTTATAACGATCGGGATTAAATTTATAACGAAATACGCGATTTTGTTTTCAGTTAAAAATTATAATCAGTGTATTTCTTGCATCTCTCTTGTTTCTCTCTTTTTCCCATTCTTATTTTATTTTTATTCGTAAAAAGAAAACATTTCAAGCGCGAAACGAGTTGTGCGCGCGTCTGCAATGACAGACTGAACACGTGGTTAATGAAACGTTCGTAAATGAAGCGAAACGGTATCCCGCTTCCGAGCAATTTTAATTTTAATCAAAACAAATAACACTTGCCGCGTAAACGTTACAACCTAAATTACTGGGCTAATTAAAATGTTGCGCATTCTCGTTTGACGATTCACGTGTTAGATAGATAACATAGGGTATATATATTTTGGTAGACTTTAGAAATTTATTTGGAATTCGTTTGACTCGTTATTTAACAAGTCATTCTCTCTTCTCCATCATCATCTTCTTCCCTATTTTTCACGAACTTTTCTCTTCGAGATTTCAACGTAAACGAGAGGCAAAGTTTTCTTTCTCGTAAGATCACTTTCTCGAGTAATATAAGTTTCTCATATCGTTTTAATGAAGGCACCGTACAGTATTCAACGAACAATGAAAGCTTCCTGCTCTTTTGTCCTCTTCTCTCTCTCTCTCACTCTTTCCACCACTCTTTCCACTAGACACCACCCTCTCTCTTCTTCTTTCCTCTTTCATTTCGCCATTCAATTTATATCAGCGAATATAAAGCTATACCGGTGATGGTAGTGGTAGTAGTAGCATTGAATTCAGAGAAAAATCTACCAAAGGGATAACAAAAATTTAACGCCAAGAATAATATTTAATATAATTATTAAAACCATGAACGATAGAACGTTAAAATAACTTATAAGATTAATTACTTATACTTAAATCGAGATTTCATATTTAAACAAAATTCTTTTTTTAACTTTACGCGAGTGTTAACATTGTCGACGTGTACGTTACAACGCGAGATATAGTTTTAATGTCACGTAATTATTATGTCTAGGGGATTGAAATAATTGAATTGAAGTCAATGGATTGTTAAAAAAAAAAATAAAACAGGAAAAGAAAGGAAGGAAAAAAAACGTGACGAATGATAGGTGAAATTAATACGGATGCATCTCCGAAAGAGTAGAAGGAATGATCGATTCGGTGACGCTTCGTCGTTGAAATTGCGAGATTACGAGTTAGAAGGTACGAAGGTCCATTTAAAAGATAGACTTTTCGATTCGATCGAAGTGAGAAGGGTAGGGGGAAGAAGGGAAAGGGGTTATTCCTTTCTAGCGGAAGAACGAAAACGCGTCGTTTTCCTTTATTTCCTTTCTTTCTTCTCTCTTTCTCTCACTCTTTCTCTCTCTTTTTCTCATTCATTCTTCGATTTCTCTACTAGCTCCAATTCTACGATCATTTTCACCGTAGTAATTAGCGAGAGTCGAATGAAATCGAGCTTTCGATTCGTCTCACGGACCAAAAGAGAAATTCTATCTTGAATCGATGGAATTCTGTCAACCGAGTATAGGATAAATTTGAATTTCTTTTTTTTTTCTCTTCGTATAGGTTTGAAAGAATATTTTTTTTTCAAGAGAGAAAGAATGTATTTTATTTTAGTCCAAGATTTTAATTTTTTAGCTCGATGCGACTAAAGTTATTATATTTTTTTTTATACTAAAAACTCGTGTGAATTAATATCGTTGATTCATAAATCCTTATCTATTATCTGATAGATTTTTATAGTTTCTCGTTTTTTGTTAGAGAAAAGAATTCTATGTTTATTGTAAATATATATGCATAAATGTGTGTATATTTTTTTCTGTGAAGTATTATTTATTTTATATTTTTTACTTAAGATATCTAAGCTTGATAACGTCAGATGAATCAAAAGAGAAGAAGGGGGAGAATAAAAGTAATGTTTTTCTTCATTAAAAAAGTATAAATTATATTTATAGAAAAATATACTTTGTACGAAACACTTTTTACCTTATTGCTGGCTATCGTTGATTTTTTTGTGTGTATAAATATCACGAAACACACGTTACAAACATTTAAAGTGAAACGTAAACAAATCGAGTATCGGTCATAGTTGACAAAGACTCGCTATTTTAACAACGTTAAAAAAAAATTCTATTTATTACACATACAGGAACAAAAATATAAGAAGCAGAAGAAAATAAAAGATAAAAGATTGTTATGTCAGTTTTCTGTTCAGGTAAACCTTTACGATTTTGTTGAAAGCAACGTAAAGTAAATTCGCCTAGTGAATTCCGTTAGGCAAACGAAGAGAATAACTCGATTAGTTGAACGTAATCAACGAGCTCATTACTCTAGTAATAACTGCCTTAATATTATTTAGGTACTGCGTTACTTTATTATATACCACGAGAACCGTGCTACGTTCGTAGCATCGTCGACGTAAAATAATAATAATAATAATAATAATAATAATAATAATATTGAATTAATAATAATAATAATCGAACGGTTTGTGTTCCAAAGAAAATTATTTACTCGATCGATCGTTTAACGTCACGAAGTGTATAGAAAAATAAATATCCAACTGTATTTATTTTTACATGCACGTTGATGTATTTTCTATTTTTTCGTCACTCGGTATTTTTTTAAATCTCGTTGATTCGGTTTCTTTTTTCGAAGAAAAGAGAAAACTTGGATCGTTCGAAAGACTTTGAAGCTTTGAAAGGAAGACATGGAATCTAGTAATTAATTCACCTCTGAGGGATTCAATTTAATAAATTCACCATGGGGAAGTTCAACTAGGGATTATCGCGATTTTGAATTCTTAAGGAGATAGTCTGCTTTCCTTCATTATACTTTCCTTTTTACACGAAATAGCTTCCTCTCCGATAAACTTCTCGTAATCGATAAGTAAATCAGCCGGATTTCCTTCACGATTGTAGTCGCATTAACGCCACCTTATCTGGATTAAAGTTTTTTTCTTTTTCTTTTTCTTCTTCTTCTTCTTCCTTTTCTTATTGGAAAACAATATTTTAAATTACAGCGTACATTAATGCATGCATTTGTATATATTTTTCTTTTTTTTTTTATAATGCAATATATGCAAATTGGAAACGTTCTCGATTATCTAACATTTTCTAGTTTCGTTCGTATGTTTTCATTCATTAATCATTCAAACGAAGTTAAACACTTCAGAAAGTATTTAATTATATAATTTTTATTTTTTTATTTATCATACGAACAATATTATAAATATATAATATAAATATAAACAAATTTTTATATGGAGTATTAAAAAAGAAATAACATAAAATCCAATTTTTTGTATTTCTTTTCAAAATAATATACACTGATTAATATTTACAAGGATTCACAAAACTTTTCTTGTTCTCAAAACAATACCAACTATAAGAAACTTTGAGTTGATATTCTGTTTTGGAAATGGTCGCCAAACGTAATAGAATGTTTCTCCAGGTTTCTGCGGTTAAAAACAAATGTCGCCACTTATTTCCTGTTTCCATGCAGAAAGGATATGGATTAAAAGAAAAATACGAAACACGAAACCGCACGTAGCAACTGAAGCAAATATTTCTCAAATGTAGTTTTTTCTTTTTTTTTTCAAATTGAAACGAAAATTAAACGAAACTACAGAACAAATGGTTCTTAAATTATCTTAACTTTTAATAAATAATTGCTCGTTCTGGAAATATTGTATTTGTTAACGTGTAATAATACGAGGCAACGTTACAAACGATTACAACGTTGTAACTTTAAAAAAAACGAGGGGGGGAGGAGTGGGAATATATTTTGACCTCGTTGTTAACGAAATCGTTGTAATATATCTGATTACTGGGTTGCCTGTGAACTGTCTCATTATATGATTATACTCTTAAAATACCCATGTATAGGTGCGTGCGTGTGTATGTGTGTGAAGTAGTAATTACGTCGTTTATAGAGCGTAATTACAAAGTTTACTCGGTCCGTTTACCGCGGCCGAAAGGATCATTACGCCGCTCGACACCCGGCCGTGCTTTAATAACTTAAAGTTAATAAAGTGTAAATTTCGTTAATGCAACCGCACGGTGATAGAAAATAGATAAAATATTCGGCAGGTATAACGCAGAAAGTTCCTCGTACATGTCGCACGTGACATTAATGGCACGTATTAATATTGCAGAATTACACTAAACCCTATACGAACGCGTATTTACTGTATATGTTTAACGAGTATAATATGTTGTTCGTTTTCACGTATTAAACGTTGCTCATTAATTTAATATTATTTATTCTATAAATGCGTAATTATTCATGTTTTTAGAGTTCACGCGACAAATAATATATATACAGGTGTCCCTCGTTTAACACGGCTAATTCGTACCGGGCTATATCGAAATCGTGTTATCTGAATCCTTGAAATAAAATAAATCAAGGCAATAGAACAAAACGCATACTGTCAAAATGATAATCAGATTTTTTTCTTTAGCAATAAAGTTAGGAAAATTCCCCGTTTATTGTACGCGATTAAAAAAAATTCAGTTGTCCCTTATTGAACGAAAATAAGATTCAAACGCTTAAAATTCGTGTTCCAATAATCTCAAATTTTGGTACCTTGTAATATCGAAAACGTGTTTTACAAGTACAGTGTTAAACTAGGGACGCCTTTATATGTATACCAATTGTACAATATTGAAATAACGAGTTAAGGAAATTCAATTTATAGCTGTCTATCAGAAATATTATTTATTGAATGTATGTAAGTGTGTGTGTGTGTGTGATGTGTAACATGTGACTTTGTCGATTAGTATCGAACGATTAGAGATAGATGTAACGTGTTGACCCGCTTAAATTACCCAACATATTCGGATCACGGTTACCGAAGAATTTAATCGAAATTAATCACAGTTCAACGATGAGTATAATGATATTAACGTTGATTATACTTGTACTGTTATATTTATACCGGATCGGATAATAATTATTACTACATTATATATATATATATATATTGGTAAAATTATAGGATTTTGAGAGAATGAGAGAGAAATATTAGTTTAATTAATTTGGTAACACGTTGTTACGTAATTCGTGTTAACGAATTTTTCTATCAAAAAATTTAATTAAAAAAAATAAAATAAAGATTATTTCGAGATTTTTCAAATAACTATACATCTGTTGAAATAAATAAAATATAAACGTATCAACCTAGTTTTTTACCTGCAATCATTTTATTTTCCAATGAATTTCAAATACAAACAACCGAATCGTATAAAATAAATTAAAACGAAATATCTTTACGGGTAATGATAACTGGGACAACTCTATGATATAATATAACTCACATACTTGATAGTCGAACATAAACTAAACATACCACCTCCCACATCACATCTCCCCCCTACACCTCCCGGCTGTAAAATTGCGATACGAAGACGTATGCAAACAAAATGATGTAGTTTATCATTTGAAGTTTCAACCAACGATCTCGCTGAACCTACAACCATATATTTTATTACTTATATTAAATACATACACATACACACACACGAACATACGTGCATAAATATACGTATCGTGGATCAATGCAAACATTTATTAAAATATATCTTTCAACGAGTGTAATAAACAAATGTACGATAAATAAATAATACAGTAAAAAAGTTAAGAGATGTAATCGATCAAAAATAAAGATAATCGATAATCGAATATACAATTTTTCTATTATTATTTGAATAATCGCGTTTATTTAAAATGCATCTTATTAGAAGTGACATTAACAAAAATTCAAGTAAAAAAATACAATAAGAGATTTCAATGAACCTAATGAGAATCCTTACAGCTATAAACTGTTCCCAACTAGTTTCTTTGGACACCTCAATTCTCTTTTTTTTTTCCCCTTGCGAAACACTGAAACCTTTACCGAACTGAAGATCCTTCTTACGAAAAAGACCTCGTCTTGTCGTGGAACAGATAAGGACAGAGATAGTTTAGAGAAATAGGAGTAAAGAAAGAAAGAAGGAAGAAGAAGAAAAAGAGAATGAGAATGAGAATGATAGAAAGGAAGAAAGACTCGGTGAGATGGTAGAGTTATCCGGATTTCTTACAGAATAGATGGGAGGGATGGAGGGGGGGATGGGTAGAAGGAAAAGGCCGCTTTTCTTTTCGAGAGCTGGGTCAGCAGGCAAGCCAATGCCGCCGCGAGCACAACCGGGAACTTCTCAACCTAAGACTTGTAATTACGTGTCCGAGTGGAGCTCGCGAGACCGAAAGAAAACGAGAGGAAGGAGAGGGAAAGGATAAGTGCTAGAATGAGTTGAAAACAGAAAATGAAAGACAGAGAGAGAGAGAAAGAGAAAGTGAAAGAGAGGTTGATAGACAGAAACAAAAATTGAAAGAGAAAGAGAAAGAGAGAGAGAGAGAGAAAGGTAAATGGAAGGATAGACGAAAAGACAGAAAGACAGAAAGAGTGAAAGAGAGCTGGATAGACAGAAATAGACAAAAAATAGAGAAAGAGAGAGAGAAGTAAATAGATGGATAGATGGAGAAAGGAAGGTAGATGGACGGATAGATGGAAAGACGAAAAGATAGAAAGGCAAGAAGAGTGAAAGAGAGGTGGATAGACAGAAATAGACAGAAACAGTGAGAGAGAAAGAGAGGAGTAAATAGACAGATATAGAGTGAAAGAGAGGTAGATAGACAGATAGCTAGTAAGAGAGAGAAAGATAGATAGATAGATAGGAGAAAGGGTGAGGAAGAGGGGGGAAAGAGGGAGAGTAGGTTCGATAGAAGATACTGCGGAGCACAGCATCCGGCTAAGACGGTGAGCTAGAAGAGAAAAAAAAAATAAGAGAAAGGCACAGGATCGGAGGTCTGATTTATATCGAGCTTTACCCTGCTTCGATTTCGTCCTGGTTTTCCTCCTCCAATAGAGAAGGGGGAGTACAGGAGGGAGACGGGCGTTTACCTTCCTACCGAAAGAATTTTTGTATTTTTTTCTTTTCCCTGTTTCCAAAGATCTGAGGAGAAAGTAATTCATCGGGCGCGTTTGTGCGTTTGATGGAGACAGGAAAAAAAAAAATTTTCGTTAAAATATTGCTGGATACTCGCGACTCGTGTTATCGAGTGTAACCACTTTTCGATATCGATTTATAGTGGAATAAAAAAAGAAGAGGAAGAAGAAGAAGATTTCGCCGAATTTTCTAATCTGTTTGTTGGTTTTTCTTTCTCGTGAGATTTATCAAATATTACGTATATTTTCTCTTTTAGTATTCTTGGGGGAAGAAGGGAGAGGAGGTAAAAAAAGAAAGAAAGAGAAAGAGAGAGAGAGAGAGAAAGAAATCTCGAAATTGCAGTTCGTTACATCTCCTCTCACCCCTTTAGGAATTTTATTACTCGCGCTCGTGGTTCTACGGAAGAAAAAAATTAGCTGTACTACTATCTCGCGGGAGAAAGGTATAAAAAAAAGAGAAATAGAAGAAAAGAAGCAAAAAAAAAAAGAAAGAAAAAATAGAGAAAGGGAGACGGGAACAACGGTGTGCGCGAGTATAATTATTATCAAAAGTACGCCAGGCAAGTGGGACGAGCTCGAATTATGAAAGTAATTGTCAGAAGTGCAATAATTAGTCGTACGCTGTAGAGGTGGTGTACGTTGTCGTCGTACGGGTTAACCGACGCGACTGCGTTAATTATTTCTCCCAGTCATAGTTCATCAAGGATGCTCTATAATTTCTACCGTCTATATGCAGCTTTCCTTGCGGTACCCAGATGAAGTATGTTTTTCTTTTTTTCTCTCTTTCTCAATGGATGAATGGATAGAGGAGGAAGTGGGGGAAAAGGGATAAAAAAAATAGTGCCCATAATAATAAATAGTAAGGGTTTTTTAAATAACGTGTTTAGATTATTAAAACACGATTTTTATAATATTGCTCGAGTTGACTTATTTTTTTTTTTTATTAAGTATAAAATGGAGCAAAAAATGTATATAATTGAACTGAAGATTTGCTCCATTCCATACTTGACAACCTAATAATTTGATAAAAAATAATACGTATTTGTAATAGGGATGATAGATCGTAAATATCATTATTGATTATTACAATTATAAAAATAAAAATTGTTGACGGTAATAATTATAGTTTTTTCAAATAATGCAAATTAACGACGGTATTTAATTAATATTCGTTAATATATATTTATATTAATTCTCTTAATAATATTTTCATTAAACTTTATCGTCTCGAATTCGAACGTATTTAATAAATTTTCCAGTCAAATTGTGAACCCTAAACGAAGCTGAATACCTTGTAGAAAAATGAAACGAAAATAAAAGAGAGAGAGAGAGAGAGAAAGAGAAAGAGAAATGGGAATTATCTTTAACGGTAGAAGTAATAACATTTAGCTGTGACTAAGGGACAAGGGTGGTGAGGAAAAGGATAGAAGTCAAGAAGGGTTGGGTTAGAAGGGTGCCAAGAGGGTAAAGAGGTGGTGGTGGTGGTGGTGGTGGTGGCTGACGATGCGAAGGACGGTCGGAACGAAAGTGGAAAACGTGTTATTATGAATTGTTGCCGCATAGTTGTAATGGTTTCCTACGAAATACGTGAATTGCGATAGCTGTTGACAACGAAAGACAACGAGAATGACATTTTACTCTGTGGTAATTTACTCCTTTTTCTCTCATTCTCTTTCTATTTTCGTATTAATATTAAATAATAAAGTGTTGAGAAAAATTTTGTTCTTTCCATGATATTATATTTTTTGTTGAAACCAATTTAAAATAAATGTCTTAAAATCCTTTTAATATCATTAAAAAAAGTAAAGAAGAAAAATGTTTAGATACAGTCTATATTTCAATTCTGGAACAACACCTCCTGTATAAATATATATATTTTATGCAACGCATAATATCGTCTTTTCTCTCTCAGCTTCTCTTAAATTCTAAAACCAATCCGTTACTTATCGTAGAAAACGGTTGGAAGCTCTTGAAAAGCTCGTCTCTCGAGTTAAGGGTGGAGAGAAGGTCGGGGGGATGCCTGTTGTAGTATCGTTCCCTTATCGTTGTTCTGGGAAAAGAGGATAAGATAGAAAAAAAATGAAGGGATAGAAAATAGGCAAAAGACAGAATTAACCTTCAAGTACAAGAATGGGGTAACGAGCCAAAGTGTTGTCGCATAATCGAGTTAAAAACGTTGAAAGAAAATAAAGGAAGAAAGAAGAAACGAAAGAAAAGAAGACAAAAAGTTATGAACGAGAGAGAGAGAGAGAGAGAGAGAGAGAGAGAGAGAGAGAGAGGAAGAGACTCCCAAGTCGAATATGGAAAGTTTTTGTTGTGGTTGATCGCAAAAAGCGTGAACACTTTTTGAAGGTAAAAAAGTCGTGAGAGATTTCGTTGGGATTATAAGCTTTAATGGTCCGTGTGCATCGACGAGGAAGATGTTTCGTTCGCGTCGTTCCAGGTTAAATCGTGGATGTTGCTTCCATGCGAAGTTCCCTCGTGTACCTCTGAGAGTGTGCAAGGCTCTTCCATATACATAAGTGTGTTTGTATGACCTGAGTGGAGAACGTTGTGTGTAAGTCGAGGTTAATGTACCAAGAAGCGCATTACCGGGAGTGCTTACCACGAGAAAAGAGCAAAAGACGAGTGGTGCAAGGCCGCAAGTCCCTGATATACATACAAACATATACTATATATATATATGTGTGTATGTGTTATCGAAATAAGATATAAATATAAGTTTACAAATACCTAGAGAACAAAATGACTAATAGACTTTACATATAAAGTTGTGGTAGAAAAAAATGTCGGATTTTTCCATTGAATTGTGGCTAAAAATCCGACATTTTTTTTCCACCAACCCAATATATATAAATTTACTAACATATGTTATACGCACTCACACATATTTATATCTTACTTGTAGTGTATATATTGAAGTTGTGGTGGAAAAAAAACATGTCGGTATTTCCCATAGAATCGTGGCCAAAAACTCGACATTTTTTTTCCACCAAACCTAATATATATTCTCGTATATTCCCTTGATACCTTTTTTTACTATCAATGTAGAAAATTGTACATCTGGTAAAATGATATTAAATATCGAAGAAATGCTAAGAGATTTATAAGAAGAAAAAGAAAAAAGATAATAATTTATCTGCTAGTAGTCTTGGATACTTGGTAGTTCTTACTGTGGAGAGAGGAAATTTGGAGCGTGAATGAAAACTCAACGCGGTGAAACTGGTAAAATAATAACGAAGTACGTCGATTTGCGGACTCGGGGAACATTTCTGCTTTCAATTTCATTCTTCTTGTGCTCTTTCTCTCTCTCTCTATCTTTTTCTCTTACTTTCTTTCTATTTTGTTCGTACTTTTCGCGCACCTACCTCCAGGGATCAACATAAATCCTCCAGCCGTCGAGGTTAATGTACCAAGAAGTGGCGGTTGCTATTCGGAAAGAACAAAAAACGAATCGCGGAACCAACAACATGCTAGCACGTGCAGGAACGAAACACAAGAAAAATAAAAATAAAAATAGAAAAAGAGAGAGGAAGAGAGAGAAGGAGAGACAGAGAAAAGGTGGAAGATGTCAAGAGAAAAAAGAATCGTAATGACTCTTTCAAGATTAACTAAACGAGACGAGAAGTTGCATAACGTTGGTCCTTCATTATAAAAACCCTGCTTTATTCTCGCCTAAAAACGACACGAAAATCATTATAACTAATTTTTATCATAACGATAAAACCTTGAAATAAATACTTTTAACGATATCAATCGTTATATCGTATTGTTCGTTATTTCTCTGTATCGTACAATAATACATACGTATTATATTTCAACTGAATAAAAATCTAACAATATTTAATATAACATTTATTTACATATATCGTCTCTTTAATGATGCAAATTTGAATGAAAATTACGTCAACGTTGTCATCAAGATAATATTATCGGTATTAATATAATATTCCTGATATAACATTCGGTAATTAGTACTTGCTAACTATTGTGTGTGTGTGTATGTGTGTGTGTGTTGATAAATTTATTTACAAGCTAATCAATATATATGCGTCTAAATGATGCATCATTATACTACCCTAATAAGTTTAAACATCCCGATCGATTTTATAATTATTAAAACAATTTTCCCGTTGGAGGAGAATTTTGACGAAGTTAACGATAACTGTAATTAGACTGATAACAAAAATAGGTATGAGAGAATTGGTGGTGGGAGGATGGGGTGGAGGGGTAGTATGCTTGGAGGATGGAAGAAAGGGGAGTTGAAAACTCGTTCGTTAGTTTCCCCGATGACGATAGGAGGAAGAACACGGGGAATTCGGGATGGGTTGGGTGGTTGGTTGTTTCAGGGGAGGGGAAGGGGTAAGAGGGTTGAAGAAAAGAGGGTCGTCGCGAGAGATGCGTCGATTGACTTCATGACGTAATTATTTCGCCGTTAAGTGAGCACTTTGCTACAACCAAATTGCTTTACTAATACTTTATTGAAATGAAGGCTATTGCGTAATATCTGCATGAACAGGGAACCGAGGCCTCGTAAATTCGACTCATGGTTGATTGGCTATTTAACTCTATATCTAATTTAACCGATCGATCGATCGATCGATCGATCGACTATGAAAGTCGTCGTCATTTTCCTACTGAACCTTCCCCCTTCGTTAACCGATCTCTACGTCACTATTACTATTCTACTATTCATAAAGAGGACTCTATCACTCTCTCTCATTTGCGTTGCACTAGTTTAACGTAAAAATAGCGACAAACGTAGTAACGAAGTTTCACAGTTTACATAAATTGTCCATCAATCGACGACCGCATTCCCCGTTCCCTTTTCTATTCACCACCCATCATCCAAAACACTTCCCCCTCGTCATTCCCCTACCCCATTGCACGTCCCTTCACTGCGATAATACCCTTTCTTCGTTGTCGAGGTTAAACCGTACGCGCGAGTATTACGTTGAAATAAAATTGCGGTAGGATCGATCGAAACTTGGATTTGGATTTATACCAAATGACGTATGCGTGCACGGGAATTATACTCGACCGATGTTTTTCTATATTTTCGTTATTTCAATTTTTATTTACTCCTTTGTTTATTTCTTTCATTGAATCTCTTTATTTTTTTTTTTAAAGAGAAAACCTTTTTACATTTTATTTTCCAATATACAGAGGAGAACTGTAAGAACCCCACCGTTAGCATTTTCTTCCGAAACTAGGGCTTTTCTCTTATTTCCTAATTGTTTTCTTTCCTTTTTTTTTTACTCCCACGAAAAAATAAAAATAAAGAGAGAGAGAGAGAGAGAGAATAAGAAAGAAAACGTTTTTAGAAAAAAAAAAAGAAGAAAAAGCGAATGTTCGGTCTCGATGTTTCTACCCCGTAGCATTTTTTCTTTTTTTCACGCGCGAAGAGGTTTGAAGAATCCAAACAGCCGGCCTAACGAGGCGCCCTTTCTTTTCACGAGGCGTTAAAGGCGTTAAACTCTTTGCAGAGTTTCTGTGTTCGTATTCTGTACAGTGAGAAGGATCAGTAATACTTTTCCAGCCCTTCTCTTTTTCATCTTCCACTCTCTCTCTCCTCCTCCACCACCACTACCACCACTCGGTAGTTATCGTTCGATCCCTTTTCCTCTTATTCTCTTCTTCTCGCAACGAAAAAAAAAAGTTGCGTCTATCTTTTCCCCTAGCCCTTTTTTCTTTACTTCTTTCTTTTTCCTTTTTTACTCTTAACCTGAAACCAGAAACATTTAACGTCGTTCTCGGGAAAATAAGGAAAAAAAGGGTGCGGTTTTGAATAAATGTTATTTAAACAACGAGAAAAAAATATATATATATGCGAACTAAATCTAATGATATGAAATTTAAATATCACAATATTTCCATATATTCCTGCACAGTAGATTACGTTTCAAAATGATATACGAATAAATGCATATTAATTATTTTAACATTATTTTCATTACGCAGAGCAATCATATGTAAATAAATATAAATATAAATATAAATATAAATATAAATATAAATATAAATACAAATATAAATACAAATATAAATATAAATATAAATATAAATATAAATAGATATATATACTATTAGGTTGTCAAGTATGAAATAAAGCAAAGAATGCACATAATTGAATTGAAATTTATTTCTTCGAGATACAGAACAATTATTAATTGAATACCATGATATAAAAAAATAAGATAAAAATATAAACGTAATATAAAAGTGTACACTCGCGTTGTTTATTTGTTGGTTAAAAAGTACTTAGAGTTATTTATATAGACACTATATATTCTCTAAATAATAACGTCTACAATCTTACGTTGAAGTTTAACGTCTTCAATTAATCTTTATATACGCCCCCTAACAGGGTTTCAATTAAGGAAGGCTATGCCTTCTCTTAGGTTGGTATTCGTAGAGTAAGAGCCAAGGTCACGTTAATAAGCGAGACTCGATCTCGTCACGAGACCGAGGCAACCTTAATAAACGGCAAACCACCCCCTCGAGTCCTTTCTTCGAACCTTCGTTCGAGAGTATAACCCTCTCTCCTTCCCCCCCTTTCACATCATTTCCCCAACCCCTGTTCTCCTCACGGTACTACGATGGCTGTCTCTGAAAGATCGCAGGAATCACCTTTCTACTTTCTATTGCTCCGCAAACATCACTACTTGTATATTACTCTGGAAGGAATAAACTGAAAGAAAAAGGAAAACACGTTTTTAGAGAAAAGAGGATGAAATTGAATGCTCCTTCGTATCGTTCGAGGACGCGGTTAATTATATTGGAAATAACATTAAGCTGTGGGATTATTTATGACATCGAATGATGGTTATTTGAGAAAATTGGTACTCAATAACGAACCAGTAAAATTATTGCAATAAAATATATACCAAAGTAAGTTGTGTGTGTGTGTGTGTGCATGGGTGGGTGGATATGTGTTTAGTGTTATCTGTAATAATAAATTTTGTATCATATTTTTATTCGAAAAAATATTATTCTTTCGTATCGTTGAGACTAAAACAATCATAAACGGATAACATTGGTTAATAAGAAATGATACGCGTGAGTAAGCGTACGACGATATAAACCCATATTCGGTTAAATCGTTTTGAAGAAAACTAAAAGGAACTTGGTACACCTTTGTACTTTCATGCTTCGATGAACAATTCCTTTCATCATTATCCAGTCTCTTTCCCGTTCGTGTTATACACGCGATGGGACGTATTTAAAGAATACATCTTTTGCGGTGAATGACCCGAACGATCGTAACCTACATTGCTACGCGCTTTGACACGGTTGAAAAGTGCCTACGAAGATGATAATATTGTCGATGAAGAGGGATGTAAAAAGAAAAAATAAAAGAGAGAGAAAGAGAGAGAGGAAAAAAAACTTTGTTAACACTTTATTAATCGCTTAGATTAACTTCTTTGAACATCGTGTAACGTAAAAACTGGTCACGATGTAATACATAGGTCTTCATTATTTATAATTAACTTTGCTATATTGTTTATAATAATATTATATTATTTAAAACAATAATTATGTAAATAACAATCGTATATTTTTTCATGTACTATGTCGTCGTCACTGGGTGAAAATGAGATGATCATCTTCGTTTATTAATAACGAATTAATAACAATCGTATTTAATTTAAACGACGTATTAATATCGTTCATATAATTGTTAAAAAACAATAAAAAATAAATAATTAGATTATTATTATTATTTTTTTTTTATGGAATTATCTGAGCTTGGTTAAAGTTGTTCCTTTTTTTACGTTATTTCGAAGTTCCTCGTATTTTGTTTCTTACGAGGGCTGGTCAAGCAACCAAGCAACCAACCAACCCACCAATGACCGGTCTTTTCAGTCGACTGCGCATTTCTTTTACCAATTTCATTTCTCCCCTAAAACTACCAGACCGGTCGGTACCCACGACTCTTCCTCTCTTCGACTTTGCCTTTTCTCGAAACCTGTTTTCCATTTTATTTTATTTTTTTTTCTTTTCTTCTCTGTTTACGTCCATGTCCTCTTTCTCTCTTTCTTTTTTCTCCACCCTCTCTGTACTTCTATCCTTTTTATGTAGAATTGAATGTTCTTTCTGCATTCGAAATGATAGGAAAATGCGTTCCCAAAAGTAAACCCGTCTTTCTCTCTATCCTCTCAATCAGAATCTCAAATTGTTTCGTACGTTTTAGTACCGATCTTTATTATTCAATCCGCGTAGATTCCACGTTGTAAATAATAAATAATTACAACCATTAAACTTTATCGCGTATTGGAATATTTTCAATGATGAATAATCTCATCTTTCAATAAATTCCTCATCTCAATTCGGGTAAGTGAATAAATTATTTTTCTTCTAATAAAACGAAACAATAAAAAAAAAGGGAGGAAAATAAGATGAAGAAAATGAAGAAAATGAAAAATTTGTATTCGTTAAACGTAATCAAAGTTAAAACGATCTCGTGAAAGAAATTCAGTACGCGTTAGGAAATCTTTACCATAACGTTTTCTCTCTAAGATAAAAGAAAAAGAGAAAAAGAAAAAGAGAGAGAGAGAGGAAGAGTGGGGGAGAGAAAAACACGACCAAGCTTCATCCCCTCGAGAAAGATTTCAGAATTCGTTTTCGAAATTGCTCCATCCTTGATATGCCAGCTGGTGGATAAGTATTAGGACCTGAGAAGAAAAGAGAAAGGTTGTATAAGTGTGGTATTGGTAGGAAGAAATGACGAAAGTACGTTTTAAAATCTACCGAAAATTTTATCGCGAATTCGTAGACACGCGTTTGAATACGAGAATGAAGGAAGGAAAGAGAAAGAGAGAGATGTTATCTCAATTTTCTGATTTTTTTCAATTCTTTGTCTCTATTACTCTCCCAGTCTGGTTCTATTCTTTTTCGAGAGGGCAAGTTCTTCCCTTACTTTCTTCCTTTTTCTACCCTTCCTACCTAGCATCCCTCCTTTACTACGTAAGAATGTTCAATTATGCAAAACTGCTCACAAAACTTTTGCTTTGGATGCTGGAGTGGGCTCCTTCGTTCCGGAACTCTTCTTCTTCTTCTTCTTCTTCTACTTTCTACCTCTTGAATCCCCTGATCCCCGCAAGTTTAAATTAATATTCGAGGCCAAACATTGTAAATCAACAGTCAAGAATCCGACGGACTACTATGCTTTTTTCTTCTTTATTTTTTGTTCTTTTCTTACCGGTGACTTTTGCCTGTGGAACATTTTGGTATCGATCGGAACAACTATGGTCGTCCGTGAAGTAGCAAAAGAAGTGTAATCGCTGTTACGAAACCGCCATTCCTATCATCTTCTATCTCTTTTCTATCTCTTTTTTCCCCCTCTTGTCCTTCCCCTGCGGGGGCACTTTTCAATTCCCAAGTGCGATCATAATTTCGTGTCGATCCTAGAATGAGATCGAACGTCTAGCGTAATCAGAAAGTTTGACGAGGGTGGAATCCTAAAAAACCGTCTACGATGAAGTATCGAAAATTGAAAGCTCGAACCGTTGCCTTCTTTCCTTCCCCTCCTACACCCCATACCCCTCCTAGCACATCGAGAGTAGAGTAGTAGTCACTTTTATGATCTGAAAACGAAGGTATTCATGGATCTGAATTGGTATGAAGTTCAAGTACTTTCGAGTTTCATCATCATTTTATGGTTCATTAGCTCGGAAATAATTATACTGTTCTTGAATAGAAATCAAATTCTTTATATTTCTATCTATTTTTCTTCTTTCAACCAATATTCTAATAGATTAGAAAAGATCAATCGTTTGTATAAACTTACAAAAACAAAATGTATATACAAATTCATTGATTCATCATTTAATATATAACATTTTTTTATCGAATTAATAAAAATATTTGATACACGTATTTATTGTTATATAAGTGTACGACCAAGACGTGTAAAAGGGTAAGATTTTTTACTATGGTATAAAAGTAGTTATAGTCGCGTTTCATATAGCGAATAAAAAGCTATCCGGATCCATACGCGCGGGATAAACGAAAACGGGTGGTAAATAGGAAGTGTGAGTCTTACGTGCAATACGAACCAGACAAGGAGCTTTTCTTCTCCGAAAGGAGAGCAACGGATATGCAGGATATCTATAGGGATTACTATGCTCTCGTTTTCCGATTTGAAGAGGTTAGATTCTAAGTATGGTTCTGATAAAGAACACGGTTGCTTCCCACTTTCGGTCCACCTAACACTACCTCCCCATTCCTAAATCTTTCTTTACGATTTCGATCTATACACACACACTCTCTCTCTCACTCTCTATCTCTTCCTCACACACACATATACTTTTTCTGTTGGTTCTTTTCTTGGATAATCCAGGAAGTAAGTCGATATACGTGCCAGTGGAATTTTCAACGAAATCGAAATTCGGAATAAGAAAGAAAAAGAAGACGGAGATAGGGGAAAAAGAGATGTATATATAAATGTGGGAGAGGGAAGAGTTTGAAAAGGGAGAAATAAATAGAGAAAGGGTGGAGTAAAGGGAGGAAAGGGTTCAGGTGAAAGAAAACGCGTAGGGTGAAAAGAAGAAGAAAATGTGGTAATATCGAGCTTGCTAGGGAGTCAAATTGATTTCTCTAACACGCTCGAAAGAGAGTAAGAGAGAAAGAGAGAGAGAGAGAGAGTTACTCCTCGGATCGAACATTTTAATAAAAGCTACCCGTGGTTTTGTCGTCGAGCCCTCGACGGAAGTGGTAGTGGTAGTGGTAATGGTGGTGATGGTGGTGGTGGTGGTTGCAGCGAGACGATGAAGTTTCGAGAGCTACGTTGGAAGTTACCCCCTAAGGAAGGGGTGGTTACGCTTGGTGGTTCCTTCGTCGTCGAAGGGAGAAGGTCGCAGGGGTCGTGCGTCTTCCGGCTAACGCTAACAGCCTGTCAGAGTTGTCATCGTCGAATTTCACGCGAATTTTCCCACGACGAAGAATCGCCTTTGCTGTCTCTCTACCTCCCCTCACCCTCTCTTTATTCTTCCTTTCTTTTTTTTTGCTATGTACCGAGTTCGAAAAAAGGAGGATAATACCATGAACCACGATGTTTCATAGTTATTATCACACACTTAACTCATTGTCAGCGATCATGTTAATTCGTGAAAGCTTGGGTTACCGCATAATTCGCAATTCGACCATGGTAGGCAACCTAACAACGTTTTAATTCGATCGACGTTTACGATGGATTAATCCGTTGGCATGGTACCATGGAAATTAACCACTCCTACAAGGGATTACAATTTAATTGATCAAAAATCCGATAATGTAATTGTTTAGCTTATAATTGTTAGTTCCTTATCTTTTGCTATTAGTTTCGCATTTGACATAGATTATTATTTTTTATTTTTTTTACGTACACTTTGTATACGTTAATTGTATTGCTTTTGGTCATTAGGAGACTTTGTCCCATAATCAGTAAATAAATTACGTTACATAATATCTTATTGGTTCTATGTAATATACGTAAGAAGAAAAATAACTTTAGACTATGTCAGAGCTAGAGTTTTTATCTGCAGACAATACGAAAGGTTATTAACCCTTCGGGACAATGACGATGGTTGCCACTGTGTTTTGTACCTTCGCCAAAAGTAAGATAAGAAAAGAAAAACCGAAGAGAGTGTTTTCATCGTAAACTTTAGCATTTTCTAAACTTTTCTCTCTCTGATTAGAATATATCTACCGGTTGAGAAATACATAAATATAAAAATATATAAATAAGTCATGTCTACGTACATAAGAAATATAAAAATAGGAAAAATGTTGAAGACTCGAAATTTGAATGATTTAGATCAGTAGTTTGTATAATCTATGAGAATAAACACAAAAATCTGATTTAAAAGTCTGGTTATGATTTATTTCATCAAATGATACGTAAATTCCTTAACTTATTACGATGAGTAAATAAAAACAAATTACTTATTTATTAAAATGACATTTGAAATTATTTAAAGGATTAATTAATTGACCCATCTTGACCAGACATTTTTTGTTGTTGATTCATACTTAATGAATATACTATACGTAGTATCTATCTTTTTTTTTTTTTTAAAAAAACCCTGTATATAAGAGTACTGGATAATCCACAACGACAAGGCACTGGCCCGAGCAAGTCAGTGTCAGACTACAAGTTACCGGAGATGAGGTTCTTATGCTAAACAGCCCTTTTTCCCAGGACGACCAACCGCATCGATCACAAGAGAGCTTTTTCTTCTGTGGTGGCGACGGGCCTCGGTTTATTAAAAGGAACCAACACCGTGGAACCTCCCGTCTACCACCTCTTCGTCCTTACCCACTATCGTAGATACTTTTGGCAGTTTATCAAGGCTGCTTTTGACGTTACGAAAGTGTACCCAGGATGAGAAAAAGGGTGCGAACAGACCTGAACGTTACTACGGTTACATCGAATCTCCAAATTGTTGTGAACAAATATATTTACAAATATAAAAATAATATTTTATTATATAAGAAGTCAGGACGTAATATAGGTTCAAGATTATAACAAACATTAAAGATAATTCCTAATAGCAAATATTAATTAAATTAATTTATATTTAATATAAATATAATATATATTTACAATACCTAATTAAAAATATTATATTATTTGTAATATTTTATAAATAATTTGGGACAGGAGTTTTAATCGAATGTCAATCAATTATTATTTTAAACAATAATCTCTCTCTTTCTTTCTATTTTAATATTATTTATTTGTATCATTTATTTTCTAGTTGAATATTTTTCTAAAAATTATTCATCAATATCTGAGACTTTCGATATTTCATTCAAGTCGATAAAGAAATTCTGATGTTTCTTCAATCTTTTCTCAACGGTCAGATTGTCCCATACAAAAGTAAGAGACTAGGAAAGAAAGAGTGAGGATGAGAAGGTAGGGGTGAAAGGGTGGGAGTGAATAGGAGTTGCCATCTTCCTGCAGAAGAAATATCCTATAAGGGACGACGACTGTAAGAGAGGGAGGACGCGTTTCATTTTCCATAGTCGTTACGACGGAACGCTGACGTCCGGCGACATCTTTTTTCGCACGTCGGATCCTTTAGAAGTAAAAGCAAAATGATACGGCGAGAAGAGTTAGGATATAAGAAGAAATATTCACCTAGGTAATTACTATTGAAAAGTTTATTAATAATATGATATATTTTAACGAGAAATTAATTTTGATAAAAAAAAAAAAGGAATATTGGGATACAAAGAAATTTCCGCCTGTTTGTTGAAAATGTATGAAATTGTACGATCGGTTAGGAGTATTTAAAAAAAGAAATCGTTTACAAATGCACTTTGCATAATTATAAGAAAAAAAAGTGTCTTTTTCTCAAACATCATATCGAATTTTTGTTCATTTCGAAATAAAGAAAATAACGTGTTTTTCAAAATGACAATTTGCAATAATTGAAGAAATACATTTTTTTTATTTAATTATTTGTTGTTGTAGTTGTAAATTACTATCGAACACAATGCGTTAAAACAAAAGCCGTAAATGAAAGTAAAGAAGAAACTCATATCGTAGAGTAACGCTGTACGAAATTCACTACCCCTGGTGTATGTCATAACTCGTGAGCCAGAAGTGGTTAGACTCCGAGTTCCCGAGGTAATCATAACTCCTGTACGACGCAAACCCTCCGTAAGGATTCGTGCCACGTAGAAGTTATGATTAGCGTTAAGTAATGTTCACGAAAGACGTCGGCACAGAGCTTTTCAACTTCGTTTTCGACTTATCTACCAGACGTATTTGGAAAAGGAAAGGACGTTACGCTATACGTAAGAAGAAAATTATCGTAATTAAATAAACCCAAAGAGATTGATAGTGTGAAAAAGTAGATAATGTTTCTAAGTAAGCTCATACCTATCGTCTTAAAATTCAACTATTTGATCAAGTAGAATAATTAATGTCTCTTTTCTATCGAGTTAATTACACAAATTTACCTTTGCTTAAATATATATTAAAATAATATTATAAATAAATATAATAATATTATTATTATTCAAAACTCAATATTTTCTTTCTCGAACGTATTATTATATTTAATAGAATATTTCAAACGAATAAAAACAAAATATCATATTTCTATCATATTTTTCCGAATATTGTTAACAATAACAATTATTAACGATCTTTGGAAGAAACAATTTCGTCTATATTTATTTTACTTTCGCTCTGTACAAATTTCATGGTATTACTGAAATAAGAAAAATTAAAATTGACCTATATTTTGTATCTAATCGTTAAATTCATCATCAGTAAGGTAATCTTTAACCAAAATTCTTTACATTGATTCATACTTAAAAAAAAAAGAATAAACATAAGTATTTGTCGATCAGAGAAAGAAAAATGAAAGTACTATTTCTCTTTTTTTTTGCTTTTTGGTTGGAAAGCATTACCGTATCTTTGAATAGTGGAAATAAAGGTGTAAGGTAAAACCGCACAAATGGTTACACGATCCGTCGTCGTCGTCGTGTCGTCTGTGGCGTCGAAATCGCTGAGTCAAACGTGGCCATGGTGATCATATATATTACAAAGAGGTGGCACGTGCGAGAGACGGTAAAGTTGGTCCGAGATATATGCGACTTACCAGTTACCACTACCATCACAACCACTACCCCCGTTTTCGCCATTGTTACGGAAGATAGCTTTGAATATCAAATGTAATAGATAATTGACGTCCATGTCTTTAACTCGTCGGAAGCCATCAATATTACAGCTTGTTCGATTCAACTTAAAGTTTCTCTGTATATTTCAAGGGAATTATTAAATAGAAAAGTCGATCATAGGGAATGAATTCATAAAGTAACTTCTAGCAATCAGTTTTAAAAGAACCTTTCTGTCATTCCCTTTAAATATCCAATATTTACTTATTCATTTTACTTATTCATTTTTTCTTTTTTTCCTTCTTAATAAATTTTTCTTATTTATGAAAGATAATTATATTCGTATAAATCGTTTAACTATAAATATATATATCTAATATAATATAAAAATATTATATTTATAAATATATATATATATATATACAGGCGTATCTCGTTTAACACGGTTCATGTTATATAAAATATATATATTTGGTTACAATTTAATAGAAAAATCTGACATTCTTTTATTCACTAACTTAATATAATATATATTATAATTTAAATATTATATTATTTATAAAAATATAAATACTTCTCTCTTTAAATATGTATATAAATTATTTGACGAATCATTTTTGTTTCTTTTCAAATTTTATCATACATAATCCAAGTTTTCATTTAAATATGAATGATCACATTATCCAAATATATATATAACGTTATGAGACACAAGAGAAACTAGATGTTCGTATTCGCAAGCGGTTAGAGAAGGTGGTAGGTGAATGTGGCATAGCTCCGATTCGAAGGGCGACGAGATTTACGTGTATTACTTGCTACCGTGGGTGGTTGTGAATATCAAACGTAGTAGCTGCTGGATAGCTACGTATTTGAGTCTATACCCGTGAAGCCATGGAAGATAGAGAATGATATAAAAGGAGAAGAAAATTCGAACTATGTATAGGTAAGAAGGATGAGAGTTTAACGTTATTCCACTTCTTATTTTACAGACTCAAATACATGTTTTTATCTTTAAATCGCAATAACTCAACATCCAAAGGCATATCTCACACGCGACTTATTGGATCTAATCTTCTATTTTGTTTATTGATAATATAATTTTATTTTGAAGTTACGAAGAAAATTGTAATTAATAAAATAACTTTTTAATGCGGAGGAGTTTTATTCATGAAACATTACGAATATTGTTTTTAAATATTAAACTAAATTGAAACTTTTAGTTATACAGAGGTATTCGTTGAAAGACAAATATATTTATATTTTAAAGAATAAAAAGCAACCTAAAGGTGTAACACCCATCGATTCACACGAGACACACGTTTCGGTTCGATACGTCAAGAAAGTTAAAATGAAAAGTTGACAAGCCGCGGGCACAGAGCAGCCTATCCCAAGACACTCTGTCACGTTCAATTTGAATACACCGATCTTACTCGTATCCCTAGCAAGCAACGTCATGGCCCAAAGGCTTGCAACGTCACTATTCTTTTGAACTTTATTCAAATGTCGTCTTAGTTATGTTCCCATTTTTTCTTCTTTTTATACGTGACTTTTCTTCTTCTTCTTCTTCTTCTTCTTCTTTTTATATATTTTTCTTCGCATCTTTTCCAACCCGACTTTTCCTTCAAATCCAACAAAATTTCAATTTCTTATTTGATTTGATTTTTTTTTTTTTTTGAATAAACTTATTCAATAACAACGAAGTGTCGATGTAAATTCAATTATTAATATTTCAACGAAACGTTAAATATTATTTTTCACGTATTTATGGAAGAATAATTTATGCGAATGGTTATTTTATGTTCGACGTCAAGTTAGAAGAAGAAAAAGAAGAAAAAGAAGAAGAAGAAAAAGTTTCTTTACGAAGTAACAATTTATCAATTTATCTTGACACGTTTAACTTTCCTTTAGCGAGTGGTATTATATTGACTTATGATCATGCGGTCATTAGGTCTTCTACTTATGTAGACACACGAGAGAGAGATGCTTTATCTTTTTCTCTACGTGTGCCTTTTATGACAGGACAAATTCGTTTTCCTTCCAAAATATACGAGTCCGACGAAAGCCCTTTTTCGAGATACGAAAGTAATAACATTTAGGGAATACCTACGACCTAAAATAGGGATATACAATATTTCTCATACGACGATATTATTTTTATGACAGTTATTTATATTTTTACGTATGCGTCCCGTAGAACTTTTTATATCTTTCATTTTTCCCCTTCAATATATATAATCGTCTATTAGCTTGACGATTCTTTTTTTTTTATTTTATATTATTTTTTTATATAAATGGATCAAACGAACGAGATACGATGATATGAAAAAACGACGAAATAAATAAATCCTCATAATTTTGTTGATTCATTAATATCACGCTTCGTTGTATTATTCGTTGATTTATTTATTCTTTTATAATTCGCTCACCCTATAAACTGAAATCACATACACACACACAAATATTAATTTAAATAAATAAAAATTCACTCTTGTGTCGTGTTGACGTTAAAATATCGTAGAAAAGATTGAGCTTTGAAAAGAGGTAAAAAGAAAAAAAGGAAGGAAGAAGGATATTTGAAGAAAAATCGAGCCGTGGCAAATGGTAAATTCCGTGGAAAAACAAAACGTGGCTTTGCCTTAACCTTCGGACTTTTCTAGTCGACTAAAGTGACTTTCTCGAAGGAAGAGAAGAAGAAGGAGGAGGAATAGGAGGAGGAAGAGGAGGTCCCATCAAAGGCCTCAACCTCCCTCGTAGTGAAAAGGGACCAAAGCACACTTTGTTGGGTGAACCCTTTAGGCGAAAATCGTTCCACTATTTACTCGTGCCCGTCCTTTCACCGGTTCGTCCTAGGACAGCTTCAAGTGCTTGTCGACTACTCGACCACCCTTAGGGTAGACGCGTCAGCCCTCTAACCACCCGTGAGAACTCGTAGAGGAATGTACCGGTACACATCGTACCTTTCCAAAGACCTCAGACGTGGCTTTATCCCCTCTACCCTCTACCATTCTTGTCACAGATAGAATCCTGCGGTGGACTCGTGTCCTTTGCGGTTTAGAAAACTTCTACGAAATACTCTATATATTTCTCTTTCTTTTTTTAACTTTCATCGCGTCAAATTCCACAACGTCCGACCGTGATGATCCTGATGATTTACGTTTTTAAACAATTCTTGGAAGGATATACGCAAAAAAATATTTATTAATTATTAATAAGAATATTATATACAGAATTTTTGATGAAATATAATGAATAATATCCTTGCTAGTACTGTGGTTTCTTTTTCTTTCTAGAAAAGAAAAAAAGATTTATACATTTTATTAACTTTATAATTGTAAAGAAAAAAAAACGAGAGAACAAGAAGGGTGGTATACACCTATACGAATTTCCCTTTTGATAGTCACCTCGAAGAGAAAGTAGCTCCCGAATAAAGCGTAGGGAAAAATCGAGCGTTTAATGAGAATCCCGTCGTCCTTTTATAAACACGAGTCCTTTGATCGAGCCGTCTCTCTCTCTCACTCTCTCTTTCTCACGTCGATTCGAGAGCGTTGAGGCATGGACGTTCAGCACGTTGTTTAAATGCGATCGGTGCTTTCTCAAGCATGCAACTACGCTTTACGATGATTCACATAAACACGCTCTCGGGTGTGTGAGGTTTCTCTAAAGAGAATGAGAAGGAGTATTTTCAATATCGAAAGATAGTACGAGAGGGACAATGTTTTAAAGGGGACAAAGATACTAGTACGTGTAAATGATAGTAGAAGGAAAAGAGAGATAAGATACGAAGTTGGATATGATGGAAGAAGATAGGAGAAACTATAACACTAAAAGGGACAAAGATGGAACCTGAGAAGGTTTACGATCAGTTTGAAAAGGGGGAGAGAAAGAAAAAAAGTTCAGGAAGAAAATCACAGAGAAATTACCCCCAACGAATACACGTTTGGTGTAACGTTGACACTATCGTTGGACAAATATCTAATTTTATACCATTTCAATTTTAAATTGGGACGAAAAACGGGTATAAAAAATAATTGAAATTTTCGGTTGTCAGGATCGAGGTATAAATGTAATTCGACATATACAAATTTTTCCTTTCAAAAGTTTTACCTCACTTTACACAGGAATCGAATGATTTCTACTTTCGGATAGCCGATTCCGATCAGTTGCCAGCCACGTCTGAGTGGCTCCAAAGTAATTTGTCTGCCAGGCATAACAGAAGTGCCCTCGCAGCATTTCCTCGTTCTCCAATCTCGTACTGAAATTTTCTTCGCCTCTTGTTTTCCTTAGATTGAATCAGGTGCCAACGAAGCGATGCTAGTCAACATTTATTTATTTTTTTCTTTTCTATTTCGCTCGTGAAATAAAGATAGGAAAACAAAAAAAGAAAAGAGAGAGAGAGAGAGAGAGAGAGAGCGAAATAAAATCGGAAAGAACATTTTTCTGGTTTTCGCTCGAAAAGAAAAAAAAAAGAAAATAAATAAAATAAAAATATAAAAAAAAACGTGATAGGAAAAATTTGTCAAATATCTCGATCAACGCGCTTTATTATTTTTGTACTTTCAAACTCTGAAACGACGTATGGGGATTGTGAGAAGGTTTTAGCTAAATTTTTCTTTTCAATTTTTAATATCAAATTCATACACTCGAGAAAAATAACGTAGGGAGAACCGGTATCGTATACTTAACTTATATCGACCACAGTTTGTCTCTTTCTCTCTTTCTCTCAGTTATCCATTCTTTTCCTCCCTTTTCTGCTCCCTTTTATCTCCCTACAGTTCCCTTCGAAAGTTATCTCCTATCGAAACAAGAACACCCAGCTTTCAGTATCGTCCACTCTCGACTATAAATTTTACGTAGGATCGATACTCTGATAACCTAGGTAACTTCCAAACTACTCTCTATTCCATTTCAGGCACCTTGACTTTCTCAAAACAATAAGGTGTATTAGGATATCGGGATTATCTCTGTCGAATAAAAATATAAGACCAATATATATTATATCTTATGTTAAATATCGATCGATTGGCATATGCAGAAAAATTTATCTCGCAATGTTAAATTATTGCAGAGAATATAACAAAAGTGTATTGTTAAAAGAATCTGAAACAAGAGTCGCGGTATAGACGTGGTAGAATGTTGAATAAAAATAAAATAAAATGATGGGGGATTCGAAAATTGTGTGATCCCTGAAACGTCGAAAAGGGACAATAGGACGATGACGCGTACGGATTTGATAAACCGCGTGTAAGGGTTGTAAACGCTGGACGAGCGTTAAGCGCACCCCATCCGTGAATCGAAACGAAATCAACGAGATTTGCGATCGAACGAAAACCAGGTTTTATATATATATACATGTTATGTGTGTGTGTGTGTGTGTGTGTGTGTGTGTGTGTGTGTGTGTGTGTGTGTGAGAGAAAAAAAAAGATGGAATGAGAGTTCGTTTTATTTTCGGGTCGTGGTCCATGCCTTGACCCCTGAGCCACCGGAAAACGCCGTTGAAACGAGTGTTGTTTCGAACGCGAGCCATCCGGCGAACAATAAATGGCCGCTTGTGCTTTTCAATCCCATTTCGGTGCCGAAAATCAGCTTGTCGGTCTCCAACGTCCGACGTTCCCACCCCTGTCGCCCCTATACTTTACATACATACTTGAAACTAGTTTACCTGTATCTTGTACCTTTTTTTAAAGCTCTGGTGTTATCCACTTAATAGAGAACTAATCGTATTTTAATAATTCTGTATTATTTTACAAAATTAATAGAAAATTAGAACCTATTTGAATTTAAACAACAGCGTGTATTTTAATTATTATTTCAAAATATGTTTCTACCACAGCTCCTATATAATACGATAGAATATAATCTATAAAGAAGTTTATTAAAAATTTGTATATATTTAAACATTTAAGTAATTTAAGATTATGACGAAAATAACGTATTCGAACGTTTTCCAAAATAATATTCGTTTGAATGTTTTTTGTATTCCATATCTGTACAGAGAATCCCTTTTTTAGGATTATCCGAATTATGGTTCGGTGGTACGATAAATTATCATCTCTGTCTCTCTGTCTCTCTCTCTCTCTCTTTCACCAGCACCCAGGCAGCATATCTCGATATTCGAGGACGTGCGATCGCTCTAATTAACGCGAATTCCAGACGTCCTATCTCCACCTCGAAACAATGATGCGTGAATCGATGATACGTGCCGTCCATATTCCAGATACGTCACATCCTATACCCCGATCCTCCCTCCTTTTCCTCTCTACCACCAATAATTCATGTTTTTACTCAAGAGTATGATTCACATTAGTTGGACAAAAGAGAATTGGTGGTTGTTATTCGATCTATTATATACTCGCGAACTATCGCATTCATACGATTTTTATGAGAATAAAAGTGTTACGTTCGTGACGCTAAACGTATTTTCTATGTAAAAGGAGATAGGAGATAGAATGGGGAAAAAAGGAGAAAGAAAGAAAGACTATTGTGTTTGTGTATATGTGTGTATGTGTATGTGTATGTGTATGTGCTAATGGGGTAACGAGAATTTAGGCGACGAGGACATAAAATATATCCTGCAGATATTTGTCGATGCAATACAAAGGACGACGTCGTTACCGATAATGTCCTACTATTTTTGTTCACGATTCGTCCGTTTTCCAGAGAAAGAGAGAAAGAAAAAAAGAGTCATTCTTTTCATTCGTATTTTATTTTTTTCCCACAAAAACTACGAGTACGTGGAAGAACACCAAAGATACTCCCATGCGTTGTACTTTAACGACGTCATTGAACGTATCCCAAACCAGATCGTTAACAAGTACGATAGATTAATTTCATTTGATGGGAATCATTAAGGTTTCTTCTAAACGTATTCCTGTACTTTTTCGTGTACAGTAACTACACACTCAATAATAATCTTTATTTAGAAAAATCGTTATTCTCATAATATTCAACTACTGATGGTTGCGTTCGTGTCACAGTTCGACAGATAGTAAACGTAAATATTACGAACTGAAGTAAACACGATAGTGCAAATGATACACAAAAAATTGTTTGTAGCTGGTAAATTATTAAAGAGATACTTCGGTGTATGCATACTGTAAACAATTTTCTCGAATAAGATTTTCATAAAAATTAAATCGTAAAAAGGATACTTCATTGCACCTTTTTTTTGGCTAATTATTCCATGTACAATCAATTGTACCACTCTGTTAATTACACTTTGAATATTAATTTAATTTATATTTCAATGAACCAAATAGATTTTTATTTAATCTTTACATTCATTCGATAATCCAATGTCTCTTTAATAAAATCGCACGTGTTATTTATAGAACAGAATAATTATCGTTTAGTATTTTTTGTGTTCAACGTTACACGCCGTTAATAACAAAAAAGAAAAAAAAGAAAAAAGGAAGGAAGAAAAAAGAAAAATTATGCGAGAGCGATAAAACGATTAATCGCAACGATTCGTAACAATTTATCGTTGACCTAACCGAGATCCCAATTTATCAGGGCGTTTCGTGCGAATTACTTCAAGATAGGATCGGAGTATCGACGGATAGATTTGTAGGATGGTCCGATAGCCAGTATATTGCTGCACTCAGCTGTATAACTCGCATCCGTGCTGCAGCTATAGCAACGATAGTAACACCAATGACATCGGTGCTTGAAACGTTCCCGATGATATCAACTCGACTTTGCTGTTCTCTTCCTCTTTTCACCATATAGAAACTCCCTATCGCTAAATTGTACTTTATATATATATATATATAATCTCTTACTATTATAAATAACAAACCACGATATTGCGGTAACGATATTATCTAGATTTGAATCTTTCAACGTGCTCGATGATATCCGCGAATCTTATTTCTATTGTATTCCCCAAATATTAAGTTATCAAGTACGAAATGGAGCAAATTTCAATTCAAGAAAATAATTTATCAAATATATATATTTTTTTTTCACTTAATTTTCGTTTCTATCTCCATATCGTTGTAAATATTTCTAAAATATAAATCCCACGTAATGAGAGTTGATAGAAATAAAATTAAAAATAACATAATAATATAAAAAAAAAGAGAAAATGAAAGAAGAGAATGAGAAAAAAATAATAAACTTCTGGATAGCACGGAAGATAGTGATGATGCTCTCCCATCGTATTACCGAGAGCAAGCGGAATTTAATATTAATAGGGGATGGGGGTCGTGTGTGTCGTGACAGGGCTCGAATTTCGAGAATACCGACTGCGATATCGAGTGACCGATCCAATTTCCACGACGACGACGACGACGACGACGACGACAACGACGACGACGACGACAACGACGACGACGACAACGACGACGAAGACGAGGGTGGTGAAGGTGGTGGTGGTGGTTGTGACGATGCTTGCAAGGGAGATGACGCTTCTCCACGCATCTCTTCTCTCTCTCTCTCTCTCATATCTATGTCTTTCTTCTTCCTTCTATTGAACTACCTCTAGGAGGTAGCTGCTGTACAGTGGAATGCACGACTCATCCTTCCCACCAACGATCGATGAGAAGAGGATTCTCTCGTACGTTAGAACCGTGCTAGAGCAAGAGGATAGGTGAGAATGCGTGAACGTAGGAGTCAAGAGTAGTGGAACATCCTGTACTGTGCATAGTGTGCATCTATGGGAAATAGGTCCTATTTACACGTTCTCATTAACACACTGAATATCGTTGTGTTACCCTTCGTGAAAAGGAATTAGTTCTTAAGTAAAAGCTAATCGTGAGAACGATATTATTATCGTTCCGATTATTTTCATTAAAAACGATGATTTATTTTTTAAACTAACGTTCCCTATTTTTTTTACCAAATTATTTTAAAATATTTTCAAAGTTGATTTAAAAAATATAATACTATATTTTTAAGTTAAAACTCTGATATAAATATATCAGAATATTTGTTTTTTAGATTATTTCGAGATCTAAAACAAACGAAAAAAATTATAATTTAAAATTAAATATAAATTAATATTTTCATCAAACAATATGTCTCTCTCATTCTCTTTCTCTCTTTCTCTCTACACTTTTATTCTCGAGTTACTATATCATTCTAACTTATTATGCGTTCCCTTACGAAAATATTGTAGAAGTGTACATGAATATTTCTCATCCACTCACCCTCTCTCTCTCACTCTTTCTCTCTCTTCCACAGGCGAAAGCATTCTATAAATTTGGCCCGAGTGCGTTTCGTTGTTCACCTCGTAATCTCGATGGTAACTGTGCCAGAGTCTCTGGTTAGGTGAGAGGAGTATAATAATCGACTACGTACAATTGGTATACATACACACACATACACACACATACACGTTCTCTTACATTCTCTTTCTCGAAGATATTCAAACACTCTGGTATCGCTCGTATATCGTATTAATAGTAGCGGAAATCACACTATACCCCCAATACCTTTAGGAATAATTACGAAGCGAAGCATCGAACGCGCAAACACTATCATCCCCTCATCCCACCCCTCGCGCGCGCAATCGACTTATTAATCAAAGCAATGCAAACGATCGATTGAGATAAAGTGATACTAACGAAGGGGAAGAAACAGTTCGGTCTTTGGTATAGAGAATGTTATTAAAAGGGAAATTTAATCAAGATGAAGCACGGATAACCCAATGAAAATCCAATAGAATCGAAGTATCTTGATTAGCCCCGTGTATTTTGATTATTTAGTGTATATACAAAACACCGTTAATGGGTTATACGCAAATTACATATATACTCATGTTTATAATATTAGGTCAACCGGAAAGTAACGTCATTATTTATTTTTCTTCGACAGGACTTAGAAGTAGACTCTGATTAAGTTGATAAATGACAAACAAACATTTATATGCTCAGAAAGGATATTATTTTCCGGTCTATTTAATATATCGACGAATAATTACATTTAATCCTAATTCGCGTAAATTTAAAATCATTAGAATTAAATACGCGTTGTTGTTGATTAATAAATATCGGTATTTCTTTTGAAATATGACAAGTACGTCAATATTAACAACAACTGTAAGCTCTGAATTCGGTAGATGCATCGGTATCTTGATAACGAAGTGTATGCACTTGGAGAAATTTAAAGGAATTCGTAGGTGTTCCTAGGAAGGCACGTAGGAACGTTTCAGGTCGAGTATGCACGGACACGCANATCAACGAATAATCCTAATTAGCGTAAATTTAAAATAATTAGAATTGAATACGCGTTGTTGTTGATTAATAAATATCGGTATTTCTTTTGAAACATGACAAGTACGTCAATATTAACAACAACTGTAAGCTCTGAATTCGGTAGATGCATCGGTATCTTGATAACGAAGTGTATGCACTTGGAGAAATTTAAAGGAATTCGTAGGTGTTCCTAGGAAGGCACGTAGGAACGTTTCAGGTCGAGTATGCACGGACACGCACGTTGATATGTGGTCAGTATGCGCATGTGTGTTAGAGCTTTCCTACATTCGTAAGGGAAAACACGTATGGTAATGCGAGCCTGAATACAAAGCTATCATGTGTATATACTTTATATATACTATATATATCTACATTTATGCAATACATTGTATATATACATATATAATATAAAAATGAACATATAAAGAGAGAAATATATATAAATAGAAAAGGGATATATGTACATATACGTATGCCTATAATAACACAGAATGAGACAGATAATAGTACGTTGTATATATTATTTATTTTAATAAGATTTATATTAATTATATATTTTATTTTACAATATAATTATTTACTCTCGTTATAAAGAAGATCAATAACTGGATATTTTAATGAAAATATTTTCATCTTTGCCTCTTAAAATATTATTCACGTAAGAAACCACAATATATAATATATATGCTTAAATTATCTAAATTAAAATATTATTTAGTGTAGTATATAAATTTATTTAAAATATAATTAATATCAAATATAATTATATATATGTGTGTGTGTAAATTTATAAATAATAGAAGAGAGAAAGGCATACAAAGTGGGAGTGAGGTGGGCATTCGTGCATATACGCATGTAAGAGCTTTCGATGTATCTATACACACTAAAGAAATTGTGCGCACGCGCGCACATTACAGAGGAATAGGAGGAGAAGCGTACACCACGAGAAGCATGATATGTTGCCACTGGGTCAAGTTATTTAATCCTGCCGGCATAAACCATAGCAGGGAACGGGAAATTTATGCACCGAGGTACTATGGCAGAATGTGCGCTGGAATACAAGTTCGTACGAAATATTCGCGAATACTCTCTCACCCCCATCCCACTTCTACCCTCTCCCACCCTTCTATCCTACACTTATTGTATGCCCATACGGTAACGCGTTTCGCGAAAGCTCGTTACCCTACACTTGCTCGATTATGCGAACGCATTATCGACGCTGACCGCACGAGAATAACTCGGGAATCGAAGCCGATTACGTTTGTTGTTAGTTCGTTTTTGCTTTGTTTTTATAATAGTCAGTTTTACGTCTGACTGTTTCGGGATTGAAAACTCGTCAGGTAAAATCGTTGAATGCGAGTATGCGTATGCGTTAGTGCACATATGCATGTAGGGAAGGTTGTTTGGAAAATTTGAAAGGATTGTTATATTCAAACTTGTTACTCGCTGAAATTTGACCATAGCCACGAAAATGTTTTTAAGCTTATGTTGCATCGTTCTTCGTCAATATCATTTTCCATCACTGCGAATATCTAACTCTTTGTTATTTGGAGTAAAACTCGTTATCGATTGACTGTATTCTTGTTTTCTTGTTTTGAATATTTCTTTTGGGAAAAAAACAAAAATAAATCTTGAAAATTACAGTTTTTTTTTTTAATATCTTTGATAGATCTGTTCATATTTATAATAGAAACTATCTAAATACATGTACGTTAAAAACAGATACACAAGAAACACGTACAATGGGAGGTACGTTGGTATTAGTTTGGTTAAAGTTGCTCTTCTATATTTTGCAAAACTTTCGTTCAAATATCTTCTGTTATTTTTCTTTAGGCGTTTGTTAGTTTCACTTTGTTTTTTTTTTGTTATATGAAAAGTATCAAAAAGTTTTTACGCGAAAAACAAGCATTTGCTTGTGATGTACGTGAGATTTAGATACATATTCTTTTTTGCTTTAAATATTACTATAGAAGACTATAACTATTAAGATAACATATTATTAAAATTATTATCAAGATTTTCTTTTTGTAATATTTAAAAAAATTATAACATCTCTTTAAATTAAAATTTATATTTGTAAGAATAATATATCTCAAAAATATATATATATGAAAGTAAAACATTGGTTAATATTAGTTAACGAAAGAAAAAAAATAATTAACGCAAATAGGATCGATCTTCAGTCTCTTTGCAATGTAAACTTGACTCTTTCCACTGTACTACCACTTCTGTGTGTGTGTTGAAACTTGAAATATAGGTTAAAAATTTACTGGTGCTTGCCAACATAATGAGCAGTATAAAAAAGATTTTTTTTTAGATGGAACTATCGTTCTTCTTTTCTTTTTTTTATGAAGAATATCATATAAAGAACTTTTCTTTTCCTCTCGTCACTATAAAAATTGGGCTCTATTGAATGAACTTTCAGGTGTGCTAATTTTTTGCCAATTTTCTGAAAAAAATATATATTCTCTATGAGAATCTAATTATAATAAATAATATATTAAAATATATATATCAGTAAATTACAGTATAATACTGGCAACGTTTTGATTAATTCGATATTACCTACATTAATACCTTAAAAAATAGGGAAAAAATAGGGGGAAGGAATGAAGGTGTAAATGCATTCGATATCGTTTGAATTTTTATTATCAACAGTCTCATGACGTTATCGACATATATGTATTTGAACGAATAAGCGCATTTCCTGAATAGATGAAATCGCGATGGGTGATTAAGGTTTTAAAAAAAATGAACAGCTCGATGCTTTAGATTGAAACGGTGTTCATTCAATTTGCTCAAGTTTCGCGACGCGTAGAATTTAATTATTACCGTTACACACTGAGAACGAAGTTATCGTTAAAGTTATACCCAGCTGTTGCCGTTGCCATAATTGCACGTAGTTACGTAGCTTCGCGCAATCGCCGCTGCTGCATAGTGTTAAATTAACTTTGGACCAAATAATCTCTCTTCCAAAAATTAATAACTCCTACTAGCGGATTCCTTACGGTTATAAACGTAAAAAAGTAAACCTTTTTCTTGGCGTACGTTATAAAAACATTTGTTTTCTTAGTATTTTCTTACTTTTTAACCCCTTGTCCTAGACGGCATCTGCCAATCGCGTGTGCCATGGTAAACAAGAAAGTCGATCGAGCATCGTGCCATTCAGTTGTTCAATTATGCGTATTATATTTTCTTTACCACGAGTCTGACTCGTGGTGTTCGCTCATAGCAGAAATTTTTTTATCACGAGGACAAGATGTTAACGTGGAAATTTTTTCGTGCTAATAAAATAAATCTTTTCATCTACCTCGTACGTGTCTGTTACTTTTTTTATTTAGTTTTTTAAGTTCATTCAGTTCATTCAGTAGTAAATTAAATTGTCGTTAAAAAGTAAGAAAAAATATATCCCTGCGGAGGAATAAAGCAACTATTTTTAAAACGACATCTCCTACGTTGCTATAATCGTTAGGAAAAGGGGATGCAACGATAACATCGTTGTTTACGCGTTAAGAATAATACCTCCCTTAGGGTGTTAACATTTCGAAACGTTAAATTCCCAACGGGAATTCGTCCTTGACGTGAAAGAGACGGGCAACCCTTATGAATCGACTCTAATTACGGTAGAGTCGTTGAACGTTCTAATGTGCTGCTTGAGACAACAAAAGGGTTGAAACCTAGGTATAACCCTTTTGCATATTTATCTATAATTATAAAAGGGTGAAGAGTATTTAAATGAGAATATCTTTAAATATTATTTATGGTAGCGCGTTGAAAGCTCTTATTAACAAATATAACATTACGCTAAGAGACTCACGCGAGAATAGATGCAATTTGTTCTAAAATAAGATCACATAATCTTGTGAGATTTAATTTTTTTTTTTTAAATTAATATAATTCAATAACTTACAATATTATCTTTTTTATTCGTTTGTTTTTCATACGATAATAATTAACACTTTAACTCTCACGCTGGAATCAAATATTTCGCTCAGGATGCCACGACAGTATTTTACGATGCAAGATTTCGTAGAGATTAATCTTTTATTTTCGATGTTCCAGTAAAAATTTGTAGTTCAAAGTATATTACAATTAATGATAATGTTTTAAATGCGCCAATAGTAAATTTTCATTCAACTTTTACAATTTAAATAGTTCTAATGCTCCGGTCACCAATGACTACCATAGCGTCACAGGAGAAACCGTGACAGATCATAAATGACCGACGTGGCAATCAAAATGTTGAATAATCTTATATCGAAATATATCATCTAACAATTAGATATTATATTACACGAATACCCGCGAACACTCTAACTGGATAAACGGAAATAACATTGAAATGGAGTAGAATCAAAGTTGATGAACTCGATCCCTTCTGATAAATTTGTGTTATCGATATAACCGATAGGAGGAGAACTTGTGTCTATGTTTCATTGTCTGTGTCTGTGTGTATGTGAGAGAGAGAGAGAGAGAGAGAGAGAGAGAGAAAGGATGAAGTTACAGTCTCTAGAAGCGATTCAAGATGAGAACCGAGGTTGTAGATCGAAGCTTCCAAGTCGGAGTCTTGCAATCTTGGCTAATCAAAGTGCGACCGGTGCTTGTGGAAGGAGTATAAGGTGAACGAACCTGTCCGGATGTCCCATCGGAAGTGGTCCGATGTCTTCTGAGTTATTTCTTCTTCGGGAGTACTCTCTCTCTCCTATAGTTTTCTCCTATAGTACTCCTGTGCTTCCCTTACGATGACCGAGAGGAAGGAATTCACGAGATATCCTTCTGGGAACCATTTTCTTCTCTCTTTCTCTCTCTATCTCTCTCTCTTTCTTTTTATTATCCTTTCTCTCTTTTTTTTATCCATCTGTCTTTTTATCTTTTCCATTGTCATGCCTTTCTATCTCCAATCCTTATTAAATCTTTCGCTTTGGAAAAGGGACTTTAATTCCAGACGTATCTTTATCTCTCTTTCTCTTTCTTTCTTTCTTTCTTTCTTTCTTTCTTCCTATCTATCTCTGTCTCTCTTTCACGTATTTTCTCTCTATTATAATGTCGTTAATTTGAAGAAGTTACTACTTGGAGTTGGCTGACTATCTATGAACGTACACACGGAAGTGCTTCTTACTCAGGAGGGAGAGAAAAAAAAACCGTTTAAAAATATTTTACCTTCGTTAGGACAAAGGGACAGACCTTTTTGCAGATGTAGAATTCTATTAAGAAGTTGCTTGGCTTCTCTACGTGCTGTAGGAAATACTCTTCCGCGTAATTTTACGTCGCTTAAATAAATTGGAAACGTGAGTGAGAGAAGAAAGATAGTGAATGGGAGAAAGAAAAGGAAAATAAAAAGAAAGAGAAAGAGAAAGAGAGAGGGAGAGTGAAAAAATGAAGAAAGAAAAATAATGAAGGACGGATAAAATAGTTCTCTTACATTTCTTTATTTTTTTTTTACTTTTTTATTATTTTTTTCCTTGCAGCAACCGGTGGCTTCTTTTACATGTTTTAAAGTCACCAGTTTATCCGGTATTATCTCATAGTCTGCTTTCTCTCTCTCTCTCTATCTCTCTCTCACATATTTTTTTTTCTTTGAACGATAACGAGGAGGAAGCCTAACTCTAACGAGTACGGTTTTCGCGAATGAGTCGAACTGACGAGAAACTTGTTAGTACGTGATGATCATAAACTTAGTATGCAAGTAATAAAATGTCAGTTCGGCTTTCGAGTAAGCACTCAGCTCTTACTCACCTCCCTCTCTTAGGATACCGTATATACGCGTATAGTTATATTATCCCCCTTACTGTAACACATACTACACATATACATATACATATACATATATATATATACCCAGGCGATACTAGAATGGATGTCTAGCGTGCACGTGTAAACGTTTGGAAATTCCAGAACTGTCCTTGTTTCCACGTTCGTCGACTAGATTGCAATTACTGCTAATTAATTAAGCAAAGGGTTTGAGGGAGTCTGAGGGAGGAGTCTAGGGACAAAGCAAGACGAGGCTGAATCAACGTTGAAATTGTTAAAGGAGAATAAGAGTATCACTTCACTCTATTCGATATACTACTATACTTCCATACGAATGTTCTATTACTCTTCTTCTTATTGTCCTAGATGATAATTATTCATTAATTACTTGCACTAACTATTGTTCATTTCTTTACTATAAAGTATAAAAGATATTTTTAAATCGATCAGAATTTTTAATAAGTGTTGGAAAAAGAAGGAAAGAAAGGGATATGATTTATTTAAACAAATGGTTATAAACATTAATTAAGTTCCTTGTTATCCCGTAGTTATTAATCGTATTAATCTAAGCCAATTAGTAATACGAGCCTAATCGTCGATCGTTCGAATAGCGCACTAATCATAGCTCCTCCTCCTCCTCTCCTCCTCTTCCCCCTTTCCACTCCTCCTGCCCCATAGATTATAATGACCACTCGTCAATTATCGTACAATTGCAAACTGACAAATTGAAAGCACTCGAGCAATTACCCCGTTAGAGTTTAGAAAGTGTGATGCAAGGTTCTCGAGCGTGAAGTTACCTATCGATGTTCCGGTTTGCTATCATCGGCGTTGATTGGATTACTTGATCGAGCGCGTTATTAGCTTCTTTTAAAAATAGTTCTTCGAACGACGAAGATTTAATGACCTTATCTTCGGTCTTTTTCTTCCCCACCCCTCCGTGCACCTGGAAAAATTTCCCTCGTTCGGTCACTGATATCCTCATAATTTTACGTTAGAGTTTCAAACGAAAGTAAACTATTTCAAACGATCTTTCTCGTTTGTTTCATAAAAGATTACCCACTTATCATAATCCTAATCGCGTTTCGGAGTGTCGTTGAAGTATTATATAATATAATAGCCTACCCTCCCCACTTTGATTTTTTTCCTCGGATCCTACCACGATAAATACTTTGAAGCTTCTTCGCATCTCATTTCAAGAAAGAGAGAGAGAGCCAAGCTGATAAGTCAACAAAGCTAAAACGACTGGTGTCCTTTTCCTTATCTTTTACTTTACAACATCGAAAGTATCAACAGCAAACCCCAACTCCCACCACCTTTTCCCTCTACCATCCATCCCTTCATCTCAGACAATGGCAAGGTGTTCCATCTTGAAACTACCAAGTTGACTTGCAAAAAAGTTATTTGCCCTTGAGTAAAGGAATGGCTGCTGCTGCTGCTGCTGCTGCTGCTGCTGCGTTCAAGGGTTCAGGAAGATGAAGAAGAAAAGAGAAGGGGAGAGGGTTTCCAAGAGCCCGGCAAATATTTGCCGTGAGATTGAGGCGAGAACGGGTTCGAGAATAGCGTTTTGCAAATAAACCCGAATTTATATATATATACAGATATAGATATATAGATATTTATATATATATCAAATATATTTATACTAGGAAGATACATGCGTGTGCGTATGGGCGTGTGTTATATTCATACGTGTACTCGTTCATGTTAAAAATAAACCCAAAAGGCCAAGAAGGAAAGAGAATACCATATAACGGATATGACGGATTTCTTGGTTCAATATCGACACCAAGAACCTACCATTAGGTTCCTTACGTATTCTCGAAACCACTGACGTCCTTTCTTCAAGTAAGGATAGCCAAAGTGTTAGGAATATTGGTCCTTGGATATACTTGAAACCAAGGAGAATAAAGAAGATTCGTCAAAGAGAAGATTTTACCTTGAAAATTCATCGTTATTTGTTTATCCATCCTTTATTTTATAGTTTTGAATATTTATTAACATTATTTTATGTAATTGTGGTTATTTTACATGTCAAAGGGAAACATGAATTATAAATTAAATGACAAGAAAATGTGATATAGTCCACCACACGAGTCTGAATTTATGATTTATTCGTTTTAGATTATTCTCTCGTGTCTTGTAACGTTAGTTTATTATAAATTAATATAGTTGGATAATTAAGTAAATAATCTAACAAAATGAATGACAATTAGTGTATACGAGTTTATTTGATATATTTTAGTATTCTTTAAGAAAACTTAACGTTTTCTTTTCTTCGCAATTACGAAAAGATTCTTTTGTTAATTCTTAGAAAATGATCCCTTATCTTTTCGATCTTCATTTAACAACCGTGAAAGATCCTGATCGAGTTGCTATCGTTAAAAGAGAGAACTAAAGGAAAAGGATATCAAATACTTAGAATCTTTCACATTATTAACTCAATTCTCGGAGGACGTTATTCTGGCTAAAGAAAAACGATGGAAGCTCTTGAGATTATGAATCCGTTGAATAGCATGAGCTTTTGTTAAAGGTTCCAGATAGTATATACAACACTATCTTTTCCCTTACATCCAGTACTCCTTAACGAGTCCCAACTTCTTTCCCCTTTTTCCTCTCCACAATTAGCAGCTTTCCAAAGCTGTACCCACTTCTGAAAACACGGCCAGAACGTACAAACGGGATTCTCGTTAAACTGGGTCGTGCTTCTTCCCACCCAGAGTTAATTGATAAACAGCCTTAGGCTGAAAATATCTCACTGGAGTTACCTGCAAAATAGTTACTCGAGTTGCTATAAAAAAAAAATATAAATATATGCATATGTATATGTATTGTAACACCTAACATGTGCAAGTGGGTACTCTTTTATTTCCCTTTTTTTCTTTTTTATTTTTATTTTTCTCTCTTTCAATTTGTTGTATACATTCGAGGACCATAGCTTTGTAAACTACATATGTAGGATTTTTATTCTCGTTGAAAACGATCTGAAAATAACAAATACTTGTGAATGGTATTTCAGATCCTAATAAAATTGAGTCCGCATTTACAATAGAGATTTTTTTTTTATATTGTTTCAAAGCTAGAAAATTTTTCGTTTTACGTTTATGCAAATTTTTTATATTCCCCATTCCTGTATGTAAGAGTCTGTGTGTGTGTGTGTGTGTGGTAGGAAATGGTTGAAGGAAGAAAGTAAAAAAGAGAAAAAATAAAGGAAAAAATTGTTTGTCTGTATCTGAGAAAGGTTGGAAACCTTTTGAAACGACCAAGAAGAAAGGACGTAACAGTCTGTATTCGTTGTACTTGTTTTACGATCCCTACCCCTGCATAAAGTAGAAAGAACTTTAAAAAGGATGGATTTGAGTTTTGCAGTCGCGGTTGTCGTACTTTACAATTTTACATTAACATCCCGACTGCTAGTGAAGGTTCCCACGACTCAAATGGAATAAAAAAAAAAGAAAGAAAAAATTACTTCAAGTTTTTCAGATCTTTTGCTAAAGTTTAGAGACATTTTTAAAGTTCCTTTTTTAAAGAAAAATATTCAGTCGGATACCATATTTATCTAAAGAGTTTATATAATCCGTTTATCTTGGTTACGGTAACGTAAACGCGAAATTGCTATTATAAACTGATATGTATATGTATATATGTACATGTATAATGTATGTTTCAGGACTATTGTTGGGTGGTGGGCTGATAGTACTAGCATCAGCTCTATCTGACGCGTCGTTGGAATTACCTAGAAAGTATAGTCTGCCTTCAACGACAAATATGCAAACAGACGATAACGGTTTACCCAAGTATCACTATGGTTGGTGTCTGCAACTCTCAGGATTAGCACTCATCCTGGCCAAAGTAGCTGCTGTTTTAACTATATCAGGATACATGGCACGATTTCCAACAGTCGAAGACATGGTAAATATTTAAATTTAAAATTAAACTAAATTTAAAAAAAAATATATATTTTTCATCGTATATAGAAAGTTTTTTTATAATGAGAAGTGAAAGGTTAAAGAATATTCTTTACTGCGGAGAACATTAAAAGTTGAAAAGTGAAAGAAAGTAGCGAAACTCGTAATGCTACTGCTGAAAGTTCAACATAATCATGAAATATTATCTTTGTTGGATTTTTCTTCATAATATGCTCTATATTTTTTCTTTCGTATTTTTTCTTCTTCTTCTTTTTTTATTTTTTTTTTAGGTAAGAGTTATGGTACCAGGAGCGGAAAGAAAACTAAGAGAGAGAAGAGGTGTAAGCTCGGAGTACCTCATCAGAGCACATCAAAAGTCACCGGGTCCACCTCAGGCTCGTGGATTTAACCAACCAACTAAAAGTGTACTTGGTACTACGCATGATATATATTTAAGTATCTTATTAATTTCTTTTTGCTTTTTTTTCTCTCTCTCTTCTTCTTCTTCTTCTTACTTTTTAACGAAAATAAAGTCTAAATAGAAATGCAATTAATGTTTTAGCTCCCCAGAGAGTAGCAGAAGAAGGAACTTCTCTACTGTGTAAGTCAGCCCCTGACATTTGTGCCTCGAACCCACAAGCTATCAGCTATGTGGATAAAGCAGATCTCTCCCACGTTCTTCCAGCTTATCCAGATCCGAAGAATACCGATCCTCGATACACATTCGTCGATAAACCGGACGCTAATGTAATCGACTCGCAATTAAGTGGATTCGCCGATAAGGAGGGCCTCATCGATTCTAGGATTTTATCCGATTCCAGACAAAATATGATAGCATTTAGCGAACACAAGGAACAAACTTTGAATCAAGAGCCACGATATACGGAATACGCAGCAAGAGGAACAACAGAACCGAACGTCGTTGATTCCAGATTAAGTGGTTTTGCTGAGAAAGAAGGTCTACTCGATTCCAGGCTGGCAGGATATGCCGAAAGGAATGAATCCTTATTGGATACACCACTTGGCTATGATTCACGTTACAACAGTTTAGCTGGTCAAACTGTACCTATCACATTGAAACATCATAATACATCGGTATCAGCGATCCAATCTCAATATATTTATCAAAACTTTGGTACGATACATTCTGGTATCTTAAGGGTATCCGAACCTGGTACAAGCTCGAGCTCTAACTCTAGTCAAAGAAGTATGACCTTGCAGAATCCTAAGAGGAAATCTCAAATCGCTCAAAATACTTTCAGTACGATGGAATGCGAAAAGAGGAAACAACGGGGTCCTGGTTTGGTAGGAAAGGCTGGATTTTATGCCGGTAGTGCCGTATGACCACCACCACCTCCTCCGACACCGAGGTAACTCCACGAGGAAGAAACGCCACTTTAGTTCGAATCAAGAGAATTTTATAATGGCGTTTTAATAATAATAATAATAATATATTTGTCGGAGGAAGAAATTAAGAAGAAGAAGAAGAAGAAGAAGAAGAAGAGTGTTTTTAAACAAAAAAACAATAAACGGGACAATGGATTGCATTATCATCATTGTCATCATCATCATCTGTCGATAGTGCAGATTCCTAACCGTTTCCGATTTAAGATCGACAATTCTAATCACTGCCCTGTTATGCGTGATAAATTATACCAACAGTCGGATTTACAAGTTCCTGTGATAATTATCCCTGCCCAATGATACAAGAAAACATCACCACACACACACACACACAAGAAAAAAAAATTAATAATAAAAAATGGAAATCTTATATTACTAATGTGATAAAAGTTATGTTGTGGTAACGAAGAAAAAAAAAATAACGTCATGCTTAATCTCTCGATGCCAATAACTTGAATTATTACTCAAAATGATGATGCATACTGTCGCTCCAACAACCGTACATTGGATCCAAAGAAAATGTAAATAGAAAATATTTATCCTAAAAATGAAATATATATATAAAAAAAAAAGAAAACCATCAATGTGAGAGGAGATTGAGAAAAGAAAAAAATATACAGATCTTCGATAAATTTATATTAAACGAAATGAATCATCTCGAAGTAGTATATTTAACATTAATAAAATGAATATTAATCTAAGAGAGGCTACTAATGAAAGGAACTATCAAAAATTGACGATACAAAGCAAGGAAATAAGAAAGTTAAGGCGATAGTAGTTTGCTTAAACATAGATGTAGCGTAATTGTAAATGAGATATACACCGTCATGTGAGAATGAGGTGTAAAATACATGTTCTGCTAGCTGGCAAAATTTCACGTACTATTTGTATTATTAAAAACAAAACTCTTATCTCTTGAAATAATAGTTCGTGATTTTTTGCGTATCTAACAAAAAAAAAAGGCATTGAATGAATTGACTCTACTCGCGCAATCAAAAATAAAAAAGAGAAAAAAAAAAGAAGGAAAACATTAAATTCCCCCAAATGTTATTAATCGTTGCCAATCATTGTTTAAATATGATCTACGTTTATCCATTTTGTATCGTGAAAATTTATCATTTAATAATATTTGAGAACTTTCAAATAACATTTATGGTGTATTTGAAAGAAAGAAAGAAAGAAAGAAACATGTCAATCGAGTAAAATTGACCATAATCAAATAATCATTTTAAAGCTCGTGTTTCGATAAAATTAGTCTAAACGGAACAAAATAAAATAAGTAATTATAATCGAGAAAGTAAATTTAAGTATAATCGATAAAACGATATGTAATATATATTTGATGGTTGATAAGGTTCCGTTAAATTACGTGACGTGAGAACACGTATAATCGTATTTATTAAGAATAACATCGTGATGAATTAAGAATCTCTATGTTCTACGTTAAAGAGATATTGCCACCACTGACAGATACGTTTATCAATATTATTAGAAAATATCCATGTCCCCTAACGTGTAACGTTATTTAAACTAATCATTACGGTAACTGAAATTAAATGGAAAATTGTCGATTTCGCATGATAAATACTACGACGAGAATATTCAACTTACAGAAATCAAAATTATACGTTTCGGTTAAATGGAAATAACGTTTAAACAGTACATCAATACCAGCAATTAAAATACTGGTTACTTACCATAGTATTTACATTTATTGCGTGTCCCGGTCAGTGGCAAAGTCTTTTATCGTATTCACCACCGATTTCTAACATATCAGGGCAAAGGAAAAAGTTTACGTTACCTGTACGATAATAAGCTGACAGCCATTTCATTTCGTCTCTAGTTTATAATTTATTTTCTAGTTTTATTTTTCCTTTCTTCTATTTCCCTCTTCCTCTTTCTTCTTGTCCTCCTCTTTCTTCCTACCGCTGTAATTTATTCATTTGCTTAGAACAATTTTTTCTCTTACGAGAAGGGAAAAAAAAGATATCCAAGAACGTGTTGAAAATATTTTCAACGGTTTCGGATAGAATCGACGATTAAAACGGCGAATTTTGTCCTCTTTTTTTTTAAACAGCCATACAATAAGTTGTTATATAAATATATACATATATGTCACTTTGCACTGCATATATTTATTGTATAATGATCGTAGCCTGAATGTAATAAAATGTTTCTTTTGTAAAAAAAAAAAAAAAGAAAAAAAAAATACCACGAAGACATTTTATTTACTGGTCCTGTTACCGTAAATAATAAATCAATAATAAAGGGGTGACCAAATATTTATTTTCCTATTCTCCCTTTCGTTAATGGTAAGTAAAAATGAAAAGAAACAAAGTAAAGTATTTAAAATAATCTAACCGATATACATACTCATACAGATAACGTAAACTCGTTAGTCAAAATAGCATTTGAATTATCATT
>JACGTP010000025.1:1703122-1733165 GCA_023678845.1 Mischocyttarus mexicanus | reverse complement strand
TCCTCTTTTTTTTTAAACAGCCATACAATAAGTTGTTATATAAATATATACATATATGTCACTTTGCACTGCATATATTTATTGTATAATGATCGTAGCCTGAATGTAATAAAATGTTTCTTTTGTAAAAAAAAAAAAAAAGAAAAAAAAAATACCACGAAGACATTTTATTTACTGGTCCTGTTACCGTAAATAATAAATCAATAATAAAGGGGTGACCAAATATTTATTTTCCTATTCTCCCTTTCGTTAATGGTAAGTAAAAATGAAAAGAAACAAAGTAAAGTATTTAAAATAATCTAACCGATATACATACTCATACAGATAACGTAAACTCGTTAGTCAAAATAGCATTTGAATTATCATTGAAAATGTGTACACATATATAGGTCAAGTATAAAATGGAGCTAAAAATGCACGTAATTGAATTGAAATTTGCTTCATTTCATAATTGACAACCTAATATAATACATTAAGAAAAATTGTTCATTATTATTATCAACCTCTCGCTAATGGTAATTAAATAACGACAAAAGATGAATAGATTTTTTTTAAATAATGAGATTTACATTTTTACAGATAACGTAAAGAAGAAATCTGTAGAAGTCTTAATGTTAACTTAAACTCGCTAGTTAAAGTAATAAATATAATACATATATTATATTTAACAAAATAATAATATTATTATTATTTAATCGAATAATTATTGTTATAATTTAACAACAAATAGATGGCGTAGGTGTTAGATCTAAAGTAAATTTTAGATTTTCCTTCGCTAGATGGCTCGCTGATGTTTGTGCATTATCCAACCTGGACCGGCCGACTCCTAATGTTTAATTAACACCGCATAATTGCCCGGCCAATTAGAGCACATCGTTTAATATTAATCTGCAATTTGAATTCATTTCAATGCGGTTAAAATTTATTGAATACATAATTAATGTCGCACGGTTACGAATGCAGATACGAGAGCATCGTGAAACACGAGGCACGGAACGGGCTTAGCGTGCTCTTTTCAACGCGTACAAATACACACACACACACACACACACAAACAACCAGAGCAAATGATTTATTTATATTAGACGGACAACTAGTCTAGGATGTTTTACATTGAAAACTTTCAAGAAATATTTAATGGTCCTATAAAAGAGATGATTATAAACACCTTCTTAATACTAAACCACGTTTTAGATATTCTTTTCTTACCTTTTCTAACATCGACAATTCTTGCTTGCCAGGAAATCGAAACTCTCTCTCGTATCTTTCGCTAAACTTACTTCTCTTCTCAACTTTATAACTTCGAAAATATATATATATAGAAAAGGGACAAATACGTATAAAGTTTAAATTTGATTTCTAACCACTTTCTATACTAACGTATTTCCCTACCTTCTTAAAATAGTAAACCTATTATGACTATTCTTATTATAATATTCATATCTCTTACAACGTGTCTTCATCAAAGTTTATCCGCCTTTTACACAAAAGATCTCACCTAACTTAAAAGTTGCTTACAAATCTTCTCAAAGATCTTTCAAATACATATATCCTAACATTATTAATTCCTATCATAAATGTAATTAAAAATAATTATTCAAATTCGATACGATAAAAATGCAACTTACACGCGTAAAAAAAACATACATTAAAGTTATAAGGTTGTTTCTTCTTTTGTTTTCTCTAAAAAACAATCGGGTATATGAAAAAAAAAGTTTTCACTTGAAAAATAAAAATATTCAAACCCGTTAGTTTAATATACAAAATTGATCTCTGTAGGAAATTCTTGACACAGATCGGAAAAAAAACAAAAACAAAACCAAAAAGAAGAAAAGGGGTTGGAGACAAAACGTAATATTTGTCTCTGTGTTATTTACCTGCGACAATCATCATCCCTTACTCCCGTCTAAGTTTCTCTTTTTCTTTTACCATTAACCCTCTCTCGTTCGAATATCCAACGAACAACAACCCCTTTTTCAGTAATCTCGCACCCTCGACTCGTTTCTCCTCCTTCCTTTCGTAATATCTCCTCTGTTCATCCAGCAACGTTTGGTATCGGTGTTCTCCCTCTAGTCGTCTCGCTCTAATCCAATTAAAAACGGCGTACGATCGCACGAAACACACCGGCGCGGCATCGACCACGAGAATTTTAATTGATGTTACAGGTACGAGAGGGTAGGTGCCACGTAGGAGGATTGCAGATAGAAAGAGGAGTAGATAGAAAGTAAAGGGTGAAGAGAATCGAAAATATATATGGGGCAGGGGTTGGAGGGGGCCTGAAGGGTGAGGTGGTTGTGTTGTACTCTGTTAGAGGATGATGATAGTGTGCCAGCGAGGCACGTTCTCGTTCTAACTCGAACTTTTGCCAACCCACCCACCACCACTACCATCACCACCACCACCACCAACCACCAACAACCCCCCTACTTCGGATCCAAAAACACGAATATCCCTCTTCAACGTGCTTACAAAAGTCCAGTTAATCATCGACCGCCGCCACTTCATCTTTACAAACTCTCATATCTTTTTTTCTTTTTTTTTTTCTTTCTTCTTCCTTTGGACTCGACGAGTTTCACAACGAAATCAACCCACGAATAAATGTTTCTACGTTAACGACATATTTTTATTTCACTTTCTTTTTCATTAAAATAACTGGTATTGTATTTCGTAAGAAGTTTATATTCGATGACATTATATTATCTCCTTATACCATATTTGTCATATATTTAATTATTCACGATACGACTTCTCTCTATGGTCACCTTTTTATATTTTATATAATTTATGTAATATTACGCAAATTTTATTTCACATATGCATAAATTTAAAAAAAAGAATTTAAGTAAGTCTTTCTCATTCATTAAAAGTCGAGAAACCCGATCCAAAAATCGTAAAAAAAAGGAGAATAGAAATCAGAAAACAATCCTTTCTTATCTGAGGTATATTCTAAAATAAATTGTTTTTTTTTTTTTCTTCACATAGGGTATCTACCGTCTTCTTTATTCCGGAACAACATTTTCAAGGAGAGGGAGGAGGATGGAAGGAAGGGAGGGAGGGGCGTCGAGAGTCGAAGGATATCTTAATCCTTTTGGCCATCTATCATCGCAGAGAGTCTACCGGTTAGCCGATTCTATCTTCTTCCGTTCGTTTCTCGTTCTTCTTTTCTCCTTTTCTTCTTTTCCCTTTTTTCTTTTCTCACGCACCCTTCGCAGTCACTGTAGCCTTTTGTTACCTTGTTTAATAACTTATGATGAATGTACCTCGCTCTACTTTGCTTCCACTTAGTTTTTCTTTTTTTCTTTTTTTTTTTCCATAAACCCGGTGTCTCAACAGGACAACGTTAGATCCACCTTTCCCCTTGGGTTTAAAAAAATGTCCTTTATATACCTTTAGTCTTTATCATACTACAAATTAAAATAATACATTTCTTCAAGCTTATTTATGTTGTTTACCCCTACAACAAAAAACACACCACAGGACAAACAAACATATAAAACATCGATTATTCCTAAAAACAAATTAACTCGACGATAACGTAATTAACGCGTTTACGTTTACTTTAAAATCGATCATGTACCCATAAAAACAAAACAAAATTTAATATTTCACGTTAACTAGTTGATATTAAATTTAACGTCAAACGTGTTAACTTCCATTAATCAATTCCCCAATCGAGGAAGGGTAGTTGTTATTATTAGTAGATGAAATTACTATGGTAAATTAACGTTGAATCCAATTACCATTAAAATCGTGAGACAGATGATAAGTCGTACGAGTTAGACGAGTAAACGTTGGTTACCTTCAAACGTCGAGAGGTCACTATGCATGTACGCTCATACCCCTTTCCCCCTTCACTCTCCCAAACCCCCCCGTGAGTAGTACGCAAGTAGAACGAACGAAGGGGTGGTACTCTTATCTGGTCAAGAGTACGATGGAGGGAACGTATTAGTAGCCGGTATTAAATTATGGTCGGCCTGAGGCAACGGTTTGCCCGCCAGTGATACCGATGTTGCCCTGATAACAAACAGCGTGGGCCTCTTCAACCAGCCCTCCCTCTCCTCTCCTCTCCTCTTCTCTGGACTCCTCTCTCGCGGAATTAACCCTCGAGATTGCCGGTGCTTTCGAAGGATAATTTCATTTGGCAGCGACTCCTGGCTCCGATGCTGCGCTCGTCTACTCTCTACCTTCCTCTACTTTTCTATTTTTTTTTATTTTTCTCTTTCTTTCTATTTTTTTTTTATTCCTTCTCTCTCTCTCTCTCTCTCTCTCGCACACCCGATTACTATATCTTTACCACCGACCATTTGTTCTTTTTTTTTTTGTCTTTTATATTCTTTCATCTACGTTATTCCAACGGAACTCACAATTACGTTTTTTTAAAGGACCATCACGGACGCTTTATTAGTTTGTCCTTGCTCGTTAATTATCATTAATTATCAGTTATTTACTATATGTAATAATAATAATAATATTATTATTAATTAACGTATCCTCTTGTTTTTTTTACAACGGACTTCCCCTAATTGTAAGATTTGTTTTATTTTATTTTTTTTGGAGAATGAGTTTTTTTCATATAAATACAAACTCTTCTTTTCGGACTAAGAAATAAAAAACAAGAAAAAAAAAAAAAGGAAAAATAGTAAATGGTTAGATAGATATCACACGCGAGGCTAGTTACAATCATGTAACAACCAACCGGCTTTCTAGGCTAATTTCATTTCGGAGAATTTCTAGGGGAAAGAGCCGAGAGAAACGTGGCAGTGGAAGTAAATACGCTTGACCGCAGTTCGCTTCTATCTGGGAAACATTTTTTCCCTATTTTTTCGGCCATTCCCTTCTCTTCTTTTTAACGTAAAACCGGTGCTTTTTAGAGAATTGCGAGCCGCGGGCTAGGCCACCACGCAGCCCTTATCTCGACGGATTTTAACGTCGAGCACGGTTGGACCACGGTTTAGGTGATTTGCGACCTTTGATTACCTTCTGACGTAATTCATCTAATATAAGTATTCCTTTTTTTTATGATTTCTTCTTCGTCTTCTTCTTTTTCTTTTTTTTCGTTCGCTACATTTTATAAAAGAAAGATATACGTTCGATCGCGATTTCGTTGCCAACGTTTCAAGAATAATAGACCTTTTCTGGGTTTTCTTCGCTGTGGATTTTTTTTAACATATGTGGGTGGAATTTTTCTCGTGAAATGTCCATATTGCTTTGCCTCTAAATGATCGGGTGTGCTTCCAGCTGACATCGTTCGACGTTTTTTATAATCGGGAATACATACCAGTTTGTAATAGTTGTTCTGGCACATTTAATCGAATTTTCGAAAAGGAAAATTTCTTGCTTTTTGCTACATTCATTTTCTTACAGAATAAAACAAGAATTAAAGTATTACAACGTAAAATCATTGTAAATGACCCAGTACTGGAATTTGATTGATCTAATACGGGAACAGTAATTAAAATGAGTTTATTTCAATGCAAAGATTCTCTTTATTGTAAGCTAATTAAATAATATTAATTAATATTATTATTATTATTAATATTTAGTTCTCTTTCCGGTATTTTCTGTTCTTGTTCAAGCCGTCTTGCTTATTTCGTTTCGAATCATTGTTACAATTCATCGTTGATGAGATTCCAAGAAGATATTAGTTCTCTAATCACCGAAATTATTCTCCATCTAGTTAAAGAATAGTTTGAAAATGCAAAAGAAAGGAAAAAACAAACAAAATGCACCCGTATCGAGATAGCTTTTTACGGTTACTTCCGAGGGTGTGATAAACGTCTGAAATTCGTAAAAGTTAGAAGAGGGTTTGCCTCGGGAGTAAGGGGTCAGGATAGGCTACTTCGAGGGCAAACGGAGAAAAAAAATAACCTTCCCGTAGTTTCATTCTCTTGGACGACGTACGGACGAATGAATGTTCCCGAAAATGTCTCCATTTGCCAGACAAAAGGTTAGACTTTTTTTCTTTTTACAAGTCTATCTTCTGTTCTTTATTTCAAACAGGGTTTACTCAGAGTATTTCAAGAACCGTTTTCATTGAACATCGAAATGATGGTTTATAGAATATTTTGTGCATATTATTGCATATTATTTAAATATATTTTTAAAATTAACATTTTTGATCTTATACAATTGAAAACTGTTAGATCTTTCTTTAGACATTTGTTATTTTTTATAAAAAAAAATAAATAATCTTGAAATATATATATGCGAGAATTTAGTGACAAATACATCATAGATCGTCCTTGAAAATTGGGTCTTTGAGAGTATCGTAGATTCGAACATCCGAATACGGAGGAGCAAGTTCGTGAGGTAAGCGCCGCCTGCAGTTGCTATGGCGACAGGACCGTCTAAATCCACGGAGCACCCTTGCGTAGCGCAACGAGGGTAGTTGGAGGAACGTTGGGGGTGACAATGGAGGCGCTAAGCCTGGAGATTTGCACGAACCACGCCGGTTGGTTGGTTCATTGTTTCAACGCCGGCTCTGTCGGAAAACGTATAACCTAATCTCTCACTCTACCCCATTTCTTTTTTTTTTCTTTCCATCTCGTTCTAGTTTTTCCACTCTTTTTTTTTCTTTGATCCTTGGTGCTGTTTCTTCTACACCTTTAGCCCCTATTCAAGTAAAAAAAAAAAAAGTAACTTACCAGTCTAACATTTCGCAAAAGAGCGAACGAATTTATACTAAATTTCAAGTTTTAATATTTTGTAATAGTTTATTAAATATCATCGACGATTAAAACGAGACTATTGAATTTCATCGAAGAAACACAACACCACCACTACCACCGATATTTATTTTATTTTATCCAATTATTTCTCGATCGATTATTACGTCGCCCTTTTTCCTTTTCTTTTTTTTCTTTCTTCTTCAAATTACAATATAACCATTCACGCATATTATCATAATCCAATGGAGCTTGTATTCACGTCGATTATCAATTTCTTCTACAGAATAAAATTTAAATGCCATCGGAAATAGGTACCCAGTTGCCAAGGCGAGTTGTAATCTCGAATTTATGCGACATAAATTTTAACATTCTTCGAATGTGAATCGGGAAATGTAACTTAAACGCTTCGTTAACTAATAACAACAACAAAAATAAACTAATAGCAATAAGTTATATATTTATATATATATATAAATTTGTTCTCTTGGCAAAAGCTAATCAAATTTCTTGCTAACTTTTAATACAAGTAGAAGAACAAGAAGAAAAAGAAGAAGAAGTAGCACCGATTGGAGATAATAACGATATTTAAAAAATAAAAACATTTAACGTTTAATTATTATCAATGTAATTTTCTTTAGAATTTGAAAGATTCAACTTGTTATTTTAAAACAGTAGAGAAATATCTTTCAAAGATATCTTTGAAACGATATCAAAGGATAGAAGATCGAAATCGTCAGAGCAAACAGGATGGTCGACGACTATCATTTCCTTTTCTTTTTTTTTCTTCTTCTTTCCTTTTGCTACAATAATTTAATTTCGCAGCGAGAACTCTGGTGTCGCTCGTAAATACCACGATTATCGGTCGCACTTATTAAATACGAACGGATACGATGTCTCCTGTACAAGTTTCTATCCTCCCTGAACCACTCATTCTTGTATCCTCTCTTTCTTTCTTTCACTCCATCCCTAACACACACACACACACATACACATATACATACACAAACGTACTACTACACATTTAAATACATACAGAAAGAGGACACTGTCGGATTGCATCGAAGCTTGGAACGTGCGCCGTTCGTTCTTTCCCTTTTGCTCTACCTTTACGATCAACCGATGCTAATTTCACGGGATTTGTAGAGCCTATCGTTTCAGCAGCAACATAACAGCAACGTGGGACTGGTACGCGGCTACAAGAGTCTCTAAAGAGAAAATAAGAGAAAGAAAAAGAAAGATAGAAAGAGATAGAAAGACTCGTTCTCTTCCAGCTTGTGGCGGCCTCACTGATGATGACGAGATGATCACTTAATTTGGCCAACAGCTGCCGCATCGTAGACCTCTTCTTCTTCTTCTTCTTCTTCTTCTTCTTCTTCTTCTTCTTCTTCTCTTACACTTTTTCTTCCCTTTTTCTTCTTCTCCTTCATTGGGGTCTTCTTGTTTTTTTGCACACCCTGTCTCGCCGCAAACGGACTAAGACGACGAAGAAGAAGACGACGACGACGACGTTTCTTACCGACGAATGTAAAACCATTCTCTCTTTTCTTTCTTCCTTTTCTGTAGACAGAGAGAGAGAATGAAGGAAAGAAAGAAGGAGAAAGAGAGTCTACATTATTTTCAACAACAAAGACTCGTTGATAAGATTCTTGATCGATGCAAAAGCAAAGCCGGCTCGTTAAAGAAAATTGTCTACCAAAAAGAGGAAAAGAAAAAGAATGGAAGAGTGAAAGGGCAGAGGGGAGGAGGGGTATATATATATATATAAAGAAAGAGAGAAGAAAGGGGGATCGGGATTACAATTTTTTTGCCGAACATTTGTCTACTTATCCAACGAGAACCTCGTTTCGCGTCGGTTCAACTTCAAAGTACAGATTGTAAAAGTCCTCTGACCAAATTTCCGGATATTTAGGACAGAATAGAATAAAGATTTGAAACGACGAAGAATTTGTACTTAATCCCAGGTAGATTATTTATGAATCCTTAAGAGGACAGAATATCTTGAAGGGCTAAGATAACTTTCGCTTATAAATAAAGTGTTGGGTCTGGCGTAAAGGAGGAAAGGAGGGATGAGGCGGATGCTGCTATACGAGTAGAGAAGATCCCTTATTAAATGATTATGCTGAGATATGATTTACCGACCACTTCGTCATTGAGGATCAATGACCTTGGGATAATCTCTTCACGGTACCATTAAGAACTGGCTGACCAGGTGTGCCGATCTATCAGTTAAAATTAGATCGCTAGGTTGGAGAATTATTAATGCTTGTAACCTCTCTTGTTGATGACGAGTTTGCAAACGCGTGATCTAAACGAGAGGAGAGAAAATTAACAGAGCAAGCTAGATAATATTCACGTTAGAGAGGAGAAATGATGGGAAACGTAATCGGTTGTTGGGTTCCTTGTAATCGGCCGAAGAACCTTCTTAAGAAAGAAACGAATAAATAAGATAAGAAAAAGAAAAAGAAAAGAAAAAGAAAAGAAAAAGAAAAGAAAAAATAAATAAATAAAAAGAAATATGAAAAAAAAAGAATGAAAATCCTCCATAAAGTTCATAAATTTATCGGCCGGTGTTGGTCTCCGTCGTCCGATTGGTTCTCGGCACCAAAGAAGAAATACCCGGGGTCTTTCTACCTCATACGAGCCCGCGGTATAATTCAAAAATTCAAATTACGTATTCTATTAGGTGTGCGAGACCGAGTGGTGGAGAATGCGCTGGTTTGGAATGAAAAAAAGAAAGAGAAGAAATGGAAGAAAGAAAGAAAGAAAGAAAGATAGGTAGATAGAAGGAGAGAGAAAGATGATAGGAGAGAGTAAAAGCTAAAGAAGGGTTGAGGATGGAAAAAGAAAGAGAAAGAGAGAGAGTAGGTTGTCGGAGAGAAGGCATAAAAGGAGAAGGGTCCTGGGTAGGTGTGCAACGCAAGTCAAGTGGTAGGGAGTAAAAGAGAGAAAGATAGAAGAAGAGAGGGTGGAGGAAGAAGAAGGAGGGAAAGAAATGAGAAAGAGTGTAATAAATTGGTGGTGAGATTATTCTCGACGTGCATTAAGACGTCAAGCGGCGACGGACGACCTGAAAAGTATTGCCCGACACCTTCTGCACCATGGTCCCTCTCTCTATCCCTCTCTTTCTCTCTTTCTTTTTCTCTTTCTCTCCGTACCAAAAGAGAAAGAATACTGCTGCCCCTTTTCTCCCACTTCCTTGCCTTAGGCTCCCCACCACGTTCTCTTCGAAAGGCCCGTCCTTCTCGGACGAGACGACGATGACGACAACGACAACGATTCGCATCCCTTCGGGCCCTATGTCCTTCTGACACGATACCGAAGAAAATTATACTCGGTCTAATCAGCCGAAAGGTGCGAACGTGACTTTATACAAATTTGGTAAATTTACTTAACTTATTATTACAGTTTTGTCGAGTTACTTATTTTCTATCTGCGAAATATTTTTTAGTATTCAAATAAGGGTATCTATACTTAGGTATTTTTACAATAACATATGTGTTATATGAATATTATATATGTATATGATACTTAAATCGGTTTTTTATTTAGTTTATTATTTATAATAGAGATTTTAACGACAATGACGATAAATATTTGTTGTTTTTCAAGAAGACTAATTGCACGTTACTAGTCATTCCACGATTGATATATGCATTTGTAGATAAATGTACATAAAGATATTTTCACGAATCATTGCACGTCGTAGAGGTGTTTAAATACGATAAAAGGAGAAAACTTAAGAATGAGTCACGCGGAAAGATTTAATATACCTCGAAAGAGATACTTTTATAGAAAAATAAATGATATTATTATATCGACGATTATTATTTGTAGATGATGGTAAGAGAAAGATAGAAATAAATGAAAGAAAGAAAGAAGGTCAATGGAAAACCGGATGGATTAGAATAAGAGATGGACCCCCGTGGCTTGTTCGTGAGTCCACCGTTGAGTCCCTTTTTCGTGGGTGTTAAGTAATATATTATACGTAGCCAACACCTGGCATCACAGCGGCGTGCGGACGGCCCTACAAAGGTCTCATCCCTTTTTTTTTTCTCTTTTCGAAGAAGAAGAAGAAGAGAACGATCGTGACTCGTTAACACCCCCTCCTACCAAGAAATACATCGTCCCAGCCACTGCTTCGTTCACCCTTGACGTTAAACCATTCGCGAAGATTGAACTATCTTTCTCTTGTCTATCTTTTTTATATTTTTTTTTCTTTCTTTCTCTGGACCCTTATTTTAACTTCATCTTCGTACTAGCGTAAAATACCATCGACCAAGATTTTAACCTCGTCAAATTAGTTTTCTACACAAATTTACGATAGATCGTGAATATATTTGTATACTTAATCGATTAGTAAGAATAAATTATCATATTATTCAATATGTATATATGTATTTGTGAAATAATATATTACGCGTCGTTTCTTATTTAGAAATATATAAAAAGTTTCAATTAATTATTATTAATTTGGCGAAATAGTATAGAAATTTTTACGTTTATTACTTCATGAATATATATTTTCTATTAACCGAAATACAGTCTCTTTTTTGCTAATAATTTATACAAAAGAGATTTGTATATTTTTTGGAAATAAAGTTAATCTTAATGTACAACTAATCTAAACTCATTCGTTTAGAATGATATGCATTGTGTGTATAGAAAAGCCTCATTTGATATCGTTAAATACATGTTAAACAATAATACCATTAGTCGATATGTTTATCCTAGGATCTTGCAATTAGAAAGACACGCGTCAACGTAACTCATTATGTCTGTTCATTAGTCTAATTCCATTTAACTTCCCACTGTGAAGTGGTGAACGTGTGATCAGGCTAATACGAGTGACATTCATTTGATCGCGGCACGACACCAGGCGCCGTAGGAGATGACGATGAAATTTTCAAAGCATCTCAGATGTGTTCTTTGACTTTCTCAAGTCACCTTCCCATTCTTTTCTTATTTTTTATTTTATTTCTTTCTATCTCCATCTTCCTTTCTTTATTTTTTTTCTTTTCTCTTCTTTCCATTATTCTCGGCATGTCTCTTTGGTCGCTTTCGACTCGACAACCAACCAACCAACCAACCAACCACCAATGAAGACGTTACAAGAAGAGAAACGTAAGGTGTGAAATTAAATCCCACTCAGAATTTCATTGGTTAGATTATTATCGTCTTCGGACATATCCAAAGGGGAGTTCATCAATTTCGAATCATCATTCTCATTCTTCAAGCAGGAACCTTAATCCAACGATTGAGACTCCGCTGACAATGGGGCACCACAACGAATACGAAATGATACTAATTTACAATGAGGGTTATTGGCTACCAGCTACCAGGATATTACGAATATACAATAGGTTGCCCAAAACGAATTAGACAACAACAAAATAAATCCTGTTATCCAAGAATATGATTACATGTTCTGTTAATTCAATCCTTTTAGATCGTGTTTCATTAAACACTAAGTTAAATTTGGTAAATAATTACAAAGTCATCTAAATATATACATACATACATATATGTATATCTAATTTTATATTAGAAACTCACGGTTCAATTATAACTGTCCCTTCTCTATTGTAGCAATCGATATCGTTTGGAGTTTATGTCGATATACTAATTTACAAGGGGCCATCAGCTACCAAAACTTGCACCCGCCAAGAAAGGATGACCTATCAAGTTTCCAACATTGGTTTTCGGTGGGAGGATGAGGCTCCAGGCAATCTGACTTTACCTGTCCAGCTGGCTCTCGTACCCTTCCTCAAAGATTAGAAAGAGAAAGAATGAGAGAAGGTTGAGAAGGAAAAGGAAAAGAAGGAGAAGAAGAAGAAGAAGAAGAAGAAGAAGAAGACGGTCCGATGAAGACGTTGTAAAACGAACGTATACGCAGTTCGTGTCTCGGTTCTCACACCTCGAAGACGAAGCGGCAAACGGTCAAAGGCCCGCGGGGGGTAAGCCCCTCGCGCGCGCGGACCGTGGGGCTAATTGATACGTAAGATTGCGTTCCCTGGGTCGCCCTCACCATCACCATACCATCTTCCATGGGTTGCCCGGATGATTGGTTGTCCGAGGTGGACCGGTCACTGTACTTCTGATTCGATTCCACATCGCGATACGCTTTTTATGTCTACAGAATCGAGGTTGCCATGGAAGAAGATTTTATTTTTCGATCCAAAACTCTTCCCCCTACCCTAAATCTAACCCTCTCTAACCTTCTAAACGAAACTAGCCTAATTTATCTTTCGAATAAAAACGGGGGTTACCGAGAGAGCATAAGTCACTTTTTGAATTTTTTTTTTAATAATCTATTTCGATATGATACTTTATCGTATAATGTTTTACGCGTTGTAATAGTCCCATTTTTTAGGGGGAATTTACAGGATTGTGTTTTAATGGTGGTTTATAAAGATACATACCTTCTCAACGTGTTTCGTACCAAAAAGACTCTCTCAGCAGAATAGGGCGTGGTCAACTCGCTTATGATTTAATGTCGAAATCTTTCCTGCGTGTCTCCTTGGAAGAAACTCCTGGCTAGGTGAGTTTGAAAAATAAATAAATAGTCGCAACAATAATAGCGCAACAACAACAAGAACAACATTAAGAACAACCGACTAAACGGCGAATAGCTCCTCGTGTATGCGCGTTTTGGGGCGGCAACTTTACAGCCGTTTAGCGTTTTACGGCCGTTTTATGCCACGCTGCCCGATGCCTTTTGCTTTTCAAGAGACGCAAGAGAACAAATTTTTCTTCCGCTTATTCATCTTCTTTCAACTTTTGTTTTATCCTTTTTGTTGTTGTTGTATTATTTTTTTCTTCTTCTTCTTCTTCTTCTTCCTTTCTTATTTCAAAGTCTCGACTGATGAATTAAATTTAACTTTTTTGACATTAATGTTAATATTTTTCAGATAGGATAAGAGATGGTTCTTCGAAAGGCAGTATTTCTCAACCTAAGAAAGAGTTTCTAGTTTTTAATCGTGAAGTAATAATTGCTATGTTAAATCAAAGTAAATAATTTGTAGAAAATTTACAGAAAATACTTGCATAATTTTTTTACGAGTTTAGGATAATAAAATATAATATAATAATAGTCATATCTTGTAAAATAATATTCAGTCTTATCAATTTATTACAAATCTTATATTATAAATATTTAATTTGTGTATATATGTGTATGTATATGTGTGTGTGTGTGTGAAAAAAATTATTCTCATCTCTCTAACTTTCTTTATATTATATTTTTATATTACCTATTTTTCTTTTTTTTAAACTAATAAATAATTCAACGAAATACTTGATAAAAATCCCAATTCATCTTGATATGAAGTTATTAAAAACAGAAAGAGAGAGAGAGAGAGAGAGAGAGAGAAAAAAAAAAGAAAGAAAAAAATAAAGTCATGACAATACTTTATCGGTCACTCTATTTACGGCACAAATGAAGACTTCAAAGTACCCTTTGTCGTATCTAATTTCAAACGTGATATCTTGTACTTGCTCATGTATGCGATTAATCGAAAAAAAAAGCAGGAGAAAAAGAAAAAAAGAAAATACGAAGGAACGAACGAACGAACGAACGAACGAACGAAGAGGAGGAGGAGGAGAAGAAGGAGATAGAGAAAAAGAGAAAAAGATAAACAGTAAGAGTAAGTAGAGATTGTTATCTAAATTAGCATCGACCGTGCACAGACAAGGAGCAACCGTATTACGGTGTCGTTTGACAAACGCAATATACAGAGTTAGAGAAGATAGTGGGAGGTTGTGGTGGAGGTGAGGGGTTAGTTGGGAGAAGGGAGAGAGAGAGAGAGAGAGAGAGAAAGTGCAAGAGCTTTCAATAATCGTTTATAATCGGTGTTCCCCGCGGGGCAGGAAGGAACGGAACGGGGAGTTTCGAATGTTGTTTAATCAGGCTAGTTCTTAGTTTCTGTCCTCTCAATTAGAATCTCCCACGCCTAGGTACGATAACGAGCTACTAATTACAGAATGATTTCCGATAATTATTGTACTCTCTAACCATATTACTTATATATTTTATTTTTCTATCCAATGATAACTTACTTTCATTCTTTTACCTTTAACTTGTTAAAATTGTAGATGAACGTTAATTTATCGCGATAACGTTTTCCTTATCGTTAAAAGTCATCAAAATATTTTTACGTTTTACCGATAATCAACAAGAATTCCAAGGTGAGCTAGGAATACAGTATACTATAATATGTAATATATTGGAGTACTTTGTAGATAAAAAGAAAAAAAAAAAGAAAGGAGAAAAGTTATTGGAATATGTCGATTGAAAAAAAAAAAAAGAAGGAATGGTCGATATCGCAAAAAATGTTTGTGCCAGTAAATTTTAGGTTTACCCCCTCTATTCAACTAGGATCGTAAAATAGTTACGAGTATGCACTTCTCTCTCTCTCTCTTTCTCTCTCTTCCTTACTGATTCACGCTTACTTGCTCTGAACGATTTAATATTCCTAAGGCGAGAAAGTGAACAGAGCGTAGATTTTACGCAAATAACTCGTGAGAGTACTCGTGGGCTTCTTCGCTTGCTGCTAACGCTTATACTCGTGATCTTTTATTAATACTTTTTAATGAAACTTTAACTATCCTTAATGACCCGATTTAATCTTCGCTGTGCTAATTAAAAATAACAACAACAACAACGATGACGACGACGACGACGACGACGACGAGGAAGAAGAAAAATAGAAAGGAAAAAGGAAAAAAATAAAAGGGGGAGAATGATCGAAGTAACACGTAACGCGGATACCAAAGTGCAAAAGATCGCGAGAGAATTCTAATATCTGTACGTATTTAATTAACGTTCGTTAAATTATACGAGGCACGTTTATAAATGAATTATTAACGACATTTTCATGGCCCGACAAATTGTTAGCTGTACGCTCCTTTCTAAACGTTTTCGGTATAATACTAATACGGTGAATAATTCGTGTCTCGCAAATAGCATTATGTGGATAATAATAATAATAATAATAATAATAATAATTATTATTATTCGAGGGATTCGTTCCGTTTGAAACAGTAGAATTGAAGGATTAACAGTAGCTGGCAATATATCATTTCACGGGTCTCCGTTTGTACGATTGAAAATTACTATGAATGCTTTAACGTGAGTTAAAGCGTTTAACTATTTTGATCAATGTGTAATCGGTAATATCGGTCAATTAAAAAAAAAAACAAGTAGATTAATTCGATACGTTCGTTGAAAGTCGTCCTGTCGCACAGAACGAACGAACGAACGAACGAATCGATAATCAATACGAACGTTCATCTAATTATATTGAAACCGATTAATTATCTACGGCAATAGTTGAAAAAGGATTTCTTATATAGGAGAACTATCTAATAATAAGAACCAACTTTCTAGCTTGAAGAATTTTTATTCCTTTAAAAGACTCCACCGTGATAGAAAAGAGAAGCGATAACGGTTAAAAGTTTATTATTATAGCATAGACGCTTGACCCGGTCTCTCACTCCCATTGTCCATTTCGTGATCGAAAAGAGCGATCGATACGCTAGCTCGATCCTGACCTAAGCGATAACGAGGTATTAACGATCCAAGTCTAACCAGTTCGAGGCCGTGAGGGAGCGAGCGAGCTGAGCGGTGCCCGTGCGGGGCCTGTTCCCCCACTCCAAGAGGCCATCGTGGGTCCGATCTCGATTCTTTTGTTTCGAATCGCTCGAGCTTTTCGATTATCGCCCGCTAGGCATCGTAACGATCGCCTAACTCCGTTGCCCCGCCCACGAAAAACGTCGCTCCACCTCTTTTCTTCTTCTTCTTCTTTTTTCTTCTCTTTCCTTCTCTCTCTCTCTCTCTCTTTCTTGCATTCCTTGCTTCTATCCTTTTCTCTCTTACTCTTTCTCGGGGCCTTACGAGCGCGCTCTTTTTGCATTTAAATTAATTTACACCGATTAATTTTTAATTAAGCCCGTGTCCCGGATCTCTTCGAGACATCGCGATAGGCGCGAAACTTTCTCTCTCTCTCTCTTTTTATCTTCAAAAAATCATCCTTCTTTTCATCTTTTACATATATACGTATACATATATACACTAACATTCAACGATATTCTTGTAAGCTCTTTGTCGGCTGTTTAACGGTATAATTGGTAGGTGGGTAAAATCCAGGAACTAATTTCGATACAAGAAATAAAATGTTTTGGATGAATTTTAGAAAAATAATTAACCGATTAGATTTTCAGTAAAACTATAAGATTACAATTTGAACGGTTGTTACCTAGAGATATGTATATATATATATATATATATATAGATATATGGATATGAATATATATATGTACGTACGGATGCGATTCGAAAGAACGTTGCTTAATCGATTAATAAAGTATTAGTGAGCGATATTTACGAGGGATCGTAAGATAATATTTTCTCCTCGGACGGAGATTTCCAAGCTGAATTCGAGCGCTTACGATTGCTCACAACTGATCGCGCCCGCTCCAAAGAGATACGGCCCTGTATATCGAAATGCGATCTCCTCGTTTAATTACGAATCCTTCTGGGAACGATCATGGTACGAAATACGTTCGGTGGCTTACGTACAACACCGATATCGATGTGCCATTCTGTGTTCTAGATAAGATTTCGAATATAATAATATAATATATATAATAATAATAATAATAATGTAAAAATCTTTAAAAAAATACTCTAACGTTAATCAGATACCATTTGTATCCATTTTTCCAGATATTTTCAAATATTTCTAAATGTTAATTAAAAAAAAAAATATAAATAATGGTCTACGCAGATGTATAGTTAGGGTGAAAAAATTGGAAATTAATGGAAAAGTAATCTAAAATCCTTTCGTTATGCTGTTTAGTTAGTTTGGAATTTTGTATATCATCTATTTTACTGAAATCATTAGCTATCCTTGTCGAAGATAGATAACGGAAGCTCGTACTTTTACCCGCGTCCACCTTTTTCGTTCTCCCTCTCTCTCATTCTCTCTCTCTCTCTCTCTCTCTCTCTCCCCCTTCTTGTGGATACCTTTTGAAAAGAGAAAAAGAGACGAAGCGAAATGCTATACGGCGGCATGAATCCACGCCTACCCATAACGATATTTTAATTAAACCGAGGCGAGCTGGCTGCGCCGAGGAGAAATTCAATCTCGAGATAATAAATGATCGTGGCCCCAACACCTTTCCTGACTGCTGACGAGCCAACACCTCGTCTTAAAGAGTTCACACCTTTTCCGTGTGCTCGTCAAGAATGGCGAACGGCGAAGGATACTCCTCTTTATTATTTATTTGATAGATACGATAGGACTCGCCCTTATCATTAATCTCTACTTGGTACATTAAGTCTTCATTGTGAGGCTAAATGCTGACCGATCTGTCGAAATATCATTGGGATAACTACGATCATATATCTTTCGATATTTCATCTTACGATTTTTTAGAACCTATCTTTTTTAAGTCCTATCCTGTTTTATTTTTTCTTTGGTCCTTCGAACCAACACAACTCGCTCCGATGATTAGATGGGTATCCTCATTTTTATATTTCAATTATACAATATGAGAATTATATCAAAAAAGTATATACATCGTTTGATTTCGATCCTATATTGATTATTGAATTATTAGTAAGTTAATGAAAATTCTATGTCATCCGAAACGTAGATCGATCTTAAAACGGAGGAATCGTATGATCTTTCGAACGTTCTCGTTCTATTGTTCCTGAGAATACAGATAGGGCATACAAGACAGCTGCGTCAGTTACGTTAGTCGAGTTACGTATTGGCGCAACTCATGATTCCATTAAAAGGTTAGACGAGATTTCATTACTCCATTAATCACAGGAATGATTGCGGTGCGGCTGCCAACGGGGCCGCGTCCTTTTGTTCTTTACAAATTAATCAGACCCGATGGGCCGAGAAGCCTTGCTCACTTTTATGCATATAGAGAAGCGTGATGAGTGTATAGGTGACTATACATGTTGAGTATATATTCATCATAGAGTAGCCGGTCTTCATTCATCTACTTCTTATACATATACTTCTTCTCTTGTATTCTTTTTATCCTTGGCAAGATTTAAATACGTCTCATCGATAACCAACTCTTTGACCGGAAGTTGTATAAATAACGTCGAGAAGAGTTACTTCCCTTATTCATAATTTATCAAATTTCAATCTACGTTGACATTTTATTCTTTAATTAGAATCTAAATTATTCCTATTACAATTAACAAATATTGTTTTTAATTTTAATCTTTAAAACATCGAATGAATAATTTTATAGAAAGGGGGGAAAAGGGGAAGTCTTTGAAAGTAGCTATTAAATATATTAAACAATTCATAATTAAATACACGCCTGCTTTTGAATAACGTGGACGAATTAATCGTCCGCGAAATATACCTGTCAGAATGACGTCAGTAACGACGAACGTACTTCATTGTGGGTTGGTCAAGCAACGGCGATTAATTTATATACGTTCGGTTCGTCGAAGGGTGATATCGAGTATCGTCTACTTCCGGTTACCATGAATTCAACGATAAGACAAAGGCCGTTCGACACGCCCCCGTTAACGACCCCCGTAAACGACGCGAAACGAAGGCAAAACAAGACAAATGCCCCATCGATGACTCGACGATGGATCTCACCAAAGTACCTAACTTCGTTCCTTAATACCTCCAAGTTTTAGACGTAGTAATCACCGCCAACGATTTAAAGCTATTTAACTTCCTTAAAAGCTTTGTCTCTCTCTCTATCTCTCTCTCTACGATAATAATTGATTAATACGAAAACATACCGCGTAAAGAAATGTAATTCATTTAAAACAAGTAACTAATATTATTCGTTTGCGATAGAAATTATTATACTCTCCAACTAATTTCAATTTTTAAACTTATCCTCTTTGGTTTGATATTTTTTTGTTGTTAAATGTCAGCATAATAAATACAGTCTCTAAGATAATAATAATAATAATAATAATAATAATAATAATTGATTGATACGCAAACATACCGTAAAGAAATGTAATTAATTTAAAACGAGTAACAAATATTATTTGTTAGCGATGTAAATTATTATACTCTCTAACTAATTTCAATTTTTATAGTGATTCTTTAGTTAGATATTTTAGTTGTTGTTTAAATGTCAGTATAATAAATATACGTATATATATATAAAGCGTTACAATAATAATGTAGAAAATACGAGGTGAAATAAAATGTTTCTTCATATCAGCAAGATAATATCAGAATATTTTCATAGTAATCATAATAATCGTTTTCCCCAGAGGGAATATACTGCCACGGACCATTCGTTATCCATAAAACGTTTTCGTTAGACGAATCTAACGCAGGGCGTATTTATACGCATTAGTATACATGCATACACGTATGTCCGGGTATGTATGCTTGATGCATGCGTCGATGTACACTGACTTGTTGATGAGTCTATTACGAAATTAATAACTATAAATCTTTGTGCGAGAGAGCAGCAGTACGTGGCGACGACGGTAGCAGGTGGCTGCCCGTTTTTCACACACCGGTTAATTATACGCGACTGCAAATTAAGCGAGACCGAAGGTAACGAGTCGTTCTGTCCTTTTCCGTTTCTTTCTCTTTTTTTATTTATCTATCTTTCTCTTTCTGTTTTTTTTCTCTATCTCTCTTTATCTCATTCTTTCCTTCCCCTTCCCCACCCTCCGTAGATATAGTCGTCCATATTCGTTGCCACCAGCCATTATTTCATGAAAGATGTCATACTTACTTTCTCGAAATCATCGTACCCTGTTTACGATCGTGCCCATTGCCTCATCGCGGATATATAAAAAAAAAAGTAACATTGATAAGTGAAGAAATAATAAAAAATAACACATAACATTACCTATACACCGGATTAGTATAATACAACAGTTGAAAAATATCTTTCAAGCCGTAATAATACTTCGAGCAATAACAAAGTCGTCTCTCCGAATGTGTAGTTTGGCACGAATGAAGAAATTCTCGTCCGAGAAAAAGAAACGGGGAGGAAAGGGGGAAAGGAAAGGGTGAGGGGGAATTCGCCCGTTCTCCTGTCTTGTCATCAACAATTTCGTTCGAGCTTATTGGGCTGGTGGCTAAGAAAAAGATGGAAAGGGAGAAAAGATTGGAGAGTCCCTGGTCAACAAGTCGGTTAAAATGTTAATAATCCGAGCGTGCGGCTTAAGAATCCTTTCCTTTCAAGGATTTCATCCACTTTCTTCATCTCTCTTTCTTTCTCTCTTTATTTTCTGACTCGTTTGGAACATTGCACGACTAACAAGCTTAACAATGCTACAAATTCGAACGTCGCATTAAATCGGCATAATATTCTAAACGATCGTGGTAACCTAACTATTTCACCAAAGATCCTATTTTTTGTCTTGCTTTCTTTTAGGGGGAAAGAAAGAAGAAAGAGCAAAGATTGGAAACGCGAATCCTCTTCTTCGGTAAGAGAGACAAAATTTCCATCTTGTGTCTCTCTTTTTCTCTTTCTATGTATCTATCTATCTATCTCTCTTTATTTTTCTCCTCCCTTTTATACCTTAACTTTTGCGTGCCTCGAAGGTATTACGAGGAACGCTCACGGCAGCGAAACAGCGGCGTCGGCAACAGCCAGTTTGAATTTCGAAGCGTCGAGGGATAATTCCATCGACGGGGTGTTCTAATTGGCCTCTCATTACCGATGCTCGGCTTGCTCCGGTTATACCGAACGAAAGAGAACAAGCACCAACGGAGATAGAAATAGAACGGAGAATGAGGGTGAGTGAGTGAGTGAATGAGTGAGTGAGATAAACAGAGAGGAAGGAGAGGGAGGGTCCCAACAGCGGCGTCGAAACTAACCGCGGTGGCCCTGGCGAGCTTGATTATTGCCAGTTATTATCTACCGCGGGACCGTTCGATTTAATGGCCAATTGTTTCGAAAGCCTGAGCGCCGTTAATAGAAATTTACTGATGCTCGCTCGACCAAAGGCTTCTCGCTTATATACCTAGCCAAATGACATACTACTAATCGCGAATATGCTCACCGCTAATCCAATATCGATGTATTTGCTAAGAGCATACATACGTTACTCGAAATTACGATTATCTTATATACGAAAATAATCCCTGATTGGGGAATTAGAGTTTTATCTTTTTTTCTTTATTAAAATGTTGAAATATGGGAATTATAATTAACGAGTTTATCAATAATACACGTTATTATTATTTTATATCGAGTTTTAACAGAGATGTATTTACGTCAGAATTATCACCAAAGAAGTGAAGTAAATAATAATAAAAACAACAGTGAAGAAATGCTTAAGATAAACGAAGATTGGGAGAATACGATCTCGCATAGATATTTTAGAAAACAAATCCTAAATAAGCTTTGAATAAGAAAGAACTTTAACGTTCAATCCAACATTAAGGATTTGGATGTTTCAGAATTGTTTGGACTAGTTGAATAAAATGTCAGTTTTCTTTACGACAGATCAGAGTGTTCAAATAATCATTCAACGTCACGCATGACATGATATTTGTGAGGGTTAAAAGAGATACTTGCTAAAATATCGACACAAAAGTTGTATCTCTTTCTCGTTAACAATGTCTGGAAATTTCGGAAACTAATTCGAGATGTTTCGTGCTATCGTTTGAAATTGTTTTTTCTTTTTTTCTAAAAGAAACGCATAGAAATAAAATAATCAGTAAAAAAGATAGCTAATTTGTTACCATCCCGTGAACATCAATTCGTTCGTTAAAAGTTGAATTCTCAGATTCCGATTTTCATAGAAGCTCAGAAAAGAAATTCGATGGTTAGTTCTCCCCCAGAACGAAACCGGTAATAACGTGGTGTAGACTCATTTTTTACAATAACTCCGATCCCAACCCCCCTTTCTAAAGATAAGTCTTCTCTTTCTCTCTTTCCTTCTCGTAATTGGCCGTCGTTCCGCGGAATACTTATAATAATACGCTTAATAGAAATAGGTAACGGGGTGCCCATGATCCACGGGGGATAATTGGCCGAATTCTATTAGAACCTGGGCCCTCCCGGCGACTAAGGTCTGACTTGATTTAGTGGCACGCAGTTCCATAGTCACGTGAATGATAATAAAAAAAATAGAAAAAAAATAGAAAATAAATAAATAAATAAATAAATAAAAAAATACATATTTGAAAAAGAATAACAAAGTTTTTTATCCGTGAAATAATATATTAGGATATGTTATATCGATTTTGTTTTGTTTTATTATAAATTATTAAACCCAGAGAGATTTATAGAATTTATTCGACAATATATATATTTTATCACAGTTAAAAGAAAGAGAGAAAGAGAACGAGAAAGAAATTAAATATATAAATTTATGGTGTATCTTCATTAACGTATATAACAGTATTAGAATATAAGAGAAATTCTTACTTTCACGGCAGTAAATCCTTCAGAGATGATATTTTATAAACTTTAAAAGACGCGCCCCCCTCTCCTTCCCCAAACAGTTTCGTGACAGAAAGCAGACGTGCAAATTAAACTCTTCGCGGCATCAAAGGACACGCGAAAAATAATGATCACACGCCACATTAAAAGAGCATTAAGTATGCATTAAACAACGACAGAAAGTGCTCTTAAAAGGCGAGCAGATTAATCGTTCCTTAAATACAATGAAATAGCTGGAATTCATCGCCATTAAATATATATATATGTATAATAATAAAGTTGAAATATTATGCTTTTAAAAAGACAATCTCATTTTGAAAGAAAATAAAACATAACTAATCAGTTCATACTTACATACAGTTATTTTCAAATACAACAGCATACGTGATTACAATATTTGTTCGCATATATTATATTAAGTATATACACGATAAAATTAGGAATGTGTGTGTGTGTGTGTGTGTGTGTGTGTGTGTGTCGTTTGAAATAATTCATATAAAAGTAAATAAAACGTGAATAGGGGAGAGGAGAAATCGAACACGAAGGGACGACATCATCGATCGCGATCATCGTCCTTGTAAAGCCACGTTAGACAGCTGTCGCTCATTTTCTGGATCATTTTAATTGAAAATAGTCATCCTGTTGTAGAGGCTGCGAGCATCAATTTGCTCGATTATACTGGGCCAGTTCATAGAGAAAAAGAGATGTGGATAGAGGATGTGTATGTTATAGGTATGGGAAAAAGAGAATGGGGAGAGGGAGGAAGGGAACCTTGGCAGGTCGGTCCTCAGGCCTCGACAGAAAACCTACTATAGATTACCAGGCCTGTTATTACAGCCAAGAGCGGAGGTTTTTTCGGGACCAAAAATTGGTTTTTAATGCGGGGTTCGTCGCTTTCTTCAAGCTCGAGGGGCCCCCCGTTGGTAATAACTATATTATCGAACCCTATGACCACGCGCTTCGGTCCTAGGCTTCTTCTTATTCATCTTTTTCCTCCTCTTCTTCCTCCTCCTCCACCTCCTTCTCTTTTTCTTATTCTTCTTATCTTTCTTTGAGAAAAGGCAACACAATAACAATAACAAAATCAGTAACAACGACTCACGCTATACACCGGAGGCTAAACCAGAGAAGAAGTAAATTGTCCGACAAGGCGACACAACATAGAAGTATGTTTGAACGAGAACCCACGGAAGCTTGGCACGCGAGATTTTCAAGATTGGGCCCTTCAATAGAAATTTCCTCGAAGGTTCTTCATCGACACGTCAAGTTTCTTTCCATTTCGTGGAATATTTTATGACCGGGTATCACTCACCGCTATACAAAATAATACGAAATGTTGACGTGTCTGATAATACAATAACTATATCGAAGAGACATTGTTAAGTTAGAATTTATGATTATTACGTTATTCGTTGCGGTAGGTGCAGTAGGGTGCAGTCAAATTGCAACATATGATTATAATTTAATAGGAATGTTCTTTATCGTAGTTTAGAAGTAGTCACGTTATCTAACTTACAATGATACTAAAAATCTATTAACGATCGTATATCGATCTATTGTTGGATAGAGAAAAATTCCAATAAAATATCATAAAATTGTTTTACTTTAAAATGAATAATAAACTAAGATTTTTCTATCAGTCACCCGGCATGTTGTAGCATCAGTTAGAATTCGCTAAGTTGGTTGAGTCTTTGTGTATGTGGAGCGGCCGCGTCAGTTGTGTTCCAAGGCGATTTATTATGAGAATTATGATCGAACAAACGGCGGTATGCCCCCTCTCTTTCCCTCTCTCTCTCTCTGCTGGTGCATCCCGGTATATCGCGGCGCTGCGGGCCGGTGCAGTATGAGGAGGTGCTAGTAAGAGGCGGTACTGCCTCGTAAACCTTAGATTTACTTCTGGCTGGCCGCCATCAAAGTACCATGGTACCACTACGTAGATATCCTACACCTTCGTACATAACGCGAGAAGAACCATCTCGAGATACTTATCGATGATATTGCCGTGAAGAGGTCTGAGAAAGAAAGAAAGAGAGAGAGAGAGAGAAGTAAGAAAGAAAGAAATACTGTTAGAAACTCTTCAGAAAAGGACAGACACACCAGCTATTCTTATTTCTCTCGACCATTCTCTTCATTTACTACTCGATGGAATCGCGAGTATCCTCTTCTGAAAGTATAACGTTCTAACAAATTCAGTTCTACCGGTCCAGACTTGTAATGGCATCTCTAACACAAAATACTCAAGATATATTGTACAATGTGATAGTATATAGGCTCGCAAAGAGATGACTGAGGTGCTCGTAACTTTGAAAAGCAATGGTTACAACAGATCGGACCAACATCAAAACTATCCATGATTCTTAACGTCTTGTTGAAATATTACTCGAGGCTATCGATTGCGTTTATAAACCGGGTCAAATATTACTTTTTTTATATATATATTTTAACTCTCGATTACGACGTTTCTTTAAGAAAATACCAACGTGAATCTTCCTTTCACGGGTCGCTTTAAACTCTCTCGTTGTCTTTTAAAGACAAAAGAAAATAGTAGTAGTAGTAGTAGTAGGAAAGAAAGATAATATTTATTTCAAAACTCTCAGGAGCTCTCGAACCTTTAGATATATTTTTTTTTATCGCTTTAGGCTGCAGAGAAGGTTGTGGAAATCGATTTTGACGAGAAAGTGAAACGAACGAGGATCGAAGTTTTTGATCCTACCAGCCTGTGTGGCCTCCTAAAATGCATCTCTTTTTTCCCTTGTTTTTGTTTTCTCTTTCTTTTCTTCTTCATAGCGAACAACTTGTACACATATTCATGTACACATATTTACTGCATCAATCCGAGAGAGAGAAAGGGGTTGCGATCGAAGAGGTACCTACTCGCCGATACGGATATATCAGCCATCTTGGCGCACACGGGCGTGGATAAAATTTGGTAATAAAATTTGTTCCCGCCAGTTAGGCAGACGGGGCTCTCTGCCAAAAGCGCCTATTAATTCTTTATCTCTCATCTCCACCACTCGAGCACTTCTCATTCTCTCTTTTGGAAACCAACCACCACTACCACCACCACCACCATCACCACCACCACCAACGAAGTCTTTCACAATCGTTATTGTCGAAAGAGAGAAAGATGATTTTCAATATCCTACATCCAACCATAAAATCATTTTACCTCTCTTACTTGCACTTTCAAGATCTCACCCAAACGTATTTCTTCCCATTAAATGTATTATGTTACCGTTAAAGTGTTATAATTTAGTTAAATTACAAAATACGTATCATGTTCATCTTTTAAAAAATAACATCTGTTTTGTTAATGTATCTCTTTTTGGTACTTTTCTTTTTTAAACAATTTTCTTAATATCCAGAATTTTCTTTATTTCATTTACGATAAATGTCATTTTGTATAAAAGGAACAACCAAGATCGAAGAGAATAAATCATAAGCTTTTATATCGTCGTTCAATTTTAACCAAACTGTACACCTGCTCTCTTTCTAACTTGTTTCCTCTTATTACAGTGACTTTTAGTTTCCTGGAACCATCAGCATGTCAGTCATCTTATCGTTCAATGCTAATAAGTTCGATAAGAAGCATCGAACGATGTTAGTTCTTCTTGCTTACCACGTAATCGATGCAATAAATCTTTTATTCCTCTTGCTTCCTTTTCACGTGGCTGTATCCACGATTTTTTTTTTGACTTTCTTGACAGGACGTCTGTATATTAATGCAAACCACCGAAAAAGTTCGCAGACATTATTTCAAGGATTCAGTTAACACGGTTTCATTCTAGCTCGATACGAATTAACCGTGTTAAACGAGGGATGCTTGTATATTTCTTTTTTTAAAGAATTATTTACCAACAATTAATTATTATGTTATACTTTGGTAACGTTTATAAACTGTTAGCTTTAAAAATAAGTTTACTGTTGATTTCGATTATCGACTGGTCTCTATTGAAAATTGACTGCACTTAAAATTTATTGTTGTTCTAAGTTAAATATTTTCTTTCTTTTAACATTGTATATTATTTATAATAGTATTTTTTTACACAAGTGAAAATAACAACATGAAAATTGTTTTGTTATCTAACAAAAGTTTTAAACGAACATGACGCATGTAATGACAAAAGCGCGACAAATACTCGTCGATTTATTGGTAAACATTATTTTTGATAATTCTACGAGGTTTTAAGGCATATTCAATGAAAATTATGAAAAATTACTTGGTAAATAATTGTTTTTTTTTCTTTCTTTTTTTTTTATGACTGTTTACAATTTTTAATTTAGTATCTACACAAGGTTTTTCTTTTTAAAAGCTACGAAAAACGGTCTTGTTAAAAACACTTAAAATAAAAATGTGTTGTATATATTTTAACCTTCGACAATAGAATATATATCATTTTTCTTTCGCAAAATACATAAATATTTAATGCTTAACAGAATAAAAGTTCGAAAACGTTACTGAGTTGATAAATTATAAGATAGTCAAGAAATGTAACGTGTAGTAATGGATAGATAAAGTTAATGACTATGTTAACGTTAATAACGAAACTATATTTTATGTACTTTTAAATTCTATACGAACTTTTTTCTTTTTTTTTTTATAAATTCCTCGTATACGAACATCGATATACCAAAGAAGAAAAATATATTATTTCGATTAGCTGCGCAAAACGTTATCATTAATTCCAACCGTAAATAACTAACGCATATCTGTTTTTGTATTTATTTTTTAATCATATATTTCTATTAAATATAATTATTTAGCAATATCGGTTATATTTAGTTAAACGAGAATATACTCATTACCGAATAACAACTTTCATCGATACTCCAATGACGGTTTACTAATAGAATATTATCGACTACAGATTACTAATGGAATATATTAACGAGATTGATTAATTAGTTAACAGAAATGGATACCCACGCAGTTGGTGTTTTTATCATTAACACGTTGTATAATACTAACTAGGAGAACATACCAAATTCAAACCTAGTTTTTGCTTAAAATGGCATGCAACTTATAGACCTTGACTAGTACATCATTGTGTTAAATTATTATACTCCTAATGGTCAATCGTTTTTAAGATATTTGCGATTAAAGTTTAAATAAATAGTTGCTCATGTATATGTACCCGTGTTTTGGTACGCTTAATATAAGCCGTCGGTAGTGAAGCTGGTAAGGGCCCAGACTCGGGCACGGACTCGTATTTTGGGGTCGTGCGTTCAAGTCCGTCCGTCCTTAATTTAATTTTTTTTTTTTTTATTTCTTTTTTTTTTTCAATTTTTTCAATTTTTTTTTTCTATGTTTTTACAATATGTTATATTTTTTTTTATAAATGATATAATGTAAAATAATTTTATTGATGCATTTATTTTATAAAACGTATTTTTTATTATATGTTATTTACCTATAATTATTAATTATATTACTTATGCGTAATAAATAAGTTTCTTTTTTTTAATTTTTCGTAATGTTTGCAAATAAAAAAAAATTTGAAATGTTTTATAAAATAAATGCATCAAAAAAATTATTTTACATTATATCTATATATATAAAAATGAATTCGTGTATGTATGTCGCAAGTGAATTCAAAAACTATACACCCAATCGCCGTGAAAATTTTATGAGTTATTCATTATATTTCCGGACATATTTTTGTAAATTTTTTTTTTCATCAGAGCTACGGTTCGTGGTCCAGATCAAATTTTCCAAAAATTTCAACGTATCATTGTGTGAGTAATACACACGAACGTCAGAAACAAGTGAGCAGAGATCAAACGTATCATTGTGTTAGTAATTCATTGCGTCAGAAACAATTGAGCAGAGATCATGAAAGAGAGCGACCTCACACTGTTATTACTTCAATCATTAGAAACGAGACGAACGATACATATTGATTTACGTGGTTTGAATTACGATCCCCTTTACAATTACAGTAACACAAGGCTCCTATCTTTATTCTCACTAATTCGAAAGTGTGTAGCCTAAATTTTGTTTGTCTTCGCAGAGAGAAAAAAGGCAATGCAACGCATGCCTGGGCCACTAGTATAGTATATAGTATATATTGTATATTAGTATATATAGTATATAGTATATATATATAGTATATTAGTATACATAGTATATATAGTATATATAGTATATATAGTATATAGTATAAATAATAATTAATCGTTAATAATAAAAACAGGAGGTTTTTAGTCGGTAGGCATTCTGTACTAGGACCGATTTATCCAGGATAATTTCCTGGATAAGACGGAATCCTGGACAGACTGAATCCGACACTACCCCAGGAAATCGGGCCTGGGGTGTCTATGAAGATTTTCCTCCTGTCGTAAAAAAAAAAAAAAAAAAACTGTATTGCTGATCACCACTTCAAACATTACCAGAGAACATTGAAGATTTCCCGAAGAATTTGGGGTAAGTAAAAAAATTAAATCGTGCCACCTTCTGTTATATCATATTTTCCTGATACAAAATTTGATTTATGGACACCCCGAAAATTTTTCTCGAAATTTAGATTTGTAACAGGATCACATGATGTGCGAGGAGGTAGTACGCAAAAATGTTTTTTTGTTTTTAATTTTTTATCAAAAAAAGGTATTTCATTTAGGAAATTAAAGGGAAATGATAGGGTTGGCAAAGATAACACTTTTGATTTGTATTTTATGGTAAACATTTATTTTTTTTAGATCAGGTATACATTTTTGTAATATACATTGATATATACATTAATTTTTATACTTATTATATACAAAGCTAATTTATTTCAGTTAATGTATACTTTATATATAGCGCATATAAATTGTATAATATATAGCATAATAAAATAGTATAATACAGTAGTACAAGTATAATATAGTAGTACTATAAAATAGTTAAAGTTCTTTTGAGCGAAAAATTTCGAAAGGTTGCGTCAGCGTTTTCTCAGCGAAAACTTGAGCTAGATTAAAAA
>JACGTP010000025.1:1496132-1698169 GCA_023678845.1 Mischocyttarus mexicanus | reverse complement strand
AAAAGGTTGCGTCAGCGTTTTCTCAGCGAAAACTTGAGCTAGATAAAAAGGAAAAGTATGGGCAGATAGCCCAAGGTTCAGAGAATATTTTGATATAACTTACTAATAGTTTCGTCAAGGTAAGTATGGGTTGCGTCAAGATGAAGTAAAGAATAGTTACAGTTCTTTTCAGTGAACAATTCTAAAAGGTTGCGTCAGCGTTTTCTCAGCGAAAACTTGAGCTAGATTAAAAAGAAAGATGTGTGGAAAAAAAAAGTTAAATTAAGGACGGACGGACTTGAACGCACGACCCCAAAATACGAGTCTGTGCCCGAGTCTGTGCCCTTACCAGCTTCACTACCGACGGCTTATATTAAGTGAAGCAAAACACGGGTACATATACATGAGCAACTATTTATTTAAACTTTAATCGCAAATATCTTAAAAACGATGGACCATTAGGAGTATAATAATTTAACACAATGATGTACTAGTCAAGGTCTATAAGTTGCATGCCATTTTAAGCAAAAACTAGGTTTGAATTTGGTATGTTCTCCTAGTAAGAAAGGAAGGATGGGAAAAAAAAGGAAAGAAGATAAAAGAGGAAGAAAGAAAGAGAGAGAAAGAGAAAGAGAGAAGAAAAACAACAAGAGGAAAGGAAATAAGTCAAGAAGAGATATTTGATATCTGGTCCAGCGTGGGTGAGACTGGATGGTCCTATAGATGGGAAGTACGATGGTAGAGAAAATGAGAGGGAAAGAGAAAGAGAGAGATAGAAAGAAAGAAAGTAAGAAGAACGAGGTCCTGTCCGAGCAAGAGATCGACGAAGAAGATAGTCGATACCTCTGGGAAATATCGGTATCGATAGTCGATCGGGCCTAAATGGTTTATGCGAACGATCGACCTTCGACCTCTTGTAATAACTGGTAAGGAATCTGCCGCCTGATCTATTGGATCGAACTCGATCGTCTTACACCTTGCTCGTGAAGAGACTCTAACGTTATCTTCTTTGTTCTACAAGGATTCGAACGATTATGTTTATTACTTATATAGTTTAAACTCTATGATAAATCTTCTCTTGCATCCTATATTTCTCGGGTAAGAATAGTTCCAACATTTAAGACAACCTTAACGTTGATGTACCTTTTCCTGATACCTTTTTTACAGATCTGTTCTTAATCCCTTAAATAATTCACAGATGCATGAGTTGAAATGATCATGGAGGTTTCTTTTTTAGTTTTAGTCGAAGAAATTTAAAAACGATAATGTTTAATGTATTTAGAAGAAGGGTGAATGATTAGAGATGAATTAAGAAATGGAGTAAAAGGAAGTACAGATCAAGTTGAGTCCCGGTCACCTGGCTCGGCACACGATCGGCGAGGAAATCACGCGAGAGATAGAGACCAAGAGAGAATGTGTGTGTGTATATGTGTGTGTGTGTGAGAGAGAAGCTCGAAAAGCCCCCCGATAGTCGTTAACGTTTCCTTCTTCGGCACCCGAGGAATACGAACGTAAATTATTCTCAGGGATCGCGATTAGAGGTGGCCGGCCAACCACCTGCCGGATTCACGCACGAAGACTGCCAGGTATTAATAATCCGAGGATTTACGAGATTCTCGATCCTCGGTGATCCTTAGTTCGTTAAGAAAAGAGACGCCTTCATTCTCGATCTTGACATCCCTATCCCTTTCTAACTAACAATTTTTATCTACGATTATTCATCCCGATTATATTCTAGATCTATCAACGTTGTAATGACTTTAAACGATAACACGATTGTAAATATCTTTTATGTTACCTGGATCGCTCGTTAATTCGCGTTAAGATTGTGTATCACCGTGAGATTGATCTTAAGATGATTTCTAAACGATAATTATAATTGATTTACAATTTATATATATTTATTTTTTTTACCTTTGATTTTTAATTGAATTATAGATTATTTTTTAAATTTGTTATTTTTAATAATTATATCGAAGATAACATTTAAATCGATCCGTATGATGATCTACGCGAAAATATTAAACTTTTATATAATCAAATTGATTTAAATTATTTTTTATCTTTTTTTTTAGAATTAATAAATATAAATACAATTGCATAATAAATTATTTATGTTATTATTATAATATATAACACGTCACTCAATAAGTCCCGAGCTTGGCAGATTCAGATCGTCAGCTGAATGGACAACAGCCTGTGAAGCAGGGCTCATTAAAGTCACTATGACTTGTAAACTAATTGTAAAAATTTTATAAAATTTTGACACGTCTTGTTTGAAAGTTGGTATTATCCAAAAATCATATAGGTCTATCAACAGTATTGTCATATATGTGTTAGACCCGGGACTTTTTGAGTGACTTGTTATTATCATTTATATTTTATTTTATATATTATATTTTAAAATGGAACGAGAAGATAAAAAAAAGGGAAGATAGATAAAAGAAAACTTACCTGATGATTACGTAATATTATTAATAATATAATCGTTAGTAAAATCTTTTTTAGATGATAGTACTTGAGAAAAAGATTATCTTATTCACGACAAAAGGAAGTATCGGTCGGTTGGTTGGTCCATCGAACATAGCGAAGTTCCTTCCTACGTGAATAATAATATTACCGAGAGGGTTCGACGATGGGCACAATGGCCTTTTGTCGAGGAGGCGTCCAGTCGCGCGCGTAAACGCTGCGCATGCACGCACCAACACACTTGCGAAACACATAAATCGCAAAGACGACAACAACTACTACGACGACCGACCGACCGACCGACCGACCGACCGACCGACCCCTGTCTCCGCCATCTTTTCATACTCCTACTCCCTTCGACTCTCCTTCTTTCTTATGGCCTAGTCTGTTAACAATTATACTCTTGTCCTTCAATAATCATGACAAATCATTTCTTCTTAGAATATTCCAATCATTAGTCGTGTATTTTTAACGATTAAAAGTCAAATAAATACAAAAAATTTATATATTTATATTAATAGGAATTGTTTCATTTTGTTTCATTATTTAACAAAAATTTATTTTTTCTATTAATAGGAATTATTTATTATTTATTTTAGTTCGTTAATTGTCTTATTTTGTTTATTTGAAAAATATCCGACTTACCCGTTCCTTATTCCACTTCTCGAAAAGTTGTATTTCATTCGAATGATTAAAAATAGTTGTTTAATGCAATAATATGCATTACGAACGAATATCTACAACGACTTCTTGTTCTTCGTTTCTTTTCCTTTTTTGTTTTTCTTGTTTTGTGATTTTTCCATCTCACTGCAGAATGACATATCATTACTGATTGCAATATGTCATTGTCTAATACTTAATGGAATATAAATTAAATTTCTCGAATAGGGTAATATATTTAGTTGTTAGATTAAACCGACATCGCGGAATATCTTTACGAAGTTTTACTTTCATCCATTCTTATTCTCCTGTTATCTTTAAACGAATGAAATGAATCAATTCGCGAAGGGGGATAAGTGCTTCAATAAAGTTGTAAATGTTATTGCGAAAAACGGATCGCGTTTCATGTCAATAATATAATTTCCTTCTACGATATACGATAAAGTCAACTTTCCATTGGTTTAGTTTCACTAAGAAAATAATAATACTCCCGTGATTTATTAATTATTACTTCGATTCCAAGCTTATCGTATCAACGCAACATAACGTACCGTTCCAAGGCTTGTATGTATATACATACATATATATGAATACATATACGCACGCTCAATCAGAAACCACACGATGTTCGTGTATATCACCTACTTAAAACAGAAATCTCGTCAACGATCATTCTCAATTCGCGTATCAATATTTAAACAAAATATTCTATTTTTTGTTATGTTTCAATTAAATATTATTCATGATTAATCAATCATAATAAATAATAATAATAAGAAGAAAAATATAATCAAACAACACGCGATGCACGATATCTGCATCAATCGAAAATGGTATTCGAAATTAAAGATGCCATGTTGTATGAATAATCGATGTGATATTGTTAATTAAAAATAAATGTCGTCTTTTTTGGCATGCATGGAAACGAAAACAAAAAAAACTCCAAATTATTCGATGAAAGTTCACGATTTGGCAGGGAGGAGGACACGAGGAGAATGCAGCGAGAGTGAACGGGAAGCGCGGGTGCAATCGCATCATCGTAAATTACGACGAACCTAGCAGTGCACCACGATAAACGCGTAATTAACTAGGTACGCACGCGCGCGCTTTTAAATTATTACGAATGGGACAGGGTAACCCCACGTAGTGCTACAACATACGTAAGTTCGTATGCGTAGGGAATCCCACGCGCAAACTCTCCGGATTTGTGATTTCGCGAATTTAACATAACTTCGATATGATAACGCGCAAGAGTCCGAATGATGATTAAATGAAAAAGAAAACAAATAAAATTACACTTGCACAGAGAATTATTCAAAAAATACGTAGAGAAAAAAAAACATATATATGAATTTTCGTTTATCTTTTCAAAGAAATTAAATATGATCATTATTGATATTAATATTATGATTATTATTATTATTTATCATCGTCATTATAGTACGAAATAAAAATACCAAAAACAAGAGATCTTTCAGAAATTTCTTGTAGAATATAAATTTACGATCATATTTAAATATGTTAGCATGAGTTTAAAAGTAAATAAATATTTCTTTCTCTTTCTTTCTTTCTCTTAATTATTGGTATAGAGGATAATGATGGAATACTTCCTTAATCAAGATAATACCGAGAAAAGAGGAATATGATGTAAAAAAAAAATGTGATCCGGATATAATATGGTGCCTGTGGTTGAATAAAGAAGTTGGATAGGGGTCGTTAGGATAGAACATGAGCAATATAGTCTTGAGAATAAATTAATATATTTTTAATGGATATATGGTACGTACTATCTTGCATCCTGGATTTTATGGCATCGCTTTATTCTTCTCATTTCTTTCCTCTCTCTCTCTTTCTTTCTCTCACTCTCTCACTCACTCTCCCTCACTTCTCCCACTACTTTTCATCGGCCAACGTTTACGCTCGATGTGAATGGGTGAATGAGGGGTCAAAGGAAAACGCATCCCTTCTTTTTCTCTCGGTGTATCCCTTAGTCGTTATCTCGGCTTATCGCGCCTGCCTAGATCTTTTTTATAAGTTCTTCTATTATATACATACACCAGGCGAAAAATGTCTATTGCTTTAAAATTTAAATAATATCCGCGATTCGACGAACACTTGCTTTTATTTTATTTTATTTTATTTTATTTTATTTTATTTTTTTTTAATCGGCTACGTGAATTAAATAAAACGATAATCTTTTCCATTATTTTCTTTTTTTTTCGGATCTAATTATATACATTAAATACACATGCTTATTTATTTTTTTCTCTCTGTCACTCTCACTCTCACTCTTTTGACATACACTCGTACACACCCAAACGAACATATACCCACACGTACACGTAATTTTTGTTTCATCCTTTCTTAACTATCTTTCTTTCTCTCTCACTCTCACATTATCATCACACATCAAAAAACCACGCATGCACTAGTCGCACTTTTACCTTCGTTACTATCGATCACTATAACGTTCTAATTATTGACCGTAGTCATTTCGAACTATCCATTCGTATTTTATTGCACATTCTTTTCCTCCTCTTTATTTATCATTGACCTAGAAACGCATTTGGCGTACTAAATCGAAAGATCAATTTTCCTTTCAAATCGACGTTTACTCTTACTGAAGATATGTCGGAACTGATATAGGCGTTGTTTCTTCTCTTCTTTTATTACTTGGTATTTTGTCTAAAGAAAAATCCTTCTTGATCTATCTTTTAGTTGATATCTTGTGGAACCACGTTACAGAATTCGTAACTTATTTAAAATGTTTCTTTTTTCTCTTTTCCTTTATTTTTATTTTCTCTCTCACTTTCTCTTTCTCAATATTCCAGTCTTTAGAAATTTCGAAGATATATTCTTAATCCACGAAAAATGTTATCAAACTTATCGAGAAGACTTGTGTATCCGTTTTAAAAAATCTTTGACAACGCGTTATTATTATTTAGACGATCCAGATATTCACGTAGAAAGATTATCTAAAAATCCCCGAAATAAAACACATATCGACGGTCTTCCTCTTCTTTCTTTTTTTCTCTTTTTGTTGGACTATTCATAAAAAATGAACTTACAAAAAATCAGACTAAACGTTTTATCGAAGAAGTTTTACTACGTCGTGGATGGTGAAGTTGGTACCGAAATAGGTGACGTCGGAGTACTCGACTCTCTTCCATTCGACAACGTTGGCGTGGAAGCTCTATGTTCGTGTTGATTTATTCCAGGTGTACTTGATCTGTTGTTGTTACCTAATAGACTGTCGATAGAAAACGGATTCAGCCTTTTTCTCTCCTCGCGACCCTTAACGGACAAATCTATGCTGCTACTCTGAACGTCTTCCTCACTACTTTGCTGCCTAATCAGTCGAGTAACATTGTTATTGTTGTTGCTATTGTTGTTATTGTGACTGTTGTTATTGTTGTGGCTGTTGTTGTTATTGTTGTTGTTGTTGTTGTTGTTGTTATTATTACTACTACTATTATTAGCTGCCAGTCTAACCACCGCCGCTGATAAATTAACCAATTCCCTTCTTCGTTCCAAAAGACTCAAACTCCAATGATGTATACCTTCCTGATGATTCAAATGATCCAAACTCAATGAAGAGTTAGGATTTTGCGTATTGATGTTAGGGTTATTGGAGCATTGTCTCTGATCCGTTTGATCGTTGCTGCCGTTAACCAATCTTGGATAAGACTCGCCATCAATCGAACCGTCGGCTGCCGAATCTACCCTCTCACTTCCACTCTCGCTACAGGAATCTAAACCACCGACAACGTCGATCTCCTCATTAGCATCGTTACCAGATCCGGATACGCTGCTACTCTCATTGTTGCTACCTAAATGGCCAAAGGAATTTCCAAGATGGCCGCTTAGAGAATTGCTACCCGATGCAGCGGCCGTTCGTGATTCCCATTCGGCTCTTAATGTCGACAAATCCACCGTTATACCCTGCAACAATTGTAACAAATATTCGTAACATATATTCAGATTATTATTTTTCCAAAATATCGCCGTCGGACGATCATCTCTATCCAATTAACCCTTTGAGTATAACGCGATGTCAGTCGATGCGAATATTTGTTCACTGATAACTGATCAAAACAGTATCTAAAGTTTTTAATAGTATTCTTAATGGTTGAAAAAATAAATATACTTTGACCATTATATTTGGACCATTCTTTCAATAATAATAATTCGTGACAAAAAAAAATGTACGAAATTGATAACGAGGTATAAATTTATTCTGACAATTTAAACACGATGAGAAAACATACATAAAAAAACAATTTAAACGGGGTATAATTATGGCTTTCCGTATATTATATCGATGGATATGCGGGAGCGTATATTTACGCCATTCTTATGTATCAATAGACTTGTGAACGTGTATATATATACACTTTTAGAACTCAAAGGGTTAAGGAAATGAAATCATTCTCGTTTACCTTGGCAGCAAGTTTTCGTTGTTGTCGTTCGAGGGCCTTCAACAATTTCTTTTGCCGCCTCTCGCGTTCTTTTCTCCTCAATTCTTCGGGTGGTATCGGCTCACCGCTGCAACTTTGAGGATGCGCGTTGTGAGCCGGCCTACCTGGTCCCTTCTTCGTGTGTTCCTTTTTCCTCCACTTAGCTCTTCGGTTTTGAAACCAAACCTGTAACAAAACCAACAAAACTATTCTTTATACAATTAACGAAAATATCTTTTACTTTCTTATTACCAGGTATAGGAAATTTAGTATAATTCGAAATATTTAAACCAGTTTATTTTCCCCCTTTTCATCCTATCCCTTACCTCTTTATTTTCTTTTAGTTTCAACAAAGATTTGCAAATTACAAGAGGAGAGGAATAAGAATAAGAATAAGAAGAAGAAGAAGCAATCCTTGTCTCTTGCCGTTGGACGAAGGACCAACGACCCCCGAGGGTGTCCTGATACATCAAGAACGCTAACCCTTTGCTCGTGTTCGCGTGAATATTCGCGTAGCGTGAAGCACGATTTAGGGATGGCGTGCGGAGTTAACGTGTGCAAGAAGGGGTAAAAGGGGAAGGGGAAAAGAGGAAAGAGAGAAGAGAGAAAGAGAGTGAGAGCAAGAGAGAAAGAGAGAAGAAAATAGAGAGAAAGAGAAGAGAGAATAATGGAGAATAGAGAAAGAGGAAACTAACAGGGCTCGCGTAGGCGGTCGGAGGAGAGGGATGAAGACATTAGTTGAGAGGGTTGGCCAATACGTGGCGCTGCTCTCACACGCAACCAAAGATCAATAGCCCCCTTCGACCGCTGAAACACCTTCATCACGTCGTACGCCTTTATGACTTCTCCCAACCATCATCTCTAATCGTGCGTTCTCTCCTACAATTTGCTCGACAACGTAGGAATTTCAGGAACACCGGTTAAAATGTCCTCATAAATTTCCTTTCTGTCTTTCCCTCTTCCTATTCATTTTCTTTCCTTTATTTTCAAAGACAAAATCAAACTTGGAAAGTTAGTTCCTCATTTTAACGTTTCTAATGAAAATAACTTAATTATTAAATTTAAAAGTAATATTAACAGAAGTATGATTATATATAGTCAAACGTTTCATTAGATATCTCATATAATAGTATGAAATATAAAACATATTATTTAATCACAAAAATATAATCTGATGATAAATTTAACAGGATAATATTATATGTTTTATATAAAAATAAATATTTAACTATCTAACGCGCGAATTTGAATAAGAATCTTGAATCTATTAATACATAATTAATAATATTTTATAAATGTATATTTCTCTCTCTCTTTCCTATATATGCATATTAATATTTATAAAAATAAGTATACACGTGAGATTAATTGATTAGATCAGGAAGGATTGGTTAAGATCGATACGTAGTTAACAATTAATCAATACGGACTCTATCGATCGACAGATCAACCGAGAGAGTATGGATTATGTAAATTCATTTCACATTTCGCGTGGGTATGCAGAGACGACCGATAATTATCGGCACTTCCGTGCACACGAAGGAACGAAGAAGAAGAGCATTAGGAGAAATCGGTATGGGTGCAGCTGTGGCTTGTTAAGAGTGATGCGTGGGAAAGCGTTAGCGTAAGGTTATTACCGTTACATGTCAGAAACTATCGCTTAACGATAACGTCTAACAAACTGTTCTACGACCAATCACACGTCAGTAAAATACCAGTGGCATCCTCTATTCGTGTTCCCCTACACGGCGTTTATAGCTATCTTTAAACGATAACTTCGTGTCTTTCCTTCTAATCGTGAAATTATTGAAAAAAGACAGAAAAAAATAGAAAATGAAAACGAAAACTAAAACTAAAGAACCCGAAGGAAACATAAGCCTTCTTTGTAAATACCAAAATCACTAAAGGGGTATGTTGTATCCCTGTTATGTTACATTAGGTTGTCAAGTATGAAATGGAGCCAAAAAATGCACATAATTTAATTGAAATTTGTTCCATTTCATACTTAACATTCTAATATATATTCAGGCGTCACTCGTTTAACATGGTTTATTCGTACCGGGTTATATAGAAACCTTGGAATAATACAAATCAAAGCAATGCGTTCTATGTTGTATCGAAACTTGTCTTGTGTTGCATCGAAACCGTGTTATACAAGTACCGTGTTTAAACGAAGGGGACCCCTGTATATATAATGTATTTAAAAAAAAAGAAAATAAATGACCGTATTATATATGGAATTATGTTATATTACAAATGTTACATGCGATAAAAAAGAAAAGAAGGAGGAAGGGAGGGAGAAAATAAAAAGAGAGAGGAAAGAAATGAAAATAAATGGTTTGATATTTGTTGTACCGTAAACGAATCTTTTCACGTATCCTTCGAAGTGCTCCCGGGTTTAGTCGATTCAACGATGTCATCCGCTTATCTCTCTACGTGACAATATTTTTTAAACGCTCGTCTAAAAGCACCCGTATTTCGTGAGGTTATCTATCGCGGGGATCGAGTCTATCTAATCTAAAAGAACCGTCTCTCTCTCCCATCGCGGTGATGTCCCTTTTTCTTTCGAAGAGAGAAACACCGGCTGTGTGACACCATGTCACCAGTTTAGGTTATCATCCACGATCTCATTTCTCCTTCTCTTTCTCTCACTTATTATTATCTCTCGCTCAGATTTATATTTGATACTATTTTAAAGTAGATGGTAGTATAGTTTTCTTTATTTCACATCAACAACTAATAGTTTAAATTTTATTCCCATTTTTTTTAATCATCTTTAATTTTATATATTTATATATAATTTTATTAATCCTAATTTTTATATCCAATATTAAAAATACTTAAAATAAATATATTGTACAATTTCTTAGTGTCATTTCCGTGTTAAAATTCAATTTTTATGATGATAATCGTTTTAAATATACTTCTATCTGTAAAAACATATCCTCGTATATATACTTTCTGACCATAAGTTGAACGAAAGCTGCCCGAAGCGTGTCTAAGCGCGTAAATTTAAATATCCTTGGCAAGGAAGGAAGGGCCCGGTAGTTGGGAGGGTAGTCCTTCGGCAGATCAGCCGTGAAATTAAGGGTCCACCCTAAGTTAGTTTCTCTTCTCTGATGGAGAGATCGATTGGATTCTTTGATAGAGAAGAATGGAACGTTTGATATTTAATAACTTTTTATACACACACACACACACACACACACGCATATATATACATGATTTTTATAATGATATCAAATTTAAGAAAAGATTCGTTTCAAAACTCTATTCAACTTTATAATATAATAAATATAAATCGTTTATGCATTTATGCATTTCATTATAAAATTAATTCTTAAAAAAAAAACAAATTTCTAGATATTGATTAAATAATTCTCTTCTGATGCAATAATATAAATTATAGAATATACCATATTTATCGATTTTAATAATAGACATAATTTCCTTCTCGTAACTTTCTCTCTCTTATAAATATTAAAAAAAAAAAAATTAAGTGGTAACGATAAAAAAACAAACTATTCATAGATCAAACAGGAAGAAAACTGGTATAATGGGAAGATTCAAAATGACGTTGAAGAATCTAAAGTTAGTAGCTCACTTTTCGTCTATGGGCTACCTTAAACATCATCCCGGGGTCCGGTCATTATTTAAATAGAGACGATCGATTTGAAGAGGGACTAGGGTGCGTTATACGAGATAGATCTCTTTCGGTTTAGCACCCTCGAACATATTTGACCGGGATTCGGGTGCTTTTCTTCAGAGGTAACCGCATTCAGAATGTAGCAGATGGACTAACTACCCCCATGAGAGAAAAAGAAGAAGAGAAAGCGAAAGAGAGAGTAAAAGAGAAGGAAAGATAGTCAGGCCAAGGGGCAAAGGTTGCTTACGCGGAGCTACCCCCAACGTCTGTCGAGCATCAACCCTCGAAACACGATTCTGAAGTGACTTTAAATTTCGTCCGTATCGAAAAGACCGATCTGGAAGTGTAGTGTCTATAAACGAAAAATACGCCAACGTAAAGCGTCGTCGAATCGACGCTGTTTCTCTTTCTTTTTCCTCTCTCCTTTCCTTTCCATATTTGTATCTCTCTCTCACCCTTCGCATTATGAAAATAGCCGAATAAAGTTACGTTTTCTTTACGTCATAACTTCCCTCCTTTTATATACAATACATACGTATCTTCTAACTTATTAACTATTTGTTTCTTTTTTATTTGACTACCATTTGTCTTCTTTTCTGTTTCTTTTTCTCTTTACAATTTCTTCGAATATTTGTATAAGGTAAAAAACTCAATACAAAACTCAATACAAAAAATAAGAAGAAGAAGCAAATGTTGTCATCCTTGTTAGACAATCATTTCTAGTAATAAAGAAATCAAAAAAAACTTATAAAAATAGATCATCGTCTTACACGTAGAAAGAATTTCGGTCTACTACCGGTATTTATCTATACGTTTCTTTTTTTTCAAATAATTTATACAAAGTATCAAAACGTTAGTAGGTTAACTTTACAAACTATATATCAAGCTTTAACGTTTGATACGAGCTTAAAAAGACTTTGTATTCAAACCCGACACCTGCACAAGAATATATTTTATCGTCGGTACTACCGGTTGTAAGAGGATCATCTCCTGAGAAAAAACTTGTCTTGGTATTCTGTGATCGGGCTAATAATCTCTAAAGTGAGCAAAAAAAAAAAAGAAAATAAATAAAAAATAAAAAAATAGAGAAAAAAAAAATTAAGAAATGAGAAAAGGAAGGAATAAGGTACTCACAGCTACGCGGCTTTCTTTAAGTTCAAGTCTGACTGCCAGGGCTTCCCGCATAAATACATCGGGATAATGACTCGACAGGAACGCACGTTCTAATTCCTCCAATTGCCAGCTACTAAAGTTCGTCCTGCTCCTTCGTCTTTTGCTACCACCTTCGTCGGATTCCCCGTCGCAGCCTGAAACAAAGAGAAACACACATTATTGTTTAAGTATTATTATAAAAGATAAACTGATTAAATGTAACCGAATTTAATATTCGTTCAATCAAATAGACGTATAACAACAACAATCTTATCTGTTTATTAGCTGAACAAAAAAACAACTTATCTGTAATAATTATAAGTCAATTCTCACGTGACAACAGTAGTCATTACAAATTTATAAATAATTTTTAACAAAAATCTTATTCTTACAATACTGAAATTTGTTTGCATATTAACCGAGACCAGTTACAACCTAATAAGAATCACGTATAAAAAGCTAGCGACCGATAAGGGGGTTAAAAACACGAATAAATTAATTGACGCATCAATTTTCATCTATCAATTCATGTTTATTAGAAGATTTACGGAACCTTCGTAAAATAGTATGTCATTTTGGAAATAACTGTTCACCTCGATTACATAGATAGATTCTTAAATATATGTACATATACAATATTCATAGTACTTTCGATACATTTACCACTAATACAGATAGAGTTAGGAATATGCAATCGAATCAATTTTGTTCGGAATGAAATTGATGAGAACGTTGACCCCGATAGGCCAATTTCTTGTTAAATGCTTACACGAGTGCTTCGAAAAGGTTCAACCAAGAAAGACGTTTCGTGAGTAGCATGTTCGACTCAACAACTTGTGCTATATCTGACTTCCATAAACATGGAAGACGTTTGTGAATCGAGAATCGAGGCTTATCTAAAGGAAAATAGTCTACGAACATGGTGGAACCGTCATACCGATCTTACCCTCTCTTCTGACCAACCAACCCCCTCTCAACTTCCCTCTACCCCCACTGCAAGCTCCCTTTAACCACCGCTACATTATTCTCTCTTTTTCTCTTTCTCCATTTGTGCAGATAAAGCGAAATACGAATCTGAAATCTCGACATATTGAATAAACATGGAATTTCAGTGATTTTATGAGAATGTTTCCCAGCATCCGGTAGGTTCATATCATCCTCGGGGATCTACCAGTCTCGGTGATCGTTTAGTCTGTCCTTTTTCATCCTTATACTACCAACGAATCTCTTCTTTACCCGTATTCATGTATATATATATATATACAATATCTACATATGTATGCTAATATACCAGGGAACACACAGAATTGAATAAAAGATCGAGAATTATGATTGACTTGGCGATACTAGACCGGGAGAAAATTCTTATCTTAATCGATATGTATGTGTATATATATGTATATAGATATTTATGTATACGTATATATATATACTTTCTTCTTTGTATACGTTGGTGCACGTTTCTGTGTGTTTAGGCATATAAAATAGAATGAAGATGAAACGGGAATAAGAAAAAAAGGACGACGAAAGATCCTTTCTCTTCCAAACTCCATCCTCGATCACGAAAATAGACCGTTATGAAACTAAACTCGTAGTATTATCGTTCGACTTTATTGCGTGTTCGCGAATATGCCCATCGAATAATAAACTTTTCACATCTTCGGCTAGTGCTAAGTTAGTTACGTTTTATTTTTTCTTCAGAACATTTTTTCTATTGAAACTATCCCCTTCCAACCTCCTTGTCGGGTTGATATAAATTACTTTATTTGTTTCGACTCACGAAAATATAGAGATTTAATAAGAAAAATTTATGAACAACGACTGGAATAATAAATCAAGACACTGATCTACAAAAAATCATTCGGAAATTCGTAAACACATTGTAACAATTAAATACACGTAGCAATTATTTCGATAATACTAAACTGATAATATATTAAAATAATTAACATAAATACGATGAGAAATGAAATGTAAATATCTGGTATGTAACTCGTAGAATATTTCTAAAAAAAAATTTTCTAATTTACCTTCAGGTTTAATTCCAATATGGGAAGAAAAATAATTCCCATTATTTATTCCATAGATGTTCATCGAAGTTGATTCTTTTCTATCTTACTAAGTTGGGACAATGATTTACGAAAGTTTATGACTCCTCGGCAATTATGTTAATCGGTATAGAACAACTACATGATGATCAAGAATAGCTTGAAACTAGTATAACACGATCGTCGGAATAAATTCATCGGGTCTTTCCGTTAATATAACCGCCGACACTCGTTTATCTATTCTTTATTACTCGCATTCCATGTCACCCTCTATTATTATCATCATCGAGGGTAATTACTAGAATCCCGATAAACATTGTCGGGTTGCATCGTTGGCGTTAAATAATTTATGAGATAACGAGTTAAACAATCTTCTTGTAATAGTCGTCTTCCCGTTCGGCCATTTTCCGTGAAAGTTACCAGTGAACGTTCTACTCCTGGCAAATTATTTCTTCTCTCTTTTTTTTCCCCCTTTTTATTCAAGAAAACAGAGAGAGAGAAAGAGAGAGAGTGAGAGAGAGGAAGTAGCTCGAAGATGGGTAATACACCAAGCGAATGATGGATCGGATACAGTATATGCATACGAGTATAATGAATCGACTAATTTCATAGTCATTTTCGTGTACAACCGCAAGGCTATCGAATTTTAAAATAACAACTTATTTTTCCATTTTTTCTTTTCATCTTCCTGAATATTACGTAGTAGTAGTAGTAGTAGTAGTAGTTACAGGATAAATAATTGAATCGGTTTAAGCGTACAAATTACATCCTCTTCAATATTTAATTAATTTATCCTAAGAGAAACATAACACACATTAATTAATTAACTTTATAAAGTATTACTTTGAAATGAAATATATTTAGTATGTGTGTGTGTGTGTGTGTGGGTTACCCGAAAAAGGAGGAGGAGAAGGAGGGTGGTAGGATTATGCCAATTTATATAAATAGAGATAAATATTTAATATATATTATTTATACAAAAATAGCCCAATAGATTACTGAAGAATAATTATCCAATTATAGTAATTATTATTTTTTTTTCTTTTTTTTTACCAAAGAATATAATTATCTAATCGATATAATTATTTTACCAAAAAATAATAATCCAATTAGAGGGGTATTTATGAAAGATATGAACAGATATGACTTGTAGAAAATAGCTAAACTTAATTTATAATATTTTTTCATGAAATATAATATCGAGTTCTTTCAAAAAGAAAAACGATTAGAAAAGTTAATTGCTAAAGATAATAAGAAACCATCGGTGATATGAGAACTCAAAAATTTCGATAGTTGAGGATGATTCAATTTAGGTGGGTCGAATTAAAATGAACGAGGCAAACCTTCGTCAGAGTTTCCCATTCGCCTTTCGTAGCCTTTACCAATCCACCAGTTTTACGATGTCATTCGTTTCGGAGTATATCTCCTACTCTCTCTCTCTCTCTATCTCTCTCTTGAAAATTCCTTTCCTTTTCATAGCTTGACCGTCATTTCCGCGAACACGCTGGAACTGTATAGTAAAGGAAAGAGAAAGAGAATAAATTCGCTCGTTAAAACCAACGAACGAGCAAGTTCTTTGAAGAAATTGCTAAAGTTATCGCATTTCGGCCAAATTTAGTTTCGTGACTGCGAGGGACCCATGATTTATCGACTCTTCGACTGGTCCTCACCCTTATAATCCTTTACTTTCAAAAGATAGTTTAATTATTGCTAGAATCAACTTCTCTTCTTTTCCCTCTCTCTCTCTTTCCGAAGCAAAATCCTCTCTACTTGACATTACTCCGTTAGAATAATCTAACGAGATCTAATAATCATCTTGGAATCTCAACCGTAGAGAACTTGATGTTTGTTGACCTTTAACATATTCCTCGTTTGTTCAAGAAAGATCAATGCAAATTTATTCACTTGATGTAACTCATTGAGTAATATAAGACTATGATTTATTAATACATATGTTAAAAATAAAAAGAAATAAAAATGAAAAGGAAATATATATGACAAATTATTTTAAGATTTAATAATTAAAAATTTAGAATTTAATCATTTTTATTTTATCGTTTAAATATCTGTTTGTGAACTTTATTTAAATTATTATCAAACACCGTATATATATAAATATATCAATGATTTAATATACGTTTCAGAAGAGAGGTCAATGTTTAGTTTGCAAAAAAAAAAAAATTCCTCTCCCCTCCTCTTTCAAAAAAACAATTTCTCGTGTTTGTATATGATATACGAATTTAATAAATAGCCTAAGAAACGAGGAACCTGTACATCGGCCAATTAAGATCTAACATCTACGTAAAATCATGTTGGTAATATGAGCGTATACTTAACATCGCCGAAAGGAAGGAAGAAAGAAAAAAAAAATTCATCGTGTCGCTCATTAATCAACGTAATTAGATACGATTTATTCCCAAGGCGTTTTGCTCGAACCGTGGTAACCGAGACCAGAGGAGGAGGAGGAGGTGGAGGATGGATATCGATCGGACCTCTTCGTTATTGATAATCCGTAATTCATAATAAGTACTCGAGTTGATCGTGGTGCACAGTGGCAGCTTGAAGGATTATCCTACTTAATAAAGTACTCCTCTCTTCGTAAATCCTATACATACGCACGCGTTGGAATTATTTTATTCTTTTTCTTTCTTTTTCATTAATTTCACCATGTCTCCTATATTTAAATAAAGTTCATTATATTGTTATTTTTATTACGACTTATTGTGTACAATCATATTTTTCCTCTTTTTTTAATATATATTTATATCATTACACAATTAACCTTACAGAATCCTAGATATCTGCGTCTTCTAAAGAAAAAAAAAAAAGAAAAAATAGAAATAATACAACGCAAGATTTATACAAGTTAAAAGTGCATTATGATGAATGTTATTTATACTTATTATTAAAAAACATTAACCTTCGAACGTGATCAGGATCATTAATTTTTATTGTGAAAAACATGAAACGTGATTTGAAAATGTATATATATGTATATATGTGAATGTGTTTATTAACAATTGCATAAATTTATTAAGAATTCATAAAACAAAATGTTGGAATAAAACACGCCGCGGATGCATATTAGAATGATCATACTCATTAAATTGGCTGGTAGAAATCAAGAGTGATAATAAAAATCTAAATATATCTTACGTACGTTAATATTATCTCTTGGTAACTTAAAATTCTACGCGAATGAGATTATGTCAGGACGTTACTTGCGAATGCGATCGTCAAAAAAGAGCTTCGACTAAATCACATACTGAAAAATATTCTTTTTTAACTTCGACCCATCCAGACGAAGATGTTGGGGTAATAAAACGAAGGACAGAACGATGTTCGCGCAGGGTCGCGTGTGTCGTTAAGGGAACCAACGGCAGTGGTAACGTATCATCATACGATTATGCCACGCGAAAAACCCCGCACGTCGTCGCGTACTAACAACGCGCCTTATTTTGTCCTGGCATGCAACGTGTCAGAGTAGTAGTAGGTATCCCACCTACAAGGTGCAATCATAAATTCATTTCCTTTACGAACTTCTTCGTTTCATTTCTTTACCTAAATTTCAACAAAAATAATATTTAAAAATAAAACATCCATGGTAATGAAATCAAACGAAAGAAAAAAAAAAGATAATTGGATTTAATTTAATCGAAACTTGATAAAATCACAATATAACTACCTTCAATCGTTTTTCATTAAAACTTTGAAGGAAGAAAAAGAGAGAGAGAAAAAAAACCTGTTAAAACATATCGAGTATCATTAAAAGTATATACAATTAAATCGTCCATCCTTAATTATCTTATAAACTTCATGAATAAATAATGAGATGAGTAAGATATTGAAAATAAGGCAGGTTAGGTTGAGAAGTAAGAATGAGAAGTTCCTAACATGGCTCGATTCACATCTCTCAGAGATATCGGTCTTTCAAGACGACACAGTGAAACTTTGGTGGTGATGATGGTGGTTTTACTAGCGGTGGCAGGTTTTCAGCCAAACTGCAGAATGGCGTGCTCGCTTAAGACGTTTAATGAGCCCTCCTTGTCTTTACGCACTTATATATATGTGTGTGTTGTTGTATTGATACTCGGTGAGAAATCTACAAATGCACAAGTATACTTACACGTATAAGCTTGGATGAGAATGATAGGTACGCGTGCGAGATACACATGCGCAAATTCGAAATAACGTGCAATTAAATTGAAATTATAGCCGAGCAGCATATCGACGAACGCTTTCGCCTTTTACGTGCTATCTTGACGTCTTTTTGACAGGAACAACCGGTCCGTGGTTTTATGTGTAGGTAAACTCGCGCACGCGCAAAAAGGGTAAAAGGAAGTATCGGAAACGGCAAGGTGCCCTTTAATCGTTACCACGTCTCTCTTTTGTAACGTAATACAAGAAACTAACTCGGCTATACCTTTTTTTACAGTTTTACGTTGGTCTTATGAGATCATGCTCGGATGAACGTAAGACGTAAAATGTTAGAGCTATGAAAAGGAAGGGTTGAGAAAGGGGACTACTCCAAGGATAAGAAATGAAAAGTTATTCTAAAGTAAGACGTCATAATGATACGTCAAGCATCCGCGAGACTGATACGTAATTCCTGAATTATAATTATACTTAGACGAGATCTAATTTCTTCGTTCGAGTAAATTGAATACAATTTTGTTTTTCTTCTTCGTCTCTTTCATCTTCTTCTTACTTAACGTTCCAGAATTGATTTTTTCAAACCTGAACGCGTTTGTAGCTCGCGGACAATGAATTATGGAGCGAGTTAAAATGAATTAAAAAAAAAAGAAACAATCAAAATTTCAATGTAATATGATTTCTGGGAGAAATTATATTATACGTTCACATTATGCGCTTTCTCTCTCCCTCTCTCTCTTTCTCTCTTTCATTCACTACGTTACGGCCTTCTCTAATTACGCACCAGCCAAAAACCGAATTGAGTTGTGAATGCAACTTTTAATAAAAGAACCCTGATGGACTGTCCGTTCCTGGCCGGTGTATAACATGCAATTAAATTGTAATTACAACGCGGCCCGGGCCCAACGCGTCAAGAACGCCGAATATTTCCATACGCAGTTCCAACCCCGCCTATATCTTTTTTTTTCTGTCTCTCCCTCTCTCTTCGTTGGTTTCTCTTTCTATCTCTATCTCTCCCTTCTTCCTTTCTCCACCTTCCAATTTTTTTGTATCACCGATAGGATGTTATAGTTTCTGACATCTACGTAATGACATCGAATATTAAAGTTAATAAAACACAAATCACTTTTTACTATGACAATAATCTAATATCACTCGATAATACTATCTTCATTTAAAATTAACATCTTCCATTCTTTCCTGTATATTTTTTAATTTTAATTATCTCGTGACAGATGGAAACCGTCAGACCCATTGTTCTCCCTTAAAATATCTGGTTTATCTAATTTACCGACAATTTTCAACAGACAATATAATGTCATTTAAGAGAGATGCCATTCAGAAATGAATTTGAGTTTCGTAATCACGGTCTCAAACCGAGCGAAGACTGGACGAACGACTTCCAGAACGAAACCCCTCCCCACCTTCCCATTTAGAGGGTAGTCTCTTGTTAAGTGAGAGTCAACGACGTCATTAACGTTAGGAACGACATCCTGACACCCTTGAGACCGGCACTTTCTACCTGAAACATGCCTCGAACTTCCCAGGTGCTCTCTTCTACGTGTAAACATAGTCAATCTTTCACAATGATACACATATACATTCATTTACACATACATACACTCAAGTGCGTTCAGAGGGGGAAATTTTTGATCGAGAAACTGGAAAAGAATCGTTATATTTTCTAATAAAGTTAAATTTTGATAATACTTTTCGTATTACGATGAAAAGTTTAAAATATATTTAGTATCTTGGGGATAATAAATATATTCAATAAACGAATATTATAATATTAATCGAAGTTAACGGTACGAATATTTGGTTCATATAGAAAATTGTTACAAGTAGGTAGGTGTAGATATATTACTTGATGGGTTACAGAATAAGAGCTTACGATTATAGGAACTCGAGAAATTAATATTGCTAAAGCTGCGATGAATCAATGTTGAAGGGGAATACAATAGAAGGGATAATATAGCAATACGAGAGGAGAGAATTAGCACAGAATGCATCCCACGCTACGATGCCACGCAAAGGTTAATGCATTCGATCTTTCATGAAGATTTTCTTTGTTAGAATTATTTTCATACTTTTCCAATTTCTAAAGTAATGCCTACAACAGAATTCAAAATATACATTTCACTCCTATACTCTTTTTGTATTTATCAAATGTTACTATAATCTCAATAATTCATAAAACATATCGAGATCTCTCTCGTATGATTTAATAAATACTATCAGCATAATTCTGAAAATACGAAACAAATCAAAATGAGTCATTTATTATCAAACAACAAACCTACTCACACAATTTTCCCGAGAACAAAAACGATTTCTGAATTCTTCTTAAACCTTACTTCCATGAAAATGATTCATTATAATATATTCATTAAAAAGCCTAAAAAAAAAAGTACCTAAAATCCATCATCCAACTAACATAAGATTATTACAATCTTAATCATATAAACATTAACTGTAACGTTTATAAAAAGGAGTTCTTAATAATATTAAAATCTTTTTACAGAGTAATACAATCCACCCTTTATATTTTGTTCTTTTCTCTTTCTACCTTATAATACGTACAACACAATCGGTAGCAGTACCGGGTTTCCGACGATGCGCGAGAAGGTAGGACCCAAGAAAAAGGGGGTTAATAAAGTAATTTAACCGACGCGAGAGAGTGATAAAAGACACGGCATAGAACGGAGAAAGGGTGGTAAGGTGCTCGCTCGCCGATGTGAGAAGGAGGTGGAGGTGGAGGTGGAGGTGGAGAAGGAGAAGAGATGGAGGGAGGAATGAACAAGATTATTAAGCTGTAAGGCGTTAACTGGCATAAGGCGTCGGTAGGTGGATACGTTGCTTGCGTGCCAGACTGACTGCATTTGCATCTAGACGCCATCAATCCTCCTGACGCCCGGTTACACTCCCTCCACCACCCCTTTAGCAATCCTGCAGGGCCCTTCTCTCAGAGTCCTTCTTTCTCTTTCTCTTTCTCTCTTTCTCCTTTTTTTTTCTTCTTTTTCTCTCTTTCTCTCCCTTTCTCTTATTCTGTTACTCTCTCTCTTTTTCTTTCTTTTTCTTTTTCTATCTTTCCTTACGTTGCCCCAGGTTACACATTCTCGTCTCTTCGGCCCTGACGAGAACCGAATTAAATATCTTTCTATTTTATTTACTCCTTATATTTTTCTTTTATCTTCATTTTTAATCTCTCACTTTATACCTTTATCTAACTCTCATTTTCTGTAATAATAATCGGTCTATCTCGTACGATCGTTCTTGGAGAAACGTGAGACTAGAATGAACGGTAAGAATCTTTTACACGAGTTTACTACCGGGTACTCTACTTGTGTATAATTCCTTTCATGATTCTTAAACGAGAGATTGTATCCAATTTTTTATCGTGAATTAATCGAACCTCACCAGTCGAATGGTAATTTTCAATTGATCACCTTGCGAATGATCGAAAGACTCTTTAAGGAAGATTATTCTGTCAATAATTGAAATCATTGATTACTTTAAGACCTTTCCTCTCTTTACATTACTTTCTTTTCTATTATTTTAATTCAAGAGATTCTTGTCCGATAGGAACTAGAGCAGATATTTTCGTTTTTTGCTTTATCTGCTTTTTCCAACATCGAGTGTAGGAAAACTTAAATATAAAAAACATATCGAATTAAAAAAAAATATATATATATAAGTACTTGAGTATGTAACAAAGAAAGAATATGTCAAGGGAATCGTAATTAAAATATACAAAGATCGTTCGGAGTAGATAATAAAAGCAAAACCATATTCGTGACAGGTGCAATAAGGAGGCCTGATCGAACGACGAACGTCACTCAGGATACTTTTAATTCCTCTTAATGAATACCTTCGATTCTCCTTGTTATACGTTAAGAATCGCAATGCGGGTAAACATTTATTTATTTTTTTATTATATTCCGATATATATTATATATAAACACCACGTCTCGGACGAAACGATTATCAATCATTATATTCATACGCGATCAAACGAACGTAAAACATGACAACTTCTCTATACGATCGTTATTAAATGTTAGTTAAGGTAGAATATTTTATTTGTATTATTTTATTACCCAGTTTCACGTGGATCATTCAACATCGTCATTATATTATCACGATCAATTCTGTTCGATGTTAGATACAAAACATTGTACATTGACGTAATGGTTTCATGAATAAGGCTTATCGAATGAAAAACGATAATCTCGTCGGATAAAACTAAACGGTAAGGAAGAAAAAAAAAAGAAAAACAGAAAGAAAAAAAAAAGGAAGAAGAAAAATAAAATAAAATAAATGGGCAATATCAATAAATAATGTTGGATATTAAGTTTATGATAAAAACCTGACTTGTTACCTTCAAATTCTCATCATAGTTTGATCATTTTTGTTATTTTTTTTTTCTTCTTTTTCTGTTCCCTTTCCTTTCCCTTTTTTAATTTTTTTTTTATGTTTTCTTTCATTTTAAATTTTATCGTAGAAGTTATTACGAGAGAGTAAGAGGAAATAAAAGAAGGACGAATTTAACGATTATCATCATAATTACTTAATAATCCTTTAGGTGGACGCATTCGATAGGTAGAAAGAATTCAGTTTTAAACGATCCTTTATAGGTACTAGATATAAAACGTTGTATCGCGTCTGGATCGTTTGGAAAAAAACTCTTGAATGTTTCTTCGATGCAAAAGGTTGAAGAAATAAAATAAAGTCGAAGGATGGGGAGAGAAGGTAGTAGTAGTAGTAGTAGTAGTAGTAGTAGTATTAGTAGTAGTAGTAGTCCCACGGCAATGTAACAGTCCCAGCAGCAGCAGCAGCACCAGCAACAGCAGCTCCAAGAGTAGCAGCAACGGCAACAGGAACGGCAACGGCAACAGCAACAGCAACATCAGCTCGTCGAACGAGCTGGCTAAGGAAGGCAACGTAAAAGGTCTTCGCATAATACGGGTAGCCCTGAAATCGACGGGCTGCCATCCGATAAGAAGGTTTACAGATACGATCTACAAGCAGCCTGGTTAATTATATATTAATACCTTCGCGTGCAATCCTTGGATGCGTATGGTTGGCGTTAAGGGACGAGTGAGACGAGATCTTTCCCTTTTTTTTCCTCTGTCTCTCTCTCTCTCTCTCTCTCTCTCTCTCTCCCAGTTTCACTCTGAAGATAGTCTAACCTTCAAGATAAATAGAGAAAAAGTCAAAGATAGCTGTAGGGTGTCGAGAAAACTGGGCAATGGCGAAAATAATCTATCCAAGGAGGAGAAGAGAAGGACCCCCGTTACTGGCATACCTTTCTTACATTTTTCGAGCGTAAAATTGAGACGTCGTTACTCGCGCTGGGCAACACACGCGAACAACGCCAGGGCACACGCAAGACTCTAAGAAATACTGACTGAGATAGAAACTTCTTTGATCACGAAGATCGTTTTCTTCGTTCGTTCGTTCGTTCCTTCGTTCTTTCCTTTCTTCTTATTCTTCTTTTTATTTTTCTTCCTCTTCTACTACTTTTTATTCTTATTCTTATTATCTCTTTCCACCGGCTCTAGGAAAGATCAATTCCGAGCTCTCGATTGAAGGACTCGATCACGCTCGATCATTTGCCTTTCATGATGAATCGCCTTAGGGATCCGGTTTATTGAGATAGGAACGTTGCTAATATTAATCCTTTTTCCAAAACGTCATTTAACCATGGAAGATTATTATTATTATTATTATTTTATTTTATTTTATTTTTTCTTTCATTTATTTTCGCGGAAGATCGAAAGCAGAAGAGAAGGGAGGAGCACTGTTAAACGGTTCACCAAACTGTATCGAATCAACGATATCGATAAAAAAAAGAAAAAAAAAACGCGAGAAAAAGACGTATCTTCCTCTCTCACCGTTTGGTACTTCCCTGTTTTTAATGGGGTACCACGAAAAAAAAAAATAAAGAAAACAAAAATAGCCGGTTTTTCTTTCTACGTGCGTTCCGGCGGTATAAAAATTAACGACATTCCTGACAGCATAATTTGTACCGCTCAACCTCAATTAAAAAACAGTGTTTCCTTTTATCTATCATATTTTAATATCCTCGCCACTTAGCCGTACAACCCGTATGCATAATGTACGACGAACTAAACCTGGCAAAACTCAGGACCAATCCTTATTTCCACTTTGAAATTTCATTTAACCGACAAGAAGAGGAGGAAGATGACTCCCATCCACCTCTCACACCCCACCTTCAACACACACTGATACGGACGAAAACACGTTGTAAATCTTTGACCAGCTAATTCGGCTACTTCGATCCTCGTAAAACGTCGTTATTTGTTTGCCCGCTAATAATTTTTCCTTTCTCTTTTTTTCTTCTCTCTTCCTTTTTTCTGCTACTATACTCTCTTCTTCTCTTTCTCTCTCTCTCTCTCTTTCTCTCTTTTACAGACATCCACAATGTTACGATCGAATTAAGTACCATCACGCTACCAGCCGACAAAGTTCTCGCTTTAATTAATTTTCACGAAACAGAAGGATAACGCGTTCGTTAGAGATTGTTAAATTATCTACACCGTTGCTACTTCTTCGTCACGAAACGTTGTTCAACCTACCCTGAATGATAATAATACCAACAAATAATAATGACTGGGAATAAAATAATAGGAATAAGAAAAAAATTGAATTAAAAAAAGAAAACCCCCTCTTCCCTTCCCTTCCATTCCACTCCCCTCTCCTTCCTTGAATGCAAAAAGAAGAAGCCTATGCTTTTCGTTCGAAAGTTTAATACCTTCTTCCTCGAATCGTATCCATCATCATCATTACACGCTTTCATAAACGATAATTATATATAAACGAAAACGTAAGCTTGAAACGACAGTAATGTCAAAGCCAGTTTAAGTTGGTAAGCACCTTCCCAATGTGATATTCGCGAGCCAGAAACGAGCACGTTGAATATTTTTATCGCGAATTTCTATCGAGATGCTATTCGTCGAACATGAAACTCGCGGTCGAGGTGTATCTTTTTTTTTATACCGAATGCCTCGAATTACTTCTTTTTTTCTTATTATTATTATGATTATTATTCTTTCATCTGTCCCGATAAAAAAAAGGAAGGTGAAGGCTGGGGGTTTTAGACGTATTCGAATACGGATCGTACCTTAAATAACGTGTTACTCGTTAAGAGAACCGACAATATTCATTTTGACGTGCCCACAAATAAACGCTCCCCACCCCGCCTATTTTAAGATAGATAATATAATATTATTTATTAGATTCGTTTTGGTTATTAGAAAAGAATGTTAATAATTGAGACCAAATGATCTTATATCGTACGTGTCCTAAGATACTTCGGAGTCGTTAAACCTTGTCTGTCCTAATAATCCAACGTGAAATTCTTTTTCGGGTTGGGTGGGATGGGCTAGAGAGAGGGGAAAAAGAGGGGGTTGGCCTCGATCGTTAATTAACAATTCGTTGGGCGAGAATTTATCAAGGTAGGAATAATTCCCTTCGTCGGCTCGTGCTCGATCGCCTTTTGCTACCAATAGAAAAAAAAAAGAAAAAAAAGTAAAATTGCGTGCCGTGAACACGACCCTCACGCACACAACCCTTTCTTTCCTTCTCTCTCTCTCTCTTTCTCTCTTTCTTTCTCTTTTTCGCTTACTTGCTTACCCGTTCACAACCCCTAATTACTAACCACGGGTTGTTACTCTTGCGGCATGTCATTTGCCCTACGATATTATACTCCCGTCGTCGCGTGAGATCTCCGACGGATCTTTTCCAGGCTTAGGTCGGCCGATTGTTTTAAACGACCGATCGGAATCGAATTCTCTTTTGTCTTTATTCGCGCCTCTGATTATCTATCTATTCTATTCTCTCTTACTCGTCTTATTATATTCTCACCTGATTAATTTATTAGAAAAATATTATTATTTTTTGTGTTTTATATTTTTATTTTTATTTTTATTTTTATTCTTTACGACAATTTTAATTGGAAGTATTATAAGTTTTAATACTATAAGTTTTCTTATTGAAAATATATATATTAACATAACTCGTAACTATTTCTTTATAGCGAGAAAGTTTTTTATGAGAATAATTAATATGAAATATAATTTTAAAATCTAAAGGTTATTGAAAATATATATTTTACATAACTTTGAACTTTTTTTTTTCGTAATAAGAAAGATTTTTATAGACGATAATTAATATGAAATATTATTTTCAAATATAAAAGTTATTGAAAATATAATATATATTTAATATATATTATACCGTTATAACGTGTTTTTCCCCTCTTTATTTTTAGAAATATATTAAAAATATCGAACAAATGTCTATTATAATAGTTTTTTGTAATCATAGAGTTAGATTTGCTTGAATATTGAAAGCCTGTTGGTCAAGGATTATTGGTCATGCCGATGGAACTGGAACTAATTTCTGACATTGAATAGGTCATAGATTCTTCCAAAGAGGATTTAATTCTCAACCTATTTTGACGTTTATCCTTAAACATGAGTTACGGTTAAACACAAACGAGATATTCTCTACCTGTTTTAGCAATTATAATTATACGCTACCCACAGAGCGAGATAAGAACACACCGAGTAGAAGTATATTTTTAGATAGACAGATAGATTATCTGGTGAAAATTAATTTCTTATGGGTAACCTTTCTAAATGATTCTACTAGCGTCAATGATTTAAATTCATTGCATATTATTATGTGAAAATCATTTCAAAACGATCTAAACGAAAAGAAAATATCTATATTTTAATCTCTGTTTTCAATTTTTCTTAAAATATTCACATTATTTTAGCAGGAAGGGAGGAAGAAATAAATATAGAGATAGGAAAAAAAAAAGATTCGAGCAACTTTCAATCTTGACGAAATAATCAACAAGATTGATCGTTTATAAAATCACCGTAACATGAGTTATAATTTTATCGTATTTTGCCTAGAGAAGAAATTAAATGTCTCAAAGAGTTTTTGCCATGATTACCTGATATTGCGATAATTCAACCATAATCGCGAGAATTAAATTTCATATATTTACGTAAACGTGATGCAAAAAAAGTACAATAGGAAAAAAAAGCGCAAATTGAATATCTCCTTACAATATTTCCTTTTCGACATAAATATGCGATTATCATCCGTTTTAATACATTCAAAATAATTTAATAATCTTGTAAAAAAAAAACCCGTATAAATTTATAATAAAATAATTAAAAGAGAAATATTATGTGATGCATACAAATTTTGGATATCTCAGTTTCCATGGAAGAAATAATAAAAAATAAAACTGAAAATTGAAATATAAAATTGAGAATTCAAAGAAAAAGGGCGAAGAAAAGAGAGATGTGTCTATGAGAGCTTGGAAGAGTGTTTACTTCGATGAACGAACAGCTAGCGCGGTAATCCGACAGAGGCTAATTAATGCTCGTTACGCAAGAGGCGGCGGGACGATTAGGGCCGATGCAATAAATAACAATTTTAATTATCAGCAAGCGTGGCAAGCTGAGTGAGCCGTTGGCGAAATTTCACCGGCGATTTCGCACGAAATTCGCCAAGTTCTCGCGTATACGTGCACACATATATGTATGTATGTATGTATGTATATATGTGTACGGGATCATAAATACTTATATAATATGTATATACATGTATATATTTATGTTGAAGAAGACACGATGATAAGCGACGAGCGATTCGCGTCCATTTAACGGAATCGTTTGTAAGGTTCTCGTAATGTAACCTACGAATTCACGAAACAGACGACCTAATTGCTTAGCGGCTTCACTTAATCGTGTAAAGGGCTCCTTTAGGACGAGTTAGAGAAACGTTCCTTGCTTATCCTTAGTATAGTCAGTGGTATACAGGTTTAATAGTGTTACTTGTTACGCGAGTGTTAATGTTTCGGTAAATAGTTTAACGTTTGGATAGAAATATTTTTCAAATATTCCACGATTTTCCTAAATTTTGTAAATTGTATTATTATTAATATTTTATAATGTATATAATGTTACATTATTTTATATAATACTATATAATCATTATGTATATCTACAAAATATATATATTTAAAAAATATATCTACACGAATTGTAATCTAAAATTTAATTTATAGATTATTATAGTGTTATTTTATTTAATTAAAAATAAATTCGTACACGCAATCTGCAAATATCAATGAAAAGTTATCAACTAGTAACGAAAAATCATTATCCTAGACGATAGATCTTTATACTTGTCTTACTAGTTTGCACTCGCGTGCACTATGATCTTTTATCTTCGATATTAATTATCTTTAATGGATCTATGAAACTAACGGGATCCAGTAATAAATATAGGCGTCGACAGCGTACGACCGACAGGTGTCCTTTTCGGAAGGATAAAATCGGGATCTGTAGATATACCATATACAAATGGTTTCGTTAAATCGAAATATTATCGTCTTCTTTCATGTGGAGCCAAGAGTATTATGCCTACGGCTAAATTTCACCAAGCTCATTTTTGAAAAAGAATGTAATAAATGTCTCTGTCAATGATGATTTAGACATATATAGAATTTTAATAAAGAAGTTATAAATAAATTGACATTAATTACATCATCGATGTTATATTTATCGAATTTATTCACCAAATTGAACATCAACACGTCGACTATACCAACTTCGATTTGTTATTACAGTTTACCGAGTGCTTCAACATTCAACCTGATTTTCTATATTCAAATATTACGTTAATACTATTCGTTAAATATCCTTTTCTACTTCTAAATCAAAATTTTTTCTTTGTTATATATTGTTTTTTTTAATTACAAAATACTTTTTATCTTTCATTTAATTTTTCGTTTAGATGCGATTTAAATGCCAATATCAACGCATTGAAATCCGTTTATTCTGAAATAATATACGACCGTTTTAGTTAGTTAAGCGTATAATTTTTACTTATCATCGTTCCAATTTCCATATCTTACTTAATCGTACAAAATATATCGAAAATTTTGTCTAATAACTAACATATATTTATTGGACACATAGCATGTCTCTAATTTGTTAGAATAATTGGTCCTGTATGCTCCATTTCTTATCAGAAACTACGTATGTACCTACATTGTTTTCAACGTAACATATCCTCGACTGTAAGATATTACCAGGTTATTGTCAGCCATTAGTATACGCTCGTTAGAACATGTATTTTTAACGCAGCTTACCTTTTATCGTACCTACTATCGTAACTGCGAAGGAAAAGACATGCTTACCGAACAGGTAATAACAAAACCGCCCATTCTGTCCTATTAATTGTTTTTTTTTTCCCATATTTTACATAAAATATTATTTCTTTTTTTTTTCTTTATATTTTACCGATCCAGAAAATAATTAACGAGCTGTCGTTGTAATATTTTTCTTTTCGTTACCAGAATAATAATAATAATAATAATTGGATCCACGAATTTATATTGGAAAACCCACTCGTACTTGATTGAAAGACAAGTATGAATGAAGTAAAACCGGATAAACTGAGTCACCAAAAAAGAGATGATAATAATAATAATAATGATGATGATGATAATGATAATAACTGTAATTATTTATATTATTACCGATAGATCTCTCGATCATTTTAGAAGGATCGTGATAAACGACAAACAATTTCTAGACGTTAGAGTAGCTAGCCGCTAGACAGCTGCAAACGGGAATTCATGATAAATGCTTCTACTGTAATTACTTTTCCGGCAAGACAGCTTTTTCCAGAAGTACGACTTTTCCCTCTTTTCTTCCTTTTTTTCTTTTTTTTTTCTTCATTTTTTTTTCTCTTCCTTTACACTAAAGTTTCCGGTGTATTACTCGCGTCGCTAACATCGACGAAATATCTTTTTCAATTCGGATGAAGTTTTTGGTATCTATCTAGCAATTGATAACCCATTAACTTACAAAATGTCTCTCTTAAATTTCAAAAATACGAGACATCAAAATAAATCCGATGATAATTTACTTTCTTTAAATCTCTCTTATAAAATTACTCGTAAATAACCGAAAAAAAATCTAAAGGTGTTAGTTCATATTTCAACTATCACGATCTTTGCCATATAGTTTCTGCCAATGTAAGATAATAATATATTTTTAATCAAATTTCTTCTCTTATGAGATCTCTCTTGAAATTAATTATATAAAAAAAAATATATCAATAAATTGAAATAATTCAAATTCATAAGAATTTATACGATATTCATTTATATTTCAACTATCCCTGTCTTTGCCATACACTTTCGTATAATTTAAAAATACCATATCTCAAATAAATTTCTCCTTCTCCTTCTTCTTCTTCTTCTTCTTCTGAAACCTCGTTTAAAATTATTCATAAATAAAAAAATCCAAAATTTATATATCCGTTATTCATTTATATTACAACTATCCCAGTATTTGTTATACTTTTTAATATAATTAGATAACAATATTATTTTTTTTTTAATCCAAGATATATCTTTTGTATCTCATCGTATAATCGATCCGACTTTAATTGGCCGTTATTGCTAACAAATTTCTGAAATAATTTCAACCCAAGAAGAAATTATACTCTGACACAGAAAAAGAGAGAGACGAGAAGAGAGAGAGAGAGAGAAAGTCGGCACGAGTCGCTGAATTTGCAGGAGAAATAACTCGAAAAGTAATAAAAGGGAGATTCCTATCGTCCAAGACAATTAGCGGAGCATATAAATATGACGTATTTATAGTCTGTCAGCCGTATCTTACTCGTTTCGTTCTCCTCTTTCTTCTTCTTCTTTCTTCTTCTTCTTCTTCTTCTTCTTCTTCTTCCCCTCTTCTTTCTCCTTTTCTTCTTTCTTTCGTTTCAATCTCCTTTTTCTCTTCGACTAAACCCCGCGCCATTATCGTAATTCAAACTATTTAATTAATATTTTTCCCCCTTATATATATATATAAATATATATATTCAGAACGAAGAGATACGAAAGATGAATCGAAAATGAATAAATCAAAATAAAGTTATATGATATAATACGTAAGAACAAAATTTACACGTGACGTAACAATTTTCATTGGTATTATTTTTAGCTGTTCGACGATCCTATCAGAATGATTACGTTGCCTTGTAATATTTAATTTCAGATTAAACCTTAAGATATTGTTAACAAATAAAAAAATAAGAAAATAAGCGTTTGAGAGAGAAAGGATGTAACAAAAAAGTAATAAAATAAAGTAAAGTATCTCTCTTGTAAACGAACGATGATTGATTTTGATGTAGGAGTGGACGAAAAAAAAATGTTGAAGCAACCGAGGAGAGAGAGAGAGAGAGAAAGAAAGAGAATGAAAATAGAAAAGAAACGTCGAGGACAAGAAATGTAGGCGAAAAAAGATCGTGAGTTGAGAGGAATGAGATAAGAACACGAGTTCGTCGTTTGCTCTGTCTGACGCGATAATAACATCGACATAGTTATTTTTTGTTTGTAGTCTAACACGATGTTGATTTTCTCCTATGTTAGAATTCTATCTAGGAACTAAACCCCGGAGACTAATTATTGTATCCTTTGAGAACTACGATACACAGAATCCTGTTTTTCACACTATTCTTCAAACCGAACAAGATAAAGACAGACATTCCTATTGGAACATGATAAATTGATGATTATCTCAAAATTCTTAAATATAATATATTTTCGAGGTAATGAAATTGATATTAATTCATTATCCAATAATATCATTACTCATTTTAATGATTAGAAATTAAATATTATTGATATATTATATTTACTCTATCTTCAAAAATGAATAATTCGTTTAGATTAAAATAAATATCTATCTTTTTTGAAATTCTCAGAAGAAGAAGAAGAAAAAAGGAAACATTAATTTTGAAATTTATAATATCGAGATGTGTGTTTTTCATTTTTAAATTAGAGATATAAGAGAGAGAGAGAGAGAGAGAGAGAGAGAGAATATTTGCGTGTATTGAATCTAAAAAAAAAAAAAACAACAAAGAAAAAAGTATTTATCACGCGAAATAGTAAAATCGACAATCTTATTCCTGTATGGAGATTTTTAAGGGATAAAACCTTCGGGACGATTCAATTTGTCGGTCGGTGGTGCGAGTATTTCTAGCGGCCCGTGGCGAAATTCACAGCGTGGCACGCAAACCACGTTCGAAAATTAGCTCGTGACCGAATAGGATAGAGACCGAGGGTATTGGTGATCGTGCGATGATGGTGGTGGTGGTAGTGGTTAGAATAAGAAGAGTAGATGAATGTGAAGGTGGAAGGAAGGAAGGAAGGAAGGAAGGAAGGAAAAGAAGTATGAAGTAGAAAAAGGAGAAGACTTTGAAGAAGAAGAAGAAGAAGAAGAAAAGAGAGCGAACGTGTTTCAAATGAAGGAAAATAAAAAGTGAGAGAAAGAGAGAGAGAAAGAGAGAGAGAGAGAGGATGGAGAAGGAAGGGCTGAGAGAAGGCGGACGGTAGAAGAAAGAAAGAAGTTTTGAAAAGGGACTAACGACCGGCAGTTAACGGCGGCTCTGAAATTGCTGGTTGCCCGTTGCATCTTCCACGGCCAGGCCAGCCCGAGAATTATTAAACTGTAGTTTAGTTTAAATTAAGTTATTACTCAGAGCCCGTACGTTTTGTTTGTCCCTTTGTGCCACGACTATGACCCTACCTCCCTCTCTTTATTTTCCTCTCCTTCCTCCTCTCTCTCTCTCTCTTTCTCTTTATTTCTTTATCCATTTTTCTTTATCTCTTATTCATCCCTCTGTCTTCTTATTCGTTATTTCACTTTTAATCTTCCGTCATTCGTTAAAATCTCACGACGTTTAACATTAATTACTAATTTGTCACAACTTCCATTTGTTTAACTCTTTTGTTTCGAGCGCCGGATATATTCGGTATCTGAGCGACGATTTGTGCATACGAGTGCTAGATATATCTGGTATTCGTATGATGTGTATAGAAAGTATCATTTGTAGTCTGTATAAATACATATATTACTTATAATTATTGTATTTTTAATTTAAACAAGTAATTTAATAATAATAAATTATAATACTTTAAAATATATAAATAATATTTTTCTTAAATAATTTTCTAGGTTCTTTCACATATTGAAAATGTTAATATACTTGTTACGTTATAGCAATGTTGTTATTTAAAAATAATTGTAATTAAAACGTATATATACAGAAATCACACGCACTGTGCATAGCACGGGTTTAGGTTTTAGTGACAGTACTTAGGCGAACGACACTCCCAAAGTGAAAAGGTTAATCTCCAATTATGTCAATCTGCTTATTGTGTAATTACTTTTAACGTTTGAATAGTATACGATAGTTTTTTGTTGGTTTTCTTGAAAAATTATGCCCTTTAGGATAGATGAGAAAAGAAAGAACCCATGAAAACGGTATAAGGTTTTTATTAAGTATTATCGTGTTGTGAGTCCCAATCATTATTTTACGATTAGAAAGACTATACGAAGGGGTATATTAAGATACTTAAAAAAAAATTTCGATTCTATGTGGTAGAGTCAATAAAGCGAAGAGGGTGCAAGAGTTGTTAAAAGAAATATACGATCTTTTTCCTCGGTCTCGTCTATTTTGTTAAAAATATACAAAAAATGAAAAACTCGAGAAATTTGATATAAATGAGCCCGCATTATACCATCAGGATTTGCGACATGTTCTTTTTTTTTCTCTTTTTTTTTTATCGAAGTAAGTCAAACGAATATTGAAAGGTTTCGTGATAAAACTTCGATCACTTTGACAGGAATAATTTATACAATCTTAATTAAGATAAATGAATTTGAAACGTTAACGAATATAAAAGAAAAGGCAAAAAAAAACAACAAAATCAAAAAAAGAGAAAAAGATGAATAGTTTTCCTCATCGGTTGTTAAACTAAACTATTCTTCCGTAACGGAATGATTGATTGTTCGTTTAATTATTTTCTTTGGTATTTATAATTATTTCGATTATAAGAAAAAGAATAAAAAATTTGTATAAATTTAAAAATTAAATTTGATTAATTTCGATAAATTAAATAATTCTTATCTCTAATAATTCGAATGGAATAAATCGTAGAGTGCGGGGGAAAAAGGAAAGGGAAGGTAGGAGAAAGAAACGAGAATCCTAAGTTTTACTGATAACGTTCGGAATCAAGTAGGAAAAAATACGAGTTTAGAAAAAAAGAGAAAGAAAACAACGATACAGTTGAAAGCGGAAAGAAAAAATATAACGTAGGTATAAGTATAACGGTCGCATAGTGCTCGTGCACGCGACGCTGACAGCAAGCATGGCCGTTGAACTAATTATGTAAACGAGACTTTTGCAAAGGCACTCTCGGATCCCAGAAGAAGTGGCTACGATTTTTGACTTACCTGACGTTTCTACGCGTGTAACATTAATTAGAATACGATAACGATTATATCATTAGTAACGATGCGGCAAACAAGTTACACATCAAATAATATACGATTGAATGTTTTTACAAGTATAAAATTATCATTTTTGATAACATAATACACTTGCATTATTTCTTTTTCCTTCTTTTCTTTCTGTTTTTTTTTATTATTGTTTTTGTTGTTGTTGTTGTTGTTTCGTTTCATTCGGTTTCTCGTTTTTGTCTCTACGTTGTTCTTTCTCCATATATATTCTTATAGAAAAGAAAAGAAAATAAAAAAATAAGTAATAAATATATATTTTTAATGAAGAACCTACAATGTAAATTTAATGTAAAATACCGATAACTCGTGATGAAGTAACGAAATGCAGAAGTAATGCAAGTCACGCAGCCACGCACACAACAGACCACGCGTGCTTGCGTTTGTTTTAAATTATTATTCTAAATAATTATTCTAAATAATAATAGCAGATAGAACAAAAAAAAAAAAAAGAAAACGGTCATCGTAAAAAGACACATCGAATATTTCACATTTCGCTTAGATTAAAACGTTTGAAAAAATATTTATAACCAATTGATATCTATTTCAAGAATTAACAACGTTTAAACATCATTTAAAATAAATACTTATAGATACGAGATTATAATNTAAAAAACAGATTTCCACCCTCAATCGTCGTACGGACTTTCCGCCGGCACGGAACGTGATTTTGGTTCAGACTTTTGCGTCAAAGATAGGGAGTCGAAAAAAGGGCGTTGCGGATAGGGACTAAGCTTATAAGCGATCCCAAGGGCTCGTCAGGAACGATCTTATGATTGACCGCGTTACGACACTCCCAATAGACCACTTTTTGATCCACCTTTCGAGAGGATATTTTATTTTTTTCCTGTCTACTTTTTTTCTCGAATAAAAAACAACTACGATACACTACGATACACTAAGCTAGCAAGATTCTCACACACGTTGTTTTAATCGGTTAGTCGAGAACGATAAAAATATGAATATTATGAAACAGAAGGGAAGAAAAAAAGAAGAATTAAACGAATATAAAAATGTATGATAAAAAAAAAAAAGAATCGTACCTTTTTTCTCGTCATCCTCGTCTCCGTGATCTGCATTGTGGTGAAGATTATGAGCTGCCGGATGATGACCGGTGATCGTCGGTACCAACGGATGATTTCCCAAAGCAGGATGAGGATGATGAGGATGATGATGACTGAAGTATCTGACAGCTGCTGCTGCTGCCTGATGCTGCGCCTGCATAGACTGTTGAACTTGGCTTTGGACCTGCCCCAGAACCGGATGATGCGGTGGCCATCCCGTAAGATGGAACGGGAAAACTGGTGTTGCTCTTTGAAACAATCTGGCCGGTGCCAAAAGCGAGCCGCCGGATGCTGTTGAGCCGCTACCAGGAGGCAAAGGAAAGGATAAACCGCCTCCTGGTTCCAGGACCATGTTTGGTACCAGCTCGATAATTGATCTTCTCTCCTCAGGAGAGGTCTCAATCTTTTCTCATCAAAGGTACAGATTCAAGTATCAAGTATTAATATCTTTGTATTATTTCTTCTAAGCCCTTTAGATCACATTTTCTGATTATCCTTAGATCCACAAGTTGACGATACCTCATACGATCATTTCCACGAGCTCCCAATAAGATATAACAAAATATATATTTGCATAATCTTATTAAAGAACAGAGATATGATGGAACCGTTGTTCGTAAAAGGAAAAATAAACGACAGATACCGTATCTCACGGTTGTATATCGCCGCTGTCCGTCGGATAGGTTGTAACTTTGAACATACGACTTTATCGATAATTTATATAACGTTTTCATTAATTATCGAACATATCTGCGAATAACTTTGACTATGCGTGGCATAAAAGTACTGTAACACGCACAGGTGGTTTGTGGTATATATCAGATGTCATGATGAGTAATAAAACGACGATAAGAGATCGAATTAACGAAGATAACTTTTTAGCCTATACTTTGGAACTTATCTTCTTGATTCATAGACTAGATCGACCTTAGAGAATAAAAGGATCGATAAGATACAATGATAATATTAAAACAATTGATCCATTGACACTTTAGAATCCCATTTAGTCATTCCACTGATAACACAGATTGAAAAAGATCCTAAACGAGACATTGCTGTCAACACCGGACCCAAAAGCTTCAGAAAAAATAAAGTCACTGTCACTATCTCTTTGTCTTTTTTTTAAACGATAAACGTCAACGCGACACTTTGGTCCATCGTCCAGGGTTGGCCCTCTCAAAGTAGTCCTCGGGAAGGAAAGAAAAAAAAAATAGAATAGCAATCGAAATTTTTCGATAGCTCCAATTGAATGAGGAAAGATAATAGAAAAGAAAAAAGGAAAACAATAATCGTCGATTGGATGAGAAACGCGAGACTAGCAGGAAAATTTAGCTGGGAAATCGTTGCTCAGATAAGTCGAGCTGTCAGTTGTTGTGTTGAGACCCACTACGGCACGAGCCAACGGCACAGCACTATCTGCCAGGAGAGTCGAGTAAACGGAGCTCCCCTCTGTTCGCCTAACCAAAACTGGTTTGGGTTTCCACCCAAGGTAACGTGGATTGGCCGTCCCGCAGTCGGCTTCGCGGATACAACGATATCGTCTACCAATCCCGACTCACGGATTACCAGCTTGGCAACGCCCACGGGGAGCTTTTTTTGCCCTGGAATTGAATCTACGCCCCTTCCTTGCATGCCGCTCGACCCTTGGTGGGGACGAATCAATTGGCGGCTGCCCTGAAAGAGGCCGCAAGATGGCTCCTCCCTGCCCACACACGCGCGCGCTTCACTGAGCTACCCCTAAAACTCATTCCCTCACCAAGTCGACCGAGTCTAGCCAAGTCACCCCGATATATGCCACTGAACTTACCCTCTAATTCCATCCGCAAGCTGGACCCCGTGGCACCTCTATTAAATATTCCACGCTTCGGAACTCTGATTACGAAGCTAGTGCGAGTTCGAGATTCGACGAATGGCCAGATATTATCGAGGATCCTCTGATATCCAACGATTTTCAAACTGATCCTCTAAGGTAGACGAATGCGACGAATGATGATCATCTATCATCGATCGATTACAGTTAAGAGGTAAAAGATATAATAAAGTCAAAATACTTATCATTTTAATACCACTAGAAACTCAGTCATTTCTCCTACTCCGTTGGTAAATTCTCATCCCTCTTAACCCCTCTACTTTCTTCCTTCCTTCCTTTCTACCTTCCTTCCTTCCTTCCTTCCTTCCTTCACTTCAACATGGGCGTATCTTCCGCCCCTCTAACCCCCGTGGGCGCGATCCTCTTTTAATAAGAGGAGAGCTCCCAGTTCGAAGGCGTTAAGTAATTACATCTATTCTCTTCTGGGGACGGAATTACCTGGGCCCACGGGGTGGGAAAAATTAGGAAATTAAAATTAACTCCCGCCACGATCCTGACTTACTCCTCCCTCTTACTCTTCCATCCCTCTTCTCCTTTTCTCTCGCTTTAAATCCTCCCTTCTCTTTCTCTTTTTTTCTTTCTCTCTCTCTTACCCACTCTCTTTCCATCTTTTTCTTTCGTATTATCTCGCTCACTCCACTAGAACGCTTCATTCTCAAATTTAGGAAGAGCCAGCGGCCATTACCGCTTACGTAATCTTTTTACAGTGGCGGGCAGCACCTTGTTAGCAAAGTTATTTAGCGCGTGACGCCGAGTTAGTCCTGATCCGAATAGCTCTCGGTGGTCGTCGTAGCTTTTAAACTAACCTCTCTTAGAAAACGCGTTGACAACATTTCATTGAAATATAATATCTCGTCTAATTCCAATTCTCTTTTCGATCGTATGATTTTATTAAACATAGTCTCTAGTGTTCCCCTTATTGTATTTCGTTTAATTTTCAACTAACTGTGATACTCGAATTCTATTTTTTATTTTCATTATCAGAGTTAGATAATTATTTTCGATGAAATTATAATATTATTTATTTTAGAATTATCTCTAAATTATAACAATTAGAAAATTCAAGTGCTAGTGTTGTATACTTGTCACAGTTCAACTGCCAGAGACAGACTAAACGTAGGAGATAGAAGTTTCTGAAGATAAAATGTTAACATTACGAATACAATAAATGCAAAAGTATATAAATATAATTTTTTTTAGATTACGAGTAATTGTAGAGTACGCGTACTTTGCATAAATTTTAAATACGATTACTTCGAAAAGGAAAACGTTTATTTTTGGACATTTATAATAATATTATCCATACAGATAGCATATACGACAATTTTAAAATAAGAATCAGATCATTATCGGTGCCTAGAGTTAAAAATCTGTCCACCTAGGATGGGATCATCTAATTCTTTCTTATCGATGGTATGAAGCCTAAGAAGAAAATTCTCAAAAAGTTTCACGGGCGCGAGCTTACACGCAGGAGCAGCTGAACGCCGTTGAAGCACGCCCCCGAGGGAAGAACTTATTCATAAGATTATTTCCCATTTTCACCATGACGCTACCGTATCGTTATTTAAGTTTTATATTAAAGCACAGCGGCTACGGTGAGAAAGAAAAAGAGAGAGAGAGAGAGAGAGAACCACAGTGTAGCTTTTCCCTGTGATCTATGGTCCGCGCGTGTCCTGCTTCTTTCAACGTATCCCGCCTAAACATGAGAGATATCGCGCTCGATCAATTTTTCATAACCCCGCATTCGCCGCAATATCCGACACCCGTACCCTTTTTCTCTCTCATCCTACTTCAAACTAACCAACGACGACCTTACACGATCACCTTACTACTTATATGTATATTTATTGGTAAAAACTCGAGTCAGATAGACTAACTTCTAAACTCTTTTCTTAATTCGATCATTCCAAATTTGAACTATCCTGTTCGTCATTTTTTAACTTTTAAAATCAACATTTTATTTTTTAAGACAATCAACGAATTTGAACAAATATCTTTCTTTCTAAAATATCGAGTTGTGGCCAAAAATTCCGACATTTTATGTCCACCAAAACCTAATATTTATTAGAATAAATAATTATTCGTTTAATACGAGTCAACGAAATATATTTTCATTTACATAAAATAATGTACATTCTTGTAATCAAGTATCACAACGATTTATAAAAATACTCTCCCCTTATTATTATAATAATATTAAATAATTGAAATGTAAGATGATTTTATCAATGAAATGATAAAAAAAGAGGAAAAAAATACAAAAGAAAGAAAGAAAAAGACTAATGTTAGATCAAGATCGGATTTCTATCTCTATTCGGGAACATTAAACGCGATCGTGGAACGGTCCTCATCGTTTGCCTTCCATCGTATCCTTCGGATCCCTCCTCTTTCAACTTCACCTTTTCGCGAACAGATCGTCTCTCTCTCCCATCCCTCCCTTTCCTTCTTTCCATTCGAGTCGATTCGTTCTCGCTCTCTCACGAATTGAATCTCCCGTGAAACTCGAAAGGAGTTCGGAGGGTAAGGAGGCTAAGATGAAGGAGTAGCAGTGGTTGCTATGCCAACGACAGAGGGTTTCCCGACGTGGTTGCCCGGGCAACCCCTAACCAAGCGAACCCCCTAAATATACGCGAGGAAGAGGACGAGTAAAGGATAGACAAGGATGGAGATAGTGTATGTGGTTTCTGAAGGTGGAAGAAAAAGGGAGGAAAGGGGTGGGCGTGGGGGGCAACGGGGGTAGGTAAAAAAGGTGGAAAAGGTGGCTTGGCAACTGTTACCACGAAACGTGAGGAGACCTAGTTAATTACTAAACCGTTTTAATCGTCGGCAAAGTTCCGACGATGCTGCACCAACGGGGAGGCTGGGCCAAAGACCGAGGGAACGAGAAAAAGGGTGTGAGAGAGAGAGAAAGAGAGGAGGCTTCAGGGAATGTGGTGGTTGTGTAAATTAGGCACTCACCAGTCTTCTCTTTTCTTTCTCTCTTTCTTTCTCTCTTTCTTTCACTCGTGTTTCTTTACTCTCTTCTTTGCTCCAATTTCTCTTACCTCGGTATATATATATATATATATGTATTACTCTCTTGAGTCGTAGCTGAGAACTGTCTCTCCGTGTTGAGACTTTCGATGAATAAAGTATATACCCCTTATACTCGTGTTGAAAAGTGTTCTCAAACGACGCGTTCATTTTCTTCATTAAACCGCAATGTTCATAACAATATATATGTATCAAACAGATCGATAAGTATATCTCTGTATTTTCTAAATCATTTTCAAACTTTTCCAAACTCTTACTTGATTTATTTTATTCCTTCTTTTTATATATTTCTCTTTTTGAGAATAAAATAAGAAAAGAACGGAGGAGATAAAAAAGAGAGATGAAAATATCTGACATAGATGTAAACTGATTGTAAAAAATCGAGATAAAATTGTACCAATGGTCTATTACATTATGAAAAAAGTATAAAAAAAAGAAAACCTTGCTTGGGGTTGTCTTGATCATCATCTTTGGCAAGAACGAACGAACGAATGAACAAACGAACGAAGAAACGAAGGAACGAAGGAACGATTCGGTTGCATCTTCTTTGCTAACGTTAAGAGTCCGGACGACTAATTAAGTACGCCGTAACTTAATTGAGGTACCTTGTAAAGAGGTGGAGGCGAACCGAAGATACTGGAGAAACGCTAAACTGTGTAAACATCGAGCTAATTACTTCGAGACTTTATCGCGCCACCGCGACTCTGTTAGATTGCTCGGAGAAATATACACGTTACTATGCTTTTGCTTTACCAAGAGTTCACCGTACACATATGCATTCAAATACATATACATCTATCTCTCCCTGTGTGTGTGTGTGTGTATGTGGATTTGTTTGCGAGTGTTTTCACCGTATACAGAGATAATTAAGAGAAATAAGAAGTAGAACAAAGAGGAGACAAAAAATAAAAAAGCAAAAAGAAAAGAAAGAAATAAAAGGAGAGTGGGATTTGAAGGGTGAGGAGAGGTGGAAGAGAAGGAAAGAGAATTTTAGCAAGGACGAAAAATATTATTTCCAGCTTTATCGCGTTCTAGAACGACATATCGATTTAATTACCGCGTATTTTTACAAGATCTTTCTTAACCCCGACTCGCATTCCTAATCAACTAGCTCTTCCGTTCTTCCCCTTACACCCGCTCCCCCTCCTCATCCTCCTCCTCCTCCTTCCTCCCGATATACTCTCGATCTCATCTTCTTTTCTGATGTTTTTCTTTTTTTTTTTTCGTCCGTTTCTTGGATGACTCGAATCCACTGGCCGGATGGCCTTTTTCTCCTTGTAATCGAACGACGATAAAATGATCGTACGTCATAGAACGGTTAGTCCGGGGTCGTGACCAAACACGGCATCAAAGATATTTCAATTCATGAATAGTTAGTACCATCGATATCATTTCTCCATTGATACACGAATGACTAAATATCGTGTTCTAAGAAATTTAATAATCTCGGATTTAAAAGAAAAAAAAGATGATAATCATTGATTCAATCTTCGAATAGAAATAAAAAAGAGGAAAGTTAATACGTAATATAGCAGTCGATGATCAATCGATTCTCGAAGAAAGAGAGATAGGAAGAAAGAAAGAAAGATAGATAGATTAAATAAAAGAGGTTTTCGAGAGAAAGACTAAGAGTGAGGTTTCTTTAGCGACACGAAAGTCTTATGGCGGAAGGCATCGGATTCGTTATTTCGCGCTATGTCTGCGAATAAATTATTCAGGTTGAATAAGCAAATGCCCGGTACTCTTTCTCCCTCTCTATCTCTCTCTCTCTCTCTCTCTTTCTCTCACCCTTCGTAGAATTATTGTCACGGGTTTCCTCCATGTTGGCGGCCCAAGGCGGGTCACCGCGAATTTGTGGTCCCCTTTGCAAGTCAAATTGTCTCCATAAACAAGAGAGCCTGGAGAAAGACACGAGAATAAGTTAGAGAGAGACCAAGAGAGAAATAGAGATAAAGAGAGACAGGGAAACGAGGAGGTTGGAACTAAAGGAGAAAGAGAAGGAAGTGTCTAGAAGAGGAAGGAGGAGGAGGAGAGGGAGAAGAAGCTTACTCGTGCAGGAACGACTATAAAGAGGGTGCGGATAGGGTGCTGGCTAAAAAAGAGATGCAAAGATGGCCGCTACCACGCTTCTTCCACTTCCACTTCTTCTTCTTCTTCTTCTTCTTCTTCCTCTTCTTCTTCATCTTCTTCTTCTTCATCTTCTTTCTTCGTATTATTTTTATTTCTATCCTCAGCCTCTTTCACGTTTCATCTTTACCCTCTTGTTCCCTCTTCTTCTTCCTTCTTCTTCTTCTTAACCACCACCACCATAGACATCTCACGCCTTTGTTTCGCTGATACCGCATTCGGGTCACGCGTCGGCAGTTAGTTCTGATTAGCGACAGGGCGAATGACGTACCACTGGCAGGATCTCGTGTTTCGAATACTCAAACAGCAAACGGATGCACGGAAGAGAAAAAGACAGAGAGAGAGAAAGAGAGAGAGAGAGAGAGAGAGAGAGAGAGAGCGTAACCCGCGGCAGGATTAAAAGGAACGTGCTACTGGTACGCCGTGGCCATTGTTTTATGGGAATTTATTTAACGCACCACCTGAGCTAGACACTTTAAGCGAATTTATATATTTTTATGCGTATACTTTTTCCATTCTTTTCTTTCCTTATTTCTTTTTTGATTTGTTAGTTTGTTTTTTCTCAACGAACCGTATATGGAATAGCAAGTTAATTTAATATTATTCGAAATTTTATTATAAACGTATGATTATATCTTCAATAAACATTAAAGTCTTCGATTAAAACATTTTGTTCTTAATTTTTTATATTGTATCATATAAGTCTATTTTTTTGTGTTTATTTAATTAATAATCAATCAAAAAAATCTCTAACTTACCCTAACTAAAATTCACCAACTTATTGTTACGTAAAAAAAAAGAAATTTAACATCTCGATTGTGTATAACAATATAAATAAAATAACTGGTAAAAAATCTAGAAGGTAGGAACTTCGATCACCATTTTCGTCAACTTGGAAATCCAGGATCTAACGTGGAAATAAGACAAATGTGAGAAAGGGAAAAAGAATCTAGAGATAAAAAGACAAAAGTGTTAAAGAAGAAGAAGTAGAAGAATTAGGAAAAAAGCTATATATCCTAGTAAATCAGAAGAAAAAAAAATATATTCTCGGACACTATTCTCTTTTTGGCTTTTTTTTCCCTCACATCAGCTATGGTGTTAGTGTCTCTCTCTCTCTTCGTAGTCTCGAATCGTTGACGCTTATCGTCCAAGCCAATCTATGAACTATACACCTCGTACCATACCGTTTTCCTCTCGACCATGGTGGTAGAGTAGAGACCACGGGAGAAGAAGGAGAGTTCGAGAAAGAGATAGAAAAAAGGTGGAAAGGGGTGGAGAAAGAGAAGAAAGAGAGGGAAAGACAAGTACAGAGAAGGCTTACGTGTATATACACATAGGAATACATGGTGGAGCTGGAATAATGTAGTCCCACTTTGATTTATGGGTTAATAGTTAACCGGCCGTAAATAATGCTAATCACACTCTTATTATACGTTCTCTTGCCGCGGCGTCGCGGCGTATGTTTTGTCCGAGCGTCGGTTCACGCCAGATTTCAAAGTGACCACCACATCCAGCCCATCCCTTCGACGTCCACCTCCTTTTCCTCATCCTCTTTCTCATTCTCCACCTCTTCCACCACCTCCACCTCTTCCGACACCATCACCACCACCATCACAACCGTATAGCCTCTGGGCTATATACGAATGCTCCATTCTCCAACGGAGGTATCCATTATCGCTGCTTAGGTGTGGGCGATAAGATTTCTTCTTATTCCAACTTCTCTCCTTTATATTTCCGGCAAGTTGAGAATGTTATTTTTTTGAGAAAGAGAAGGAGGAGGTGGGGATAGTAAGGGTGGTTTCTCAAATTTTTAATCTCTTTAATTTGAATTTCAAACGATAGCAGAAAAATATCTTGAAGTAATCTTTCTTACAGGTTTACACGTACATACCTCGAAGCATAATCGGCAAACTTAATTTGATCTTATATATTTAAGTTTCATCGATATAATTATTTTTTAAAGATGATTTAGAGTAATTAGATATAAATAATATTTAATATACATATTTTTGTTATATTCATCGCGTGGTTAGATTCATTGAATTATTCTCAGCATTAGATTTATATATCGTTTTAATATTTATTTCATTTTATTTTGTTGAATATTATTCAAGTAAAAAGAGATGAATCAGAGAAAGCAAGTTCACGTCGTCTATGATTCAACATTTTTACGATAGGTTCGATTTTCCATTGGCTAGAATTTTATCGATAAACCTAGCCGATCGTTCTATAATATTTCGAAATTGGTATCGCCGAATGGAAAATCGTCTTCTTCCCATCGCGGATATCACAGGGAGAAAAGGTGCAAGGATTTTCGTGGATCAAACTTTGAAAATGTATGTATGTGAGTGTGTGTGCTATGTGTAGAGGTTGTAGAACGAAAGACGCATACCCAATAAGAACGACGGGGAATCATTTGGGAGGAGAAACACCGGGTTAACCAATGCGGTGTCAGGAAGTAAAATACCCGATACATTTTATTTCAGCCAGGCATGCTGCTCCTGCGAATGGTGCCACCGTGGTGCTGACTCCGTCTTTTCTATTTTTTTTACTTCCTTTTCTTTCTTTCTTTCTTTCTTTCTCTTGCCTTTTCTTTTTTCTTATAGGAACCCTCGTTCTCTCTCAATGGTAGCTTGCTTCTCCTCGATCCTATCGAGAAAGAAGGAAAAGTAAAAGGACTCGCGTACCGAAGGGACGCTTTTGCACCGAAAATACAGACAGTAGATCGGATAAGGTTTAACCATACGAAATTCTACCTTGGATTGGATCCTGTGTTTCGAAGCGCACTTTTCTCTCTTCTTTCCTTGCAAACTTTTCTCTCTCTCTCTCTTTCTTTCTCTTTTTATTTTCCTATATCTTTCTTCTTTTCTTACGTGCGAAAGACGTTTATACCTATCTACAAACTTCATTACGAAGAAGAAGATTTGCAGTCCACCAATCTATGTAAACAGAAATTGGTTCTATTTTGAAAAAACAATACACTGCAAGACTATGTACAAGTATAATAATAATAATTATTATTATTCTATATCCTCTCATCGTACGTACTTTTCTTATCAATCAACACGAACTTTTCCAACAACCTAATATATTATTTATATTATATTCTTGTTTAAATAAGATATATCAAGATTTAAAGAAATGACTGATTCAAATATTGATACTAAAAACACTATAATCGTAAGTTAAACAATAACCAATACGATATATTATCAGATTTGTTTTAATTATCAATACAGAAACATCGTTTTTATGAATACTACGATACAAACGATTAACATAAAACTCGTTATAAACGATTCGAAAATGAAGTAGGGTAGAGAAGATGCATAATGCAGAAGTGTATCTCGTATAAGATGAAGGTGGAGGAAGGTGGAGGAAGGAAGAAAGGTGTTCGTGTGCGTGCACGTGCATCGTTGCGTATCGAAAAAGGGAGATATTGATATAAAGAGGGGGCTGGTCCAGAACGTAGCGCACTTTGTAATCAGGGCCCCATTACCATCAGAGGTGGTCAATCTTCGTCGGAGCTTGGCATCCTTCGATGGATCGATGTCGTTAGAGGCAATGTGACTTTTCGCGCGGTTTTGTTGTTGTGTTGCATCTCAACAATCCACTCAGCATCCTCCTTCTCCAAACTTCTCTTTTTGTATTTTTTACTACCTCTCTCTCACTCTCTCTTTCTCTTTCATTTTCTGTTCCTCCTTTGGTTAGCATCCGTGAGGTAAAGAGCATCTTCCGACGTCATCTGCCGAACGAGCACCTGTCGTTTTCCGATTACGAAGTATCGAATTATGCTAAACTGCGATACGATACGCCACTATCCTGATTTCTCAAGATTACTCTATCAGCATTCGATTTATCAAATTCACCAAGAGAATAAAAATAAAAAAGAGAGAGAGAAAGAGAGAAAAATATTATAACGTTACTCTTAACAAATTTTTGTCTCCTTTTTTTTTACCATTTTCTTCTATACATACACTCATGTGATTAAGTTATAATAGAAAGATCGTTTTCGCAGGAATTATATGTTACAAATTATGAAGGAGGTTATTTCAAAGTGATGAGGAAGGAAACTATAACGAAGAATTGAAGTCGTGTTGCGATGGAAGGTTAAGATCACACGATGTCCAAGGCTTGTAATTTTCATCGTCGCGCTTATCCTTTTCATTCTCCAAGAATTAACGAAATTATCTTCTCTCTCTCTCTCTCTCTCTCACACACACATCCAGATACATACACACTTTCTCCCTGATTATTTTATACTTTTTTTCTGCAGTTAAGATAATTTATCTCCTCCCACCACCCAAACCGTTTTACTATTTTTCCGACCTCTTCCATCGAGTTCGTTCTCGTAGCTCAAGTAAGCCGAGCGTTGCTAATGTGCCACGAAAAGGGAATCGACCGATCGTGCGACGACGATCCTCGCATCTCGCTCGCTCGTTCGTTCGTTCGCATACTCGCTTACTTGGTTGCTTGCTTGGTTGCTTGCTAGCGCGATTTTAACAAACGCGGCCCCGATAATCGCACGGTACAAGCAACGCGCGTAGCCGTCTCGAATCGAGACCGGCGTTCCAATTATCGGTCGTAAAAGGGAAAAAAAGGCCAGGTCAAAAGCAGGAGTAAGGTGGAAACGGAGCCTTGGATGGAGCCAAGGTAAGGGAAAGGTGGGGCCCTTATACGCTCATGAATATCGCGGAGCAGCAACAGCAGCAGCACAGCAAGTGAACCGAAGAGAACGTAGCCGCCGAGTGAAACGACGTTACTTCCAGGAAATGTTGAGATTTTTGCGGTAACCTAAATAGGTAGGATACATTAAAATTACCTTGAATTTTCAATATGTTACATTGGATACGATCCAAGGTAAAACCGATTTCTTTGTTCATCTTCGTCGTCGTGTCGATATTGTAAAGAAGAGTTAAAAGTACAAATAAAAAAGAAACATTAAATTGAAAATATAAAATATAACCGATCGGTTTTTCATCTTACTGTTCTCCTCAACTTCTCCATTCTCCTCTATCACTCTTCTTTTTTTCATTTTACTACCACTCTCTCTCTCTCTCTCTTTCTCTCTCTCTTTCTCTCTCTCTTACATTCTTCGTACTCTACGGAGGAGTTCGACGAAAAGGCAACGTCGCGTACGGCCTACGCCAATGACCGATGATGAAGTTATCCAGCGATAATGGCTCCATTACGGTGCATCATCTCCTTCGATGGAGGAGCCCTTGCATCTTGGAGTGTGTACGTGTGTAGCGTGCGTCCCGTAAGGAACCCGCAGGATTCCGTAGATGNCGGTAACCTAAATAGGTAGGATACATTAAAATTACCTTGAATTTTCAATATGTTACATTGGATACGATCCAAGGTAAAACCGATTTCTTTGTTCATCTTCGTCGTCGTGTCGATATTGTAAAGAAGAGTTAAAAGTACAAATAAAAAAGAAACATTAAATTGAAAATATAAAATATAACCGATCGGTTTTTCATCTTACTGTTCTCCTCAACTTCTCCATTCTCCTCTATCACTCTTCTTTTTTTCATTTTACTACCACTCTCTCTCTCTCTCTTTCTCTCTCTCTTATATTCTTCGTACTCTACGGAGGAGTTCGACGAAAAGGCAACGTCGCGTACGGCCTACGCCAATGACCGATGATGAAGTTATCCAGCGATAATGGCTCCATTACGGTGCATCATCTCCTTCGATGGAGGAGCCCTTGCATCTTGGAGTGTGTACGTGTGTAGCGTGCGTCCCGTAAGGAACCCGCAGGATTCCGTAGATGCTGCGGAGAAAACCGGTGGTGGCAGAAAGAAAGAGGTGGAAGAAGAAGAAGATGAAGATGAAGAAGAAGAAGAAGAAGAAGAAGAGGAGAAGGAAGAAGAAGAGGAAGAAGCGAGTGGCTGGAGTAAAAGAAAAAAAAAAATAAAAGAGAGAAAAAAAGAGAGTGGGAGAGGGAAAAGGAGAGAGGGAGCAAAGGATCGTCGCAGCATATACTTACCATGGCGATTGTTTATGTTGGCTGATGGCCACTTATACTGCACACACATCGCATTACGAGGCCGTTCTCGACCCTCACGAGCCGTTACTTAGCCCGTGGCCTCAGCGTCGTAGGGTAATGGCGAACACGTTACGGATAAAATGTATACTTAGCCTTTTCGCTCCGTACACCGATGGCACTGATGCCTCAGCACCGTACAAAGATTATTCTCTCTCTCTTTCTTTCTCTTTCTCTTTCCTTCTCTTCTTACTATCTCTCTATCTCTATCTATCGTATCCTTTCGTTGCACCATAGCCCTGCCCTTCCGCCTTTTCTTTCGCTATCTCTTCACCAGCCCTCTATCACTCTCATTTCCTAACCTTCTTATTAGTCTTCTTCTTCTTCTTCTTCTTCTTCTTTTATTCTTTTTTGTTTCCTTTTTTTATCTTACCTTTCATCTCCCTGTCTTTCTCTTCCATCTCTCGATGAATCCTCCTCTCTCCACAAATTCGATCATACTTCTATTCTTTTGAAAAAAAAAAAAAATGTAGAGAAAGATAGAGAAAGAAAGAAAGAGAGAGAAAGAGGATCAAAAGGTAGACGCTCTTCGTGACGCACCTGCTCAATCAAGAGGAAGCTTTGAAAAAGATCTTGCCCTTAGGGCACGCCATTGTCTTCTTCGACGACTCTTCTGATACTATTTCTCTTTTCTTCTCTCTTTCTGTTTTGAAAATGTCCGAGCTTACGACATACCCGGTTTTTGGTTATCTGAATCTCTCGATTTTTCATCAAAAAACTGAAGAAATTTATTAAAAATTCGTAACATCGTTTATTTTTAAATTCTATTCATGTAAAAAAAAGAGAGTAAACGTACTTGGGAGAGGAGAGAGTAATAACGAAATTGTAGGTACCCGTTGAAAAAATTAATCAATTTTCTTGGCTGACGTTTATGATAAATAGAAATACGCGATACGACTTCGATTTTCTTTCGTTTCGTTAAACTTATGTTAGTTGCCACAGTGGCTAGTTCGGTTGCTCTTATTGGCAGCGATAGAGGCGGGATTCAATAGTTATTCATTAAACTCGAATTCAGTCGGGCAGGATGCTGGGGTCAATTCCAAGCTAACCTTGCGGCTATATTCAAAGGTCTTATCTCCTCTTGGCTGTTTCTTCTTCTTTTACTCTCTCTCTTTCTCTCTCTCCATCCTTCTTTGATGTCTTCTTCTTCTTCTTCTTCGTCTTCTTCCTCCATCTTCCTCTCTTTCACTTTTTCATCTTTTTCATCTTTTTACAGCAAGACGCAATATCAACGATACGGTCGATATATCCGCCACTCGTGAGCAGCTAGAAAAGCAAATCATGAAATATATATGTGTGTATGTGTATATATGTGTGTGTATACGTGTGCATGTATGTATGTATATTATATTTCCTATTTCTCTCTCTCTATTCCTCTTGTCCCCTTTTAAACACACTTGCCTTCTTCTTCCTGCTTCTATCGATTCTATTTCTGTGCTCGTGCCTTTTTTTACGAGCTTTGTTCTTCCTCGGTCATTACGCGGCGTTAGCGGCTTCATAAGGAGCCAATAACCTCCCGGCTATCGATTACACCGTAAGATTCATTGACCAATAAATATAAGAAGAAAATCAAATTTAATCACCTTATAAAGATGCAATTAAAATATTACGATAAAAAATAGATATTGTTTTTTTAAAGAACGAAATAAACACACCACGGTAGAAAAAATTATTTGGAAGACGTTAGTTTGGAATTTTAAGCTCTATTGTTTTTTTCAAAAAATGTGGTGGATTGCATCTGTTTCTAAAATTTGTGTGTTTTTTTTATTGCTGTTTGGTAACAATAAGCATGATGATGTTTGTTTCGATCCGATGGGTTTCTTCGATCAGGAAAGCCGGAATCATAAGACTCATCAGTAGGGGCTTGATTGTTATTGGTTAGTATTCCCTGTCCTAAACCTAGATTACATCTTCGCTTATTCGGCAGAATTAGGAGTCTATTTGAGTATCGGAGACGAAGAAAGACAAATTTGCCATTACGAATTCTTTCATTAATCTTCCTTTACTACTAGGGTTGCATTGTATAGTCCTAATAAATCCCTACAAATGTGTAAAAAAATAGTTTCGAAAAAATTCGAGACAACAAGCTCTCTTCTTTCGGGATATCGTATTTTTTTTTGAATAAATGAAAAGTATTAAAAAATGACAAAACGAGGAAGGTGAAATGTTTTTATCTCTCAGATAGTATCGGTTGAGGTTCATCCAGTGCCAAGTCACTGACAATGAGTCGAAAGGACGAATATATACGCGAAGTATAACTGATGCGTGTGGACACTATTGAAATATTTATTAAACGGGGAAGAGAAAGAGAGAGAGAAAAATAAAATTGTCGACGGAGATGAGAAAAAGTCGTACCGATTCCCAAATCATTTTACCCCGAGCGAAGCGAATTCGTCCGAGGTAGCAGAGCGATTAAGTACGGCTCGTTTCCGCGTCATGGGAACAACCCACTCTAACTGGCACCTCCATTCGCTCTAATTCTAATCACCGTGAAAATTGTTTCTGTACCAGTCTGACCAATTCGATACAGATAATTAGTCGACTCTGCTGATGTTGTTACTACTGCTGCTGCTGTTGCCTGAGTTTTAAATGATCCCACTTGCTATTAACTTTACTTTTTCAAATTAAATAGAATTTTAAAATATCAACAAAATAAAAAAATACCCTTTCTCGAATGGTTATATATTTTGAAAGATTTAATTTCATCTAACAAGAAGGATAATACGATTTTCAAGAAAAACAAATAGGAACTTTCACATGCATTAGATTCTCTATTTACGTACGTACGTATGTACGAGTGGCAGGAAGGACGAACGAAAAGAGAAAAAGGAATAGGATATAGAGGACGAAGGAGAGAGAGGAGAGGAGAGAGAAAGAGAGGAGACAGATCAGATAGAGTGGCGTACGCTTGTACCAGGATCTCTCTCGAAAAGAGCAACAAATCCAGTGGCTTTATTGGCCATCGCCGGTGTAATCCTATAGGTGCTTAGCGTGAAATCCCATAATCGATAGTTTGCTTAACCCGACGCCACGTGGCGCCACGTGCGAGGCCCTCCATTAGAGAGCATACCTAACCTAAAATATACACAGTACGGCCGAAAACGAAGGCGCGCAAAGCCCCAAATACACACCACCGAAAGACCGTATCTCTATGTTAATATGGGAATGCAAAGTCTCGAAACCCTACCTACCTCCCTCCCACCCTTATTGGCCCATGGGGGAATTCGACACGCTTCGCACTACGCATCTGCCCCTATACCCGTTTTCCCTGTACGATTTTCGCACACGCTTTCCCACCTAACAGCCAGATACTAAAGTGAACTATCGAAATCGACCTCAAGATCGCATAATTATGTAATTAAGATCCGGAGACCGATTATTCGGTTCGATCAGATTCCAAAGAAAATTTATTCCCACTTTTATCATTTTTTCCCTCTTTCCCTCTTTCTTTTTAGAAATATAAAAATCATCGATCTAAAAAGTTGCAATACTTACAATTAGTTTTCCAAAGATCGTGTTGTTCCATTGACCGGTATTTTTAACAGATAACTTTAACGCTCGTCAATGAAATGAGAATGAAAGAAACCGACGCTTGAATAGAAATGTCCGATATATAATATCGAACATTGTCTTTCATTGAACGAACCGTGGATGGATTTTTCTTTCGATAAAGTTATACGAGAAAAGAGATAAGAGGTTAGGAAAATCGGTCACCAATCTAAAAGCTAATGGAGAACTTATTTGTCGAGTGTTAGAAATGTTTCGAAAGAGCCTACTACCAATCGATATGACTACTGAACGACGCTATCTTACTCTCCATCCCTCTTACCCTCCTCCTACAATTCCCATCGAATTCAGTTCACGATCTTTAGTTAGTCGTCGATCATGAAAAGCTTGTCCCACGCTCGAAGCAACATTAACGATCACCGAGGTCGACCTCACTTCCTTTGATAGCGGCGTCTTAAAGTCTGCGACAACTAAACCAGCTGCACCGTTGGATCTTTTTCTTATATGTTTCACCCCTTCCATTATTGTTCATTCATCTCTCTTTCTCTTTTTCTTTAAACACATATTTACATACGGAAGATACATATGTAAAATACACCATATATGCCTATCTTTCTTTCATCGAACCCCTTTCGTCATGCTCCGTATAAGATATTAATTACACCAACTGATAATAAACCCTAGCTGGGCAACGATTCTGTTAATTGGCCAATAGACGATTATACTACGTCCGTGAAACGTCGTAAGTTTCTTCTTCCTAGACAATCTCACTAGATGCAAAAATCAAACTCTACATTCGATATCGCTTCTATCCGCTCTCATTCCAAGGAATCGTGAGTTATGCTTCCGTGGCGTCTCCGTTATCGTTAAAATATTGATTCCCACTTTACGCGAAGAAACCAACTGAACGAACTCGCTTTTTAAGAAAAGAAGAAGAAAAAAGGAAGAAAAAGAAAGAGTGAGTGGGAGAGGGAAGAGAATAAAAGGGGAGACAACGTCCCTCTGATCTTCACGCTTCTTCTCGTTTCTAAATTAGCTTCCATCATTAATTCGTTATCTCTTATTCTCGCGTTTTCTTAGCGAACCGAGTTAGTCTTTAGAAGGGAAGGAAAGCAGATTTTAATAGAAAAAGTCGTGCGGATAGACTGTTAAGATATGCCTTGAATATTTAAATAACAACTTAATTCTAATTTAGGTTCGATGTTAATCAATGATTAATCGTTTTTCTTTTTTATTGTATTAATAAAAGTATAATTATTCATACAGAGAAAGAGAGAGAGTAGTGAGAGAGATGTTTAATTAAATACAAATTTATTTGCAAGCATAGTAATTGCGAGAGAGGAAACAATTTAACGGATAGTAACAATGTTGTAGAGTTTCATTAGAATTTAGATGATTATAAGAAGAAGTAGAAGTAGAAGTAGAAGTAGAAAAAGAAAAAAGAAAGTCAACACGATCTCGGTGGATTTGTTCAGAAATTTGTTCGCAATTTGATTGAGATGCGAACGTGCAATAAGAGAGAATGTCCCTTTCGTCATTCTTTCCCTCATGAAAGTATTCCCTTTCGATCCTTCGAACCTTCCTCGATCTGAAAGAAATCTTACGTAGACGTGGTCCGTTCGTGGAATCGAAAATGAGTAAGGGTTCGCTCACTGCGTCAGGAATAAAAAATGCAGACGAACGAATCGTAAAGAAGAAACAATGCAACTCCTTGTTTCACACTTCTTTACGAGACCCCGATCGCAATGTCATTTTGCAATTTTCTTTTGAAACGCGAATAAAGAATACTTAAAGGTATTGGTATTTTCTATGACTTCCAATAAGAGAGAAAAAATTAATATTTTATGTTTCATTCAAAAGAAGGAAATGAAAATACATTTCTTCGTTGTTGCGTTTAAAAAATTGGATGATATCTTTCTTCACGAGTAATATTATTTAAAAAAATACTTTATAAGGTATTAAACTATCGAATAGATTCATAAATTATGATAACGAATTATCATAATAAAGATCATATCAATGCAAACAACGAGAATAGGATAATTAAAGGTTTAGATTATATCCAGTTTCTGATAATTAACGAGCTTAAAAAGATATAATAAAATTTTCCAAAGTATTTGTAAAAAGATTTCTTTAAATATATATATACTGTAATTAGTCGAATGAAGAAGTTAGTGGTCAAAAGAGGAGATAGTTCAGCGTGAAAGGATAGTCGTACCAATTCGATTTAACGTTTACGTTGCTCGAAGCAAACGTAGCAGAACGACAGATGCAAATTGGAGCTTAAGTCGGCGATACGAAGGCTCTCTCTTTCTCTTTCTCTCTCTTTCTCTCTCTCTCTCTCTGATACTAACGCTAGTATACGTCCAGCTAACCGGAAACGGAAGCTGAGTTCGCCGTAAGATGAACGACATCCATTCGCGGACCATTCATCCTCGTAATTAGCGTGTTCGTCCCCCGGCAGAGAACGTTTTCGTGCCACGTAAATACAACGCGCGTGGGACCTATCCGCCCTCGGTAATTTATTCCTGGTTACCACCACCCTAGTCTTATTATTGTATTAAATTCCGCACGCTTAAAACCGTTTCTACGCCCGAGATTCGATTAATTTTCCCTAAACTTATTAACTAATCTACATTTTTATGTATTCAACATATATTCAACTAGATAGGTGATTAAATAAAAATCATCTACAATTTTTAATTCTGTTTTTTCTTTTTTTACTAATTTTACCATTTATATCCTAATTAATCTTTAATCGAGATAATACACAAGAAATTCAATATAGAATCTTATTATCATGTACTTTTTTTTTCCTAGATACTAATCCAGATAATTATTTATATATAATTATTTAATAGAATTAAAAAGAAAATTGGAGCTATTGGTGAAATGATTTCTTCCTAAACTTGTTGACTCTCTCTCTCTCTTTCTCTCTCTGCTAATCAGGATTTTAAAATAAACAAACAATGGAAACGTAGGTTCTAGAGGAAAAGAGAAAAAAACCTATCGAACGGGGGAAAACGAAGAGATTGAGGCTAGCCCGAAGCTAATAAATTCGCGAGGCTCTGCAGTGCCCCGGGCGGAAGTTTTTTAATCGCGTCGCATGAAGCTCAGCGTTGCAGAGAGCAAGCAGAGAGTGTATGAGAGAAAGAGAAAGAGAGAGTGAGTGAGAGAGAGATGCGAGAAGAGAAGAGAAGAGAAGAGAAGAGGAGAGGAGAGGAGAGAGAGGGAGGGAGAACAAGCGAGGTAACCAACTGTGAGGCACTGCACTCTTGGGATAACCCCTGCACTGGCCTGGAGCGCTTGTCATTTTAAATCACTGCCACCGTGCCAACCACCTCCTCTCCTAGCTCTACCACCCCCTGTCGAATCTCTCTTACCACCCTATACCGAATATACCTCACGAATCCCTTTTCGGTCAAACTTGGAAATCACTGGAATTAAATTTTACATTAAGTTCATTCTCTCTGATATCAAAAATATCCAATTGGTTTATTGATATCTCCCAGTTTGCAAATTTTGTACTATTTAATAAATAACTCTCTATACAAATTTATATCTTTAACACTATAAACATACTTGGACAATATATTCAAATAGGTATCTGGAATAAAAATCTATGTTACTAAAGAAAAACCCTTATTTGAGATACTCGTTTATACAATGAAATAACTTGAACATATCTTCTTTGTCAGAAGTACACCTCTTATGAATAAACATAAATGAATTAGATCGTTTAGTTTTTCTATCTTCAATTAAATATCGTGACAGATTCAAAACATTGAACTATTCGTATTATAGAATAAGAAAAATTTGATTTAACGAATGAAAATACATCAATTCGAATATAACAAATGTTTCCTTTTACCATTTTGGTATCTTAAAATTCAACGGAATGAGTGATAGTCAGAATCGTCGTTCGCTTAGCATCGGACATCGATTAGCCGCGGCGATTTCCATCTTTCGCACGAATCCATTTCCCTATTATTTCAGTACGTCAGCCAGGAGATATATGAATTGTTTGATATCAAAAGCGGCGTATCCCGACATTAATATCGAAAAGAGAGAAGGGTGATAATGTTGCTATATATATAATGTATCTATGTGTGTGTGCGTGTTGAGGAGACTGTGCCTGGTGAATCGCGTTGAGTTGAACATCCAGCTCAACCTGGACGATCTCGAACTCGCCGACACCGATCGTGGGCGTGTCGGTCGCGTGCCAAACATCCATCATCCCTTTAAAGACCTCCGATGCCGTCGAAGAATCGCGAAGAAAGGACTCGTCTGCTTTGGACGCTGTCAAAACGTTGACGAAGTCACGTGCGGCCTCTGAAGAAACAACCATCTCTATCTTTCTCTCTCTTTTTCTCTTTCTCTTTCTCTCTCTTTTCTCTCTCTTTTGAAAAGTTAAAGGGAGAGATGTATAAGGGCTTTTACAAATATTACGACAAGTCACGTTGATCGACGAGCATGAAAATAATACCAACTGAAATTCGAAAGACTTTATCTAAACGTGATTAAGATTAGAATTCTCAATCATCGATAAACGTTTGTATAAATTGATTATCTTCTATAATAATTCATCGAGTGTAGACAAAATAAGGGGGATAATGTTTATTCTATTCGTTTGCATTAAATAGTTACTTAAATTCAATGATGTAAATTATCCTTTAGAAAGAAACTATATCTCAAGTGGCGTATTTTTGTTGCAAGAACGAGATAAGAACGTTCGATAACACTTACGATCGATCATCGTGATTGAATGGGATTCGAAGAAAAAGCGAAACTTCCTAGAACAGTTGGAAGTAACTCGCTTAAGGGAAGATTACATAATTCTTCAACGTCCACCCACTACCAATGGTAACCTGCTGACTTTGGCTCTTTCTTTCTTTCTTTCTCTTTTTCTCTCTCGTTGGTGTGTTGAAAAAAGAAAAAAAAAAACAACTTAAAAAGAACCTAAGAGATCTTAAATTTTCTTCTTGCAGATCTAACAAACGTATGGTTGCACGTAGTTACCTACATACGTTCACTATCTAATACCTTCAATCGTCATCGAATTTCTTCTACAAATCCTTTCTGATTATTTTTTTTTTTCCTAATTAATTAACGTACAACTTTAATTATCTTCTATCTAGAAATTTCATTTGTACGATGTTAATAAAGAAATTCTCTATTTCATTAATTACAAGGAATAAAATAATGTATTACAAAATATATATTTTCTTGGAAGAGAAAAATATAATTTACTATATTAAAAGAAATATATTTAGTAGCTTAACGTGATAATTCGTATCAGTTGAAATAGAAACAAAAGCCTTCAGCTTCGTATTAAGTTTTTGAAGGGATGTAAACGGTATGTGTACGGCCTGCGGTCGTAACCAAAAAGGATGGGGGATGTTTCTGTGATTTTGGGACGCACTAGCAACACCAGCAGGACGAAGTCGTTGGGAACATTGCCCACGAATACGTTTTGGGGTGATCTTCCTCTCTCTTTCTCTCTCTTTCTCTCTTTCTCATTCCTGCTCTTTGCAACCCCTCAACGAGAAAGCTAACTCGACTCGGTCGACTCACCCCTCGAACAAGAATTATATTTGGATTACAAGCATTATCGCCCTGAAATAAACTTGACTTTTATGGCAGCTGAATTGACGGGAATATTATTCGCTTATTCATTCCTCTATATCGTTTCTCCATCCAATCAAAAATCGTCTACGACAAAATTGGGTCAGATTGATGATCCCCTTCTCCACTCCACCTCACCCACCACTTTGCTACATTCCAATTCTATTTTTTTTTCTCGTAGAGAAAGAAAAATTGTTTTTTTTCCCCGATGAAACGATTTATATCGTCGATAAATAAGAAACATTTATTAAAAATAAAAGAAACTAATGATAGATTATTTTTGTTAATAATAATACAATGTTTCTCAAATAATCGCATTATCGAGCTGAACAAAATAATATCATCGTATTTAAAATGACGTCATAGTGTGTGCTTAGACCCATACTTCATTAAAAAAACTTTGACCGAAGATTAATATCTTGAAATACAAAAATAAAATAAAATATTCTTATTATTTTGATAAAAATCATTATTGTTTATTTTATTTATCTCTTTTTGATTTTCGATTAGACGAAGTTTTTAGGATATTTTCTGTATAATAAATCTAAAATATTGTATGCATGAATAATGACATATATTATTAAATAATCTTTTTCATCTTCGATAACCACCAAGCTGATTTACCTTTTCTTTTCTCTCTCTTTCTCTCTTTTACTGTAGAAGAAAAATTAACTTCATAAGGAAGAGATCCGACGTGCAAAGAGGAGGACGACGACGCCACTGGCCGACGTCTGGCGGCGTGGCTGACAGCCAAATAAAAGACAAATAAATTAAGTTAATACGTTCCACGCTCGTAGAGTGTACGATCTTTCCTCTCTTTCCTTCCACCATCTCACTTTCTTTATTTTTATTTTTTTTTTTCTATCTTTCTAACCTCTTCTTCTTCTTCTTCTCTCTTTCTTTCTCTTTCGAAACATTAACGCCTCTACACGAGAGATGCGTGGTCTTCCTCTTATTTTCTCAACCACCATTGTTCGATGGAATTTGTAATTTAGATTGATACGAAAGCACGCGTTCCTCTTTATTCTTCGTCGTACTTGCTTACACACACACACACACACACATATGTATATATGTATGCCCGATGATCAACTTCGACCTTCGACTCGAACAAATCATCGACTTCACTTACGACGAAGCGAACGAATTTCGAGAACTCTTTGAGATTTCGAATCTGCCGCGTTATTTATAGCTCGATTAGTATACCCGATGCCGACACGTAAACTCGTTAAGTTAGTTTTTCTTATCAGATGGTATATATATATGTATTTGATCTTAAGAATCTAAAAAAGAAGACACTTGACGACAGATACCAAAGATGTCTTGTTTAAAGTTGCATTTTTGAATAGTTCTCATATTTGATCTAATGAATATAATTAATTAAATAGAATTATATATTCTGTCTCGTACGTACTGTTAATCGTATTATTCAAATTAATTAATAAACTTATGACACGATGTATTTTTTTATTATTATTAATTATTTAGCATATAATGCAGAAAGCAATAGGAAAACTACTGCATCCAAAATCAGAATGAATCACGTACCTATTTTTATCCACACATAGTAAACATAATAGAAATTAATTATTGACAAATAAAGAATTGTTTAAACGTCTTTAATAAACACTTTTCTGATATCGTATGCATCTGCGTTAAGATTTATCGTCAATTTCGATGAACAGAAAAAAATAAAAATAATGAAAAAAGAAACGAGTATCGAGGACAACTTGTAAACGTTTAACAACAAAACGAGTATTAAGAATACCAAGACAAGAGAGAAAGCAACTCTTTGTGGTTTCTTAAGAAATTTATGATGATTAAACGTTAGGAGAGTATGGGGCGAGGTACAACGACTTCATTGGCTTACCCGCATCTATTGTGGTCTCTTAGGACAAATTGGATTACAATTTTACGTTTCATTCTAAACGATGTGTACAACCACCGAATAATTATTTGCATCGATAACGAGGTAACTCTAAGTGCGATGCGATTATATAACCTTTGTTGTTACCTTGTTTGACATTAAAAGTGACAACTTGATTTTGTGAAAAAAAAACAAGCTAAGTTTTACGAGTCGTCTAAGATTGTTAAATACTTTAACACAATTCCGAAAATTTCTTTTTCTCAATCTTATTTATCATCCTGAAATATAAGTTTTGGTAATTGACTTGTAAAATAAACACTTGTTCATTATACCATATATAATAAATATATATTTAAATATACACTTAAATTTAATTATAATATTAAATTAATATAACACTAACATTTACTTTCTCAACAGTATAAAAATAAAACGAACAAAAATGGGCAAACGAAGTGCTAGAATTTTCAATTCGGCAATGTTCAAAGGTACCAAGGGCAGATCGAAGGGTGACCGGGATTAATCAAGAAATCCGAAACACGGGCTAGTAGTAAATGTTCCTTCCTCGGATGATGATAGCACTGGGGAACCGAAAATTAGCTGAGGCGAAGGAACGAGAAGGAACGTGGTAAGAGGGATACAGAATTAGAAAGGGATAACTATAGTTAGCCTGTACCATCGGTTAGACTATTATCCACAATGACTATATACCACGACTATTTCAAACCTTGTATACCATAGTAATTTCCTTTGATTCTATTAATGTAAGATCGGTATCGAACCTGATCAATAATTCTACGTAATTTAATCAATCCTATAATAATGATTCTTTCTAAATTGACGAGAACAACAAAACAAAATAACGAGAATGTAAATTATTTATCTCTCGATGGATGAATAAATAATAATAATAATAAAAATACGTTTACTATTCTTTTTGTGTTAATAAAAAAAAGAATTAATCATTCTTATCGAAATGATTTTCAGGATCCTTCGTGTAAACGCTCGCCAATAGAAATGATAATTTTCGAAGGATATATTTCAAGTTGTTATCGTCAACAAAACGAAACTTCAACGTTCTATCACTGATACACGCGCACGCATACTTCGTGAACAAATTTTCGACTCTGTGATCAGAGCGCCCGTTATAGGCGTATCTTCGCATTGGTAGGGATGAACGTAATTAATTGCCATGGCAACGCCGTGCGGAAGCATCGAACGCCACCCCGACGCGCTTTAACTGAAATATGGCGCCCCGTACGAATTCCTCGTGGGTACACAAGACACGATCGTACCGTAAATTTTCGATTCCTAAGTTTAACGCGTTGTTCCTTATCGATTGTCCAAAATGATTATCGCTATCATTATTATTAACGTTTTCTGACGTTCCTCCTATAATGTAAGAAATATATCGAGTTGGTGGAAAAAGAAATGTCGGATTTCCCCATTGAATCGTGACCAAAAATGGGACATTTTGTTTCCACTAACCTACGATATTTCCTATTCTTTCTCGATTTAATCAATTATGAAAAAAAACAAAAAAGTCAGAAGAAAACGTTACTCGAAACTTCGTACGAATATTTGTTTTTTAAAATGCAATATGATTTTTCTTTTCTTTTTGAAAATAACTGTATTACTTTTTATTTCAGAAATAATAAACCAATTTATCCAACATATGATTTATTTCTCTATACCAAAAGAAAAAATCCGATCCAAAACTCGATGAGTTACGAAAACAGACTAGGAGAAACGTGAAAGACACTTCATTTACAAAATGCCGGCTTTCAGAGTGCATCCCGGAGATCTACGATTTTTTGCTGAATCTCGTGTCGGACGACGAGAAAGATTGCACCAAGATCGATCACGATTCCATTCTCTCTCTCTTTCTTTCTCTCTCATTCTCTCTCTTCCCTGTTCGTAAGCGAGCGCGCGCGCGAGCTCTTTGCCACAGGATTTCATTCCGACACGGACAAAAATCCTCTATTATCGCCCATGTCCCAAGTATCTTTTCTCTCTCACTCTTGTAACAAAGTTTTCGATGCAAGAAGAAGAAGAAGAAGAAGAAGAAGGAAAAGAAGAAGAAGAAGAAAAAGAAGAAGAAGAATAAAAGAGACAGGAGAAAGAGAGCATACGATGAGAAAGCCGAGCGGCTCGTTTTCTTCTTTAGTCCTTTTTCTTCTTCTTCTTCTCCATCCTTCTCCTGTTCTTCTTCTTCTTCTTCTTTACGACTCCAAGCCGAAACGCTTTCTTCCCTTCCGCTCCACTCACCCTCCCACTATCTTGTTTATCTCTCTCTCTCTTTCCTTTTATCTTCTATACATGGTCCCATCCAAACACAGATTAACGTACACCACGTACGTATAGATGTTACGACGTTATATACGGTCGAGGTGGTACAGAGAAATAACAAGGATGTTCGCCATAATGAAGACCTCAAGGCGCCGCGCCTCGGTGATAATTACAGGGAGCCAACCTTACAACCTTCTAAAGGCTTAAATGTTAAACGTTATACGTCCCAGCACCACTACGGTAGCTTTTATGCCCTCGCAAATGCTTTCTGTATTCTCTCTCTCTCTCTCTCTTGTTTCATTCTTTTCCATTCCCTCTCTTTCTATCTCTCTTTTTCTCTCTTTCTTTCAACCACTCTCGCACGCCACTTTAGACGTTCTACATTCAGGACTCTCCGGATTTTCACGGACGCTGAAAGCGCGCAGAATCGCAATATCGTTTCTTTTCCCTCTTCTACTCTTTCCAGTATATCTATCTTTCTTTCTCTCTCTCTCTTTCTCTCAGTCTCTGTCTCTCTTTCTCTTTCTCTAGGTCTCTCTCTGACTCTGTCTCTGTCCCTTTCGAATGCGGTACCTTTTATGTCTCGGCTTTACGATTAAACCGAACGAAGTGGAAACGTAGAGTTTATATTCGTCGAATTACTCGCATAGCGAACGAATTATCTCTGTTGTGTATGTCGTGTGGCGTCGTATGCGTCGACACGGATAAAAAGGATGGCATAAGAAACGTCCAGAGTAATATAACGTTGTTATACGCTTGTACGTTCTTAATATGCGTACTGATGAGATTTCCGAACGGAGAGAGAAATCGGTGGAGGATTTTGCGAATGAGGGGAAGGAAAATGAAATTGATTAAATAAGATGCAAATGGTGGAGGATAGATATCCGTACATCAATATCGACTTCATTTCAAATTCCGATGGTTTGTTTTTTTATATATAACACCTATTACCATAAATTTCGATAAATAAAAGAAACACGAAAAATCACCGCGAGATAAATGATACATTTGGAATCGAATATATTTGCTTCGCAGTAAAAATCTATGCTTTTATATACTCATGAATATATTTATCTTTTATAAACAAATTTTATATATATTAGGTTGGTGGAAAAATAATGTCGAATTTTTGGCCACAATTCAATGGGAAAATCCGACATTTTTTTTCCACCAATCAAATATATCAAAAAAAATATAAATATAATATATATATATTTATAAATTGACATAAACTTTCTGAGCAATGCAATAATAATCATTTCTTCTCTTAAGAGGAATATATCGAACAAAGGAACGACCGACGGTACGGTACGTCGAAATACGAAATTAAAATAAACGGCAGCAAGAAAGATTGCTCTATTCAATACCTTCCCCCCTCTTCCTCCTCTCTCTACCCTTCTTCGTTCCTGCACCTTACCCTTTTCAAGACTTTTACGAGCGAACTTTACTGTGGTATTTAAGCGTTTCGCGCGTTCCTACTCCCGACGATACTTGATGTTTACGGGCACAAGAACTACTTGCGATACTCTCTTTAACTCTTCCACTACTTCTTCTTCGTCTTCTTATGCAGGACGATCAACGATCCATTGCTACCGGCGTAATATTCTCTTTAGAAAAGACAAAAAAATCAGAAGTATTAAATAACAAAAAAAGGATACTTAGGAAAAGAGTTAATGAGAAGGTGGTACTCGTATTATATTTTTTTTAAATGTTTATCCTGCACCGTGGTTGACCGATAAGTTAAATAAATTGAGATTAAAATATATATAAATGAAATAATATATAATATATAATAATATAATAAAAGCTAATATATTCTCGTCTAAATAAAAAGATAATAGTTTCTTTTCAAGTAAAGTAACATTAATATCGAAATAACAAAACTATTAAACACACCGACTGAGTTTGATTCGATAAAATTATATTACTCGAGATTTTGAACAAGTATACGCAAAGATTCGATTAAAATATTATACTCTTAATATATATAATATATTGTAATAAAATAATTTATATTGAATGTGTGTTTATATTTTCGTATTAAAAGAAATACAAACATTCCATTGAATTAAGATTATTCCGTAACCTGATTTAACAAATGTTAGGGTATTATCAATTGAATTGGTCCACGTGATTCACTGATGATCCACGATAGCCGGCATTGAGATAGAAAGTCGATTCTCTTGTGGTCGGTGAAGATGAAAGGAACTTATTCCTGGGGCATCCTCCGACACCTTGTTAGACGAGCTCAGAACATGGCACCCCTCCGGGAATGATCATTTGTTATAAGCATCTTTTCATTCTTTGATTTAACATTCAGCCTACCTTCTTCTTCTATCGTCGCCACCAACACTAGCAACACCAATCCACCCCCGTGGATTTGATTTCTCGGCAGGAAAGGAATTCTTCGTCGTATTTAAAGCTAATCGATCAACCATACCTCCTGCCTCCTCTCATCGCTCCTGCTGTGACTTTTTGGACCATTGATTACCACAAACTTCAGGAATGCTTTTTTACGATATTCAAATACTTTTCATTTTATAATCTATAACCATTTGAATTAGGTAAGAGTATATTAAACGAATTATCCTATCCAATTGTGTGTGTGTGTAAGTTCATAATTTACGATCATGTTAATGAACATTGAAGCATAAGGTATATCCTAAATATGAAAACAACTTTTTATTTTATAATTTATATTTTATAATGTGTATATAATTATTAATTTTTAAAAAGTAAATAATAAATTTAATATATTTTCATTTATTACACTTTTATAATTACCAACACAAAAATATATATATTTTATAAACCAGGTGATATACATAATTCGATTCTATCTAAAGATCTATTATATATCAGAAGAGAGAGAATAATTCTATAGAATGTTCATCATTTTTGGTTCTATCATCTCCAAACATTATTCATTTCTCGTTTCTCATCTCATATCATTCGATAAGTATTAATTCAACGAGAAAGGATCCTCCTATGAAAAGACACGTTGAGAATTATAGTGAATCATCGAAATTCGATTGTCGCAAAATCTCCCAGTCCGTTCCCGAGAGTTCGATCAACGATCGGCACTGGCACGAACGATCGTTCCTGCCGATTCCCGGTGCAATTTCGACGACGCTCCCGATGCTCATAAAATAATAATTACACCCTCGAAATACCAGTGTCGAAACCATTCACACCAGCCATTATATCGTTCGAAACTGCTGGGTGTTACGAACGAACGAACGAACGAACGAACGAACGAACGAATGAACGAATGAACGAATGAACGAACGAACGATAGTAGATACAAACTAACTAACTACAACTAACTAACCTAGGTACACTGACATAGAAATCATGATGTACGCTAGAGCTTGAAAACTGTCGCAAGCTTGCAAGGTCCTTTAGATATGCACGAGTAGAGTGAGATACCAAGCTTAACATTTGTGATCGTACGTTCATGGTCTGTCCGTCCGTCCATCCCTCCTTCCGTCCTTCCGTTCTACCGTACGGGAGTAACCTCGCGGCGACCAGTGAATCAGTACCCAAGGTGGCCGTAAATCTGCCCCCTGGAGCGCAGAAACACCACCACCAGAGAGGAAAACGTGGCATCGAACATAGGCGTCGAGCTAGCTACCTTCACCTCTTACTACTTTATCACGGCATATATAATATTAGATTTAACAGATATTATATTACTATAGTAGCTAGATATCATTTATTTCTCTAATTTCCATAATTTTTGTCTAATCAACTATACAACCTGTCGTCGAGGAAATATCATTTAATCAAGTGTTCAAAGATTTTTCTTTTTATATTGGTCCCTATCTATAATTTTGAAAATCGTTAAAATTAATTAGAAAACAAGACATTTGTATAATATTTTGATTTTTCTTTTTCAAAATTTCTTATCATCTTCTAAACGTTATAAAATATGCATTCGTGTATTTCTATTTATGCAATATATCTGTTCATTATATGATATTTGATATTTTATTGTGTTTAGAATGTAACTCTTATATATTCCATTTGAAAATGGTTAGAAAATTTATAAAGTACGTGATTGCCTTACGACAAACCGATGATAAACCATAGGGAAAGGTCTCCGCCTATGGCACTACCATTTTCTCCCTCCACCCGTTATGTAAAGGCTCATAACGCGCGGCGGACAAGTGTTATGGTATGGCTTATAAGTGAATGCCACCCTCTAATCGGAAAATACGAGCTCGATTGTCGCGAGGGTAGAAATTCTAGCATCCTCAGCCGGCAAGCACCTCACACCCCTTACCAACAGCTACTTCTCTCTCTCTCTCTCTCTCTCTCTCTCTCTCTTTTTCTTTCTTACTCTTTCTTCTTTTAACACACTCCCCCTCTTTTGCGGTTCTCCTTTTTTTTCTCCTCTCTTTTTTCTTTTTTTAAAGTACCACGCGATCAACCGTCTCCTGCGTCTTTTATGATCGAATTTGTAACTTCGACGAGCCTCTCACACAAGTACACATCCTGGTTGTTGCAACCCCAGCAAGAAATTGAGCAACACCCCTCTTCTTCGCTCGGGTACCATGAAATTTCGTGTCCTCTTTATTACTCGTTTTATGAAGGCGATTTTCCGACGTTAAAAGAAAAAGAAAAAAACTTCCTCGCCTCTCTTCGTCATACTTTTCACGCTTGTACGATTATTCCTCGACAAATCCTTTTCGCTATTAGAATAATTTCAATCGTATGTATGCACACATCATTTTGTTATTATTCGTTGATTATTTTATAATAAACATTTTGAAATAATACAATTTTGTCGATTTATTTCACGAGTTGTGTTATATTTCTGACGTTTCTCGATCATCGAGTTTCTTGTATCGAAATGAAACGAAACCTTTTTCTTTTTCTTTATAATAGGAGTAAGAAATCCATGACGGAAATTAGCCGTCAATATTACAAAGGTGACACGTTTAAAGAGCCACATACACACAACGACGGACTAGGGAAAATGTTAACGTGGCAAGCAAAAGGCAGGACTTAACACCCTCGTTCGAAGTACCGGGTAAGCTCGTTGGGGTGATTTGCTAAGCCCGTTAACAAATAGAACGATAGATGGCGACGTACCCAGCCCTCATACTACATGCGACGTTCTTGTGAAATGCTAGCAACCCCCTACGTTTGGCCTCGACGAATTACACGCGGATCAGGAAGCTCCCTCTTTGGGTGGGAGAGGACTATCTCTCACTCTCTTTCTCTCTCTTTGAGCTTCGATGTATAACAGAGTAGAGGGTTTGACACACAGGACGATCCTATTACACGAACTCGAGTGACTTGCCTATCGCTCGATAAGGATATTCGTTTTTTTCTTTTTTCTTTCTGGTCCTCAATCCTAATAATTCCATCATGTTTTGATAACGACGAGCTCTAAAAGAAAATCCATTAAAAACAAGATACCCGATATATTACTGATCCTAATCGTTGAAACCATTTCTTTTTTTCTATTTACACTATTCAGGTTTAACTAGAAACGAATATAGAGACACCTAATACCTGTCGAGAGATTCTAATCATTTATAAGAAATAAGAAATATAAAAAAAAAGAAACAGAAAAAGATAATGACTAGTGGTGATTTTCAAGTTGAAGGTGATCCTAAGAGACTACCGATGGTTGGCATTAAATTACATCTCGTGATGTACAGCAGCATAAACACGAGATTCTTTAATGCCGGTGTTAGGGAGTAAATGCAAATAGAACGAGATCTACGACAGATTTCACAAGCATCTTCAAGCACGCTTCCTTTTCTTACAATTAGTCTTCTTTATCTTTATTTTCTTCTTCCCCTACTTCTACTTCTTTTACATCTTCTACTTCTTCTTCTACTTCTACTTCTTCTACTTCTACTTCTTCTTCTTCTTCTTCTTCTTCTTCATACTCGACAGTGAGGATAGCGAGGATCGTGTTCTTGAAAAAGTCTCACCTTGTTACCGGTTTCCAAGCTCTCGAGGAGAAGTTGGTCTGTAAGGAGCCAATTACGAGCACGCGATTCTACAACGTAGAAGACGGCCGAGAACTCTCATCGCGTTTCCGCGAATATTTCATACGCGATGGAATCAGAAGAGGGGAAAAAGCGACTGGAGATGCAAATGAAACGCGAGAGAGTCCTCCGGAAAATTATTCTCGCTTATTCGTAATCTCTCTCTTTCTTTCTCTCTCTTACTCTCTCTCTCTCTTTCATAGAAAACGTGTTTTCAAATAGGACGAACGCGTATATGCATGTAAGAGAGAACTATCGTACACGTATGTCGTCTCAATGTACGGTAATACATGTGTGTGGTTTATTTATGTGTGTACGCGTACGTAGACCTAACAGTAAAGTTGTCATAATCATTCGTTTTGATTACATATTCGATACGATTTTCAAATTCAGTTTTATTCATCATTTATATTAATCTACGAAATTAACAATTCGATAATTTACCCCCCTGCCCTTCCTCCAGTCCCTCTCCCACTCTCTCCTTTCGATGATAGCGCGAACGATCCGTGAAATTTATTATCGATTATATTTTAGTTTTATCAAAACCGGTCTCTCTCTCTACTGCGAAATTATTGAAAGCGCGTAAACGGGTTTGTATTTGCATATTAGATGGTTTAACGAATAAGCCTGTCTCCGTGAAAATTGAAAGGGATGTGGTGTATATATATATATATAGATATATAGATGTATATATGTATATATGTATGTATGTATGTATGTATGTAATGTTTTGTATATTTATGAAAGGTTTTATAACTTTCGAACGAAATTTTCAAATCGATCGTATCACACACCGGCGTAATGCAAATTTCAACGGACGCGAAATGACGCGTAAATATTTCATTTTTATCGGGTCTCGATTTTTTTCCAAGAAACAACCCAATGCGCTCTACGCGTTTATTTGCTCGGTCATCTATGTCACACGCGCAGATTAACGATGGAAAAATTCATCGAAGTAACCATATATATATAGAGAGAGAGAGAGTGAGAGAAGAGAAAAATTTTTCAAATGAAACAATGGGAAATCGAGCTCGTAGAAAAACCATCGAAAATCGTGAACATTTTATTGTCAGCAAATGTGAAGCACGTTGGAACGAGGTAAAAAAGAAACTAAAAAAAACAAACCAAAACAGACCAAAAGAGAAAAAATAACGTCCAAAATAAATAAATAATCAAATAAATAAATAAATAAACAAATCAGAAAAAAAATAGAGGGTGTGGGAGGAAAAAGAAACAAAAACCTTTGGAAAGAAATACGACGCGCGTGTCCGGTTGCAGCAGAACTTTGTTTTATTTTTTGCGTTGTTCTCGCAATATTATTTTATACCGAAGTTGACGTTAGGCGCTTAAAAATAACCACGGGCTCATTTTGCCAGAGTCGGTGAAGCCTTAATAAAAACGAATAGAGCGGAAAAATTTATGAATACTACTCCTCTGTCGCGTAGCTTCTCTCGACATAGTATAGCATAGTACACCATATATACATATGTGTATATACATATACACAAACACACGAGAACGCGTTACTTTTCGCGGCCCGATGAAAAAGGAAACACGATTATCGTTAAGTCCCGACACGCCCCGGGCATGCCGACTAAGCGAATTCAACTTGTGGAAATCCCAACAGATTGCAACACGGGGTTTGTCGCGCCCTGCCGCCGCCGCCGTCGCCGCTGGCTCCCTTCTTTTCATGGTGGTTTCCTCATAAATAAAAATAACCATCGCACCCCTCGAGGGCTACGCGATATCGCTTTCGTTTCTCTTTTTTTTTACTCTTTCTCTCTCTCTCTTTCTGTTTCTGTTTCTCTTTCTCGTACACAGTCTTGGAACCAGGAAATCAGAACGAATCATTCTCTCTCTCTTTTTCATTTGCTAGCCATTCCGTCGTTTCTTCTTGTTTATTCCCAATTCACCCCTATTCTACGATCTCGCAAGACATCCGTCCTCGTAAGCATCATCATTGAAGCGCGACCACACGTCGGCCATTTGGAACTTTTCTACAACCCCTCCCCGCCCTGTACGAACCCCCGACAATTGTTCTATGAGCTTTACCAATCAGTCCTTCTGTTATATTTACTGTCCTACCTTTTTCTTTTTTGATATCGAGGATCTTATCCGTACAAACCCGTTACCGAGGAAGGTGATTTTTTTTCTTACATTTATGAATAGATTGAAAAATAAAAGAAAGAAAGAGAGAGAGAAGAGTAACATTTTTTTATTTGAGATCACGTAACCACGATAGAAAATGTTTTTATCTGATAACTATGTCATTTAAGAATACATATAATATATTTGACCTAATTTTTTGTCGAATACCAATCGTCATTAAAAACGAATCCTCATAATGAAGAAAATATATTCCATGTAAAATCATTCTCACATAAATGCACTCTAATATATAACAATGATAAAAATGTCTCATTAAAAAAAGAAAAAAAAACAAACGCGATAGGATAAAATGAAACGACCTTAAATCGTTTAACCGTCCCGTATTAGAAAGATTATCGAAATTTTTTCGAAAGAGTGAGAGAGAAAAAAAGAAGAAGAAGACGAAGTCTTGATCTTTGAACTGGTAGCAATACGATCTCGAGTAGTAACCCGATACTTATTTATGATCAAAAAAAAAGAAAATCCATGGGCCATCGGTAGGAAAAAGATTTTCCATATGCGTTCTAGACGACTGATACATATGGCGGACATACAGAAGCAAGTCGCGATAACGACGTAGTAGTGTCCCTACAGTGCGTCCCGATGCTTGTCGCGTTTCTGGTGTTTCGAGAGGGTGGAGACGTCCCGTTATGGGACCCATGAGACTTTGGCCGCGGGCTACGGACGTTCGACCTACCCGTTTCTCCCTCTCTTACGCCATATACTCCCCTCCTACACCCCATACCCCGTTTCTGCCTTTTTTTAGCCTGTCTTTCCACCCTCGCATGCATTTTCTATCTTCCTTCTTTTTTTTGGTTCTTGCTTTCTTTCTTTCTTTATTTCTCTATTTACTTTATGTATTTTTCTTCTATTCGTGTATGTAGATAGATATAACACACACATATTACAATATCTTTGATGGTAGGATTCTCTTTCGACCAATACCACCACCACCACCACCACCACTACCATCTATGTCTTACCCTACTTTTACGTTCCTTCTTTTTGGCAGAATAACGCACGAGGATAACATCCCCATGGGAGGAAGAAGTTCCCGATCAAGAGCTACCGCGTTTTCGCGGTCAACCAGTGATACTTAGAAAAGCCAGGGAATTCAGCAAACCTGGCGAAAATATGTTTGGGATTTGTCCGATTTCTTCTTTCCCTTTCTCCCTTATAGGAGGACCCTCGTTCGCGGCAACACGACCCGACGAAATCGTTGTAGAATCTGTTTTACGAGCCGGAGAATTGGATCATTTTCCGATGGTCACCAACCGGATAGAGGGACACTGGGAAAGTGTGCTGTGCTTGTCTGGATGAAAAAAAGTTTTGGAAAATATTCGATCAATCGTGAATGCAAAACGTAAATCGTTTCTGGGTCGGTTGACAAATATTGGAATATGTATTACATTTTTTTTGTAGAAAAACATATAATCGATTTAATATTTCAAGATAATTATTATCTTGAAAATAACGATTGAACCTTAATTAAACTTGAAATACTCTATTTTCACAAATTTAACATTTTCTGCAGGCTCCGTATACGTTTACGTATCGTGATTACACGATTGTACATGACGGGTAATATTTTAACACGAAAATCTCACCGCGACGACTATATTAGAAGGAAACATCAAAGATGATGTCCATTACATGGAAACTTAACAAAAAAAAAGTAAAGAAAAGAAAAGAAAAGATAAAAAAGGAACATGTTAGAATTTCAAATGTTATTATTGTTTCCTCCTTATACCGGCAATAATTTTCTTACTCGTAAGAGATAGAATGCATTTTCTTGGAAATAATCATCTAGCGAGAAAGAGTCATTTTCGAAAATGCTACACGTGTTAAAGCAAACGGCGAAGATCTCTCTCTCGTGTCTTATTAGTATTATCGGTGAATATACAAGTAGAAAAAAAAAAAGAAAAAAAGAGAAAAAGAGAAAAAGAGATAAAGAAATAAAGAAGAAAAAAAAAGTAAAATAATGGAGAATAATATAGTAGTTAGACGGTAAAGCGCAGGCGTCTCACGCAAGCAGCAAGTGAATGACACGAGCGCCCTGGGCAAAAACGGCAATGGTGTTTGCACGAATTAGAGTTGTTTTAGCGCACGTATCAGCAATTATTAGAAATATGGGAGAGAGAGAAGAAATTTCGAGAACATAAATTTCATGCAACGACGTAGATTTATTGACGAATTCGATGATTTTCAGATATTTTTTTATAACACAAAAATTCCAATGTTCTCACGGATTCTTAAAAAGAGGAAAAACACAAGATATATATAGAGAGAGAGAAAAAGAGAAAGAGAGAAAGAGAGAGAGAGAAAGATAGAGTGGGAGAAGAAAGAGGAGGATTGAACGTTGCCACGTCCCTTTTTGGAAGTCCATTGATTCGCGTATCATCGTAATTTCACGGCGCGTTACCTACGTGAAATAACTCGAGGGAGTCCGCCGCCACCAGCAACGAGCAAGTTTCGCAGCATAAGAGAAAGAAGAAGCCTTTATACTTCGTTTCTACCTTCGGCTTTAAACAAGCCACGAAATTGGTTTACTTTTGAGCTTGAGAATCACCCCTCTGCTGCCACGCTGAGGAAAGCTTACTGTCCTTTTTCTTTTCCCTATTTTTTGTTCGCCGAGTGAAGGAATGAGAGAGGGTGAAAGAGGGATGGAAACTCGAATTACGCCACCCCTCGGAGGCAGGCAAAAAAGCATCGTGCCTAATTTCGTACATTTTCCCTCTACCTTCCTCTCTCTTTCTCTCTCTTCCTCTTCCTCATTCTCCACCTCTTCGTCCCTCTTCGAAAGCGTCGACCACCCCCCCTCTCCCTCTTTTTTTTTCGTCCGCCATCGACATCGTGCCCGCCCGTCCCACGGGTTTCCATCCGGGAATTAGCCTTTTAAATTGGCTCGCCTACACCAACGACGTTACCACCACTCCTCTGGATTCACGTTTACGTCGACCTGGAACAGGGATGAAGCGTCCATGCATTTCCGTTGAGATGAACTTAAACGCGCCCATCCACCTCGTTCCCCGGTACTTCGTGGCTTCTTTTCGGTGCGCGCGGAGGTAATTTAATGTCTTCCCGTTTTATGCTTTCTCTTTTTATACGAAGTATCAACTCGCCTCGGGGTTTTTAGAAAAAGAAAGAGGAAATAATAAAAAAGGAGAATAAAAATTACCTTCTCTCTCTTTTCCTTTGATTATCATAAAGGTTGACAAAAAATAAAGAAAAATGGTCGCTTGAAATAATGATTACTTTATTTTCTTAATTCTTATGATTTTTATAATTGGAAACGTAAAGAATAGGAAGGAAATATTACGACGACACGTACCAAATTAAAAGTATAACGATGGTAGTGTCATGTTATCAAAAACCACTACCACCACCATCTATCCATCCATTTATTCCGGTTGGTCTTTGAGTAAAGAGTAAAAACCTTTCGGAACTAGCTACAACCCTTATAATTCGTGTGTGGTAACTTAGTGGACATTGTGTGAGGGGTCGAAAGAGCCACTCGACTTCCCCATTTCCTCGACAAACTAACACCGTCGCATAGTTGCACCTCCTTTCATGACAATAGCATGTCATCGCTCTTAGATGACAATGCAAGTCCATTTTGACGCTCACGATAGACCGGAAGTAGAAGCTAATGTGTTTGATCAGGACGCGACCCGGACCCGAATCGAACAGGATCCTCACATACTTCAGATCGTCATACCTCGTTAGCAAGAATTCGATATCCGCTTTGTCACTTTTCTCTATTTCTTTCTCACAATCAAACGCCCTCTTCGATAATACTCAAAATGATTTCCTACAATGATAGGCTGAATTTTCTATTTTATTTTTTTTCCACCGAAAAATAATAAAACGATTTCGAAGAGTGTATGAAAGATCATCCAAGTGACATGATCTTCCCTTTTGATCTCTAACACAATTAATTTTATTATATAAAACTTTAAAAGAACGAGATGTCGAAGAAAATATTTCGATTTTTCAAATGTTTTCAATAAATATTGAATATTCTTTCTATTAAAAAAAAATGTATAATATTAGTAGATTAAATAGTTGAAAATTTTGTACAAATAAGATTATATGGCACTATCGTATATTTAATTATTATTCGTGATAAAAATTTAAACAGTTCTGCAAACGATACAAAAAAAGATGACAATTTATTATAAGGATTAGTTTCTTATCATTTAAATTATTCATTTAATTTTTGCATAGATGTTTATTCATATAGATAATAATTAAACAATTAGATTAAATATTTAAAATAATGTTGAGTAAATTTGCTGTTTAAGAAAAACTAACTTTTGATTCGATAAGAAATTAATAGAAACATGTAAGAGAGAAAGAGAACTCAATTTGTTAAAATAACTATAATAATTATTAATTAATAATGAATAAATAATTAATATCTAAAATTATATGAAAATATTAATAACGAATAATATACTTACGAGAGGTATGAATCCGACTTGTGTACAATAAGACGACCGAACTGTTACTGTCTCGAAGAACAAAGGCAACAAACCTATAAAAGTAAGGATAAACGTTATTTTGATTTTGAATAGACCGGTGACTGTTTCGAAGTTTGTTTTCTTTTTTTTCCACGCGACGATTCTCGATATGGATCATAAATATTTCAAACGTATTTATTCCTTTATCTTATATGACCTGTTTTATTGCTTTTTTTTTATCGTAAAACACATTCAACAAACCAACGGATTTTTATCAAAATTTCTTTTTGTTCGTAGTCTTGAAATAAGTTGACTAACGGTAACACGTACTCGAACGAATTTAATCTTTTATCAAATAAATTTCTGCTTTTTAATATTTTCATCATAAAAGGTGATCGATAAAAAACCAACGAATCAACGAATTTTTATCAAAACTTTTGTATTTCAATTTTTTTATCTTTGCAATTAATCGAATGATCGTCAATACTTTTAACGAATTTACTTCTCTGAAAGATAACATTATGTTTTCTTTTATATTTTCATCTACTAAAACTTATTAATCTATTAGGTTGTCAAGTACGAAATGAAGCAAATTTCAATTCATTTTATGTACATTCTAATATATAATATGTTTCCATTTATTGTAATTATTAATTTAAAGTTTGACGTATATAGATGTTAATTTAAATTTGTGTTAACAAAAAAAAATAGATTACGTTCACACAGGCTGCCAATTCGAGAGTTGTTGGAAAATCCTTGAATTTACTATTCTACAAAACTCGATAATATTTTAAGCATTATCAATATTGGAAAATCACCGATAATATACTCTTCCTTGGAACATACGAAGTACTATTTCAGCTTACTGTAGCGGTAAAACCGAGGATCGGTTCGAGTATTATTCTTTATACCATGTAACTTCGCATGCCACTGTCTTTACCTCACTCATGGGGAAAGTAGGTTGGTTGTACATCATAACAGCAGTGGTATTGCACAAAACTCGACTCCACCTTCTAACCTCTTTCCCCTCTACCCCCGGCATCCCTATTATTTTTCTCTCTTTCTTTCTCTCTTACTTCATTCTCTGATTTCTTTATTTTATTCTTTCATTTTCCTTCTCTCTTACACATTTTATCTCGAGAATTTCCCATACGACCGTTCTTCTCCAACTCGTTGGTGTAGCTACATTCAATGTCCCGGCCATATCTCAGTTGGCCGAGACACTTTAATGAAAAATCATACTGCGAATGCACGTTCCGCTGGGTATAGCTCGATATTTCAAGGAAAATGAGATTTTAGACGGGAATAAATAAGAACTCGGGGACGGGAAGTATGGCGCCTATGGCGAGTAGACGGACTATCCTGTTTTTCATAGACAAATGGAATCTTCTATATATATGTACGTTCTATATATTTATAGATGTTTGTGTGATTGTAGAAATATATCTGTATGTGTGTGTATTTGTGTACATGATTTCTGTCTTTATGATCGTTTTCTACTCGGTGTTATTCGAGCCCGGTTAAGCCACTGGAGCGAAACGTAATGCCGAAAGCATAATTAATCCTTACACACACGCACGCACAGATTCACGATAGAACTACCGTAGCATCGTACTATTCCAATAGTCATTAAAACCGGTATTGAAACTATCCATATCATTTCGTTATTAAAATTCCGCAAGGCGAAGGATAAGTGATTGTTAACTTATACGAGATGCATTTTATACATTGGTATAAATCAACCTCTCGCGTGCTTCATTTCTAATACAACGAAGCTTCCTTCCGTATCCGAAGTGTACATATATAACCATATCTAATAAATTTATATATTTACATCTATAAACATATATAAGCGTACACGTGACATATGTAAACGTGATATCAGAATTAAGTGAAGCAAATGAATAGAAAGAAAAATCTTTTAATTAAATTATATGAAAAGAAAATATGATAAAAACTTGATCTTCTACTTTCATCATGGAATGTGGTTCCGAATGAAAGAAAGGCTTGTATTACATGCTGCAAACTTGTAACGCAGGATAACAAATAAATTTAACATAAGTTTTTCTACACACTTATTCACTATTGGATATCAAAAATCTTTAATAATAATATACGACCTGTTACATTTTATACACTATTGTATATACGTATATATATGTGGATATCAGTTACATAGGAATAAACTACACACACGCACGCGTGTATATATACGCGAAATAAATTTGATACTCTTATAATATCGTTGTTACCTGTATCACTGTTCGAATAAGACTAACGATTAATAAGTAAACAGCTACGAAGTACTTCCAACGAATATCGAACATACACAAATGTCAATGTGTCTTTACAAGTTCGGTTACGAAATTCTTAATCGAATGATTAATCATGTTAGATGTATTTCGTCTTATACACGATGCTAATATATACACGTATGTATCACATATGTATATCATTCGACAACGGTAGACGACATACTCGTGTACATATGCATATCATTTGCATAACATCGAATCACGCACGCGTATTACGTATTACGTATTGGTGTTCTGGAAAGACTGACAAATGTGTATGTAGAGAACAACAAAATATGCAGGACACTGGATGCATCAATCAAAATGAAATTTTAAGGATGAGATTTTCGTAGTCTACTTTTCCAAAAATAGCTTAGTTTACCTCGCGTGTATAAATCATTTAACGAATTAATAAAATTTTGTAGAATTTAATACACCGACACGGTGTATATACGAATAATAAAACATAACAAAATATGATTGATCGCTATGAACATCAGAGATCATAACGACGAGATCGAGAAATACACACACACATACCCACCCCCCTAGCATTTTTTTGGTCGACCCTATCTATGATCGGAGTCTCCTCGATTGAACAAAAATATACGTCGACGTTCGTCGACGTAGGAGAACCCGTCTCTTGGCTTTTCTTCTTTCCCTTCGCCTCATTACCATCGTTATTACCGTCGGCGTACCGCGTGCGGTATAGAACCAGACGACGCGTCGTTTTCCAATTTTCTCCAGGCGCCCTAACCAAGGAAAAATTCCTCGAACGGAAAGAAAGAAAGAGAAAGACGGAAAGGAAGAAAAAAAGAAAAAAAAATTAGCTTATCGCGAACGATAATCCCGAATCTCATGGGAGACGAAAAGAGGATAGATCGTCTAGGTTAGGATAGGCGTGCGTTCACGGATTAGGGAACATATTTCGTAATCCGTAGCGTATGCGGAAGATGGAGGAGGGTGTGAGAAAGACAAAGACAGAGAGACAGAGAGAGAGAGATAGGGTACGTTCACCTATCCCCTAAAACCTGGTCTACAGTAACCCAACCCCATCTAGAAGATCCAACATCCCAACAGGACGAATTATTATCGCTAGGATTCTCGTGTATCTCAATGACGCATCGCTTCGCACGGGACTTAAGGTTTAATGGACTCTGCTTGGTGCCCATCAGAGTCTTTCTCTCTCTCTCTCTCTCTCTCTCTCTCTCTCTCTTTCTGTCTCTTTTTATCTTTTTCTGTTTCCATTTTAGCCGTCCGTACCTTTTTTGTTGGATATATACTTTCGCTCCGATTCGTTTTGCGGACAGGAAACGTGACGCTCGTGGTAAGGATAAACTTCTTTCGCGTATCGTTTAGACGCGAAACCCTCGATGAAGAAGCGTGACTCTTGTCCCGAGCAGGTAACATTAATTCCTCGACGATTTCACGCTTCTGATCACCTAGAAAGAGAGAGAGAGAGAGAGAGAGAGTGGGTCGTGTCTATTTTTAACTTGAATAATTTACACGAAATATAGAAAATATTTTTTATCTCCCAACCGTATTATCACACAATGATATTATTGTTTATTCGAATTTAACATTAAAGAATATATGTAGATAGATGGATACGTGGTAATATTGAACTGATTTTATTGTTAGTATAAGACTCTCTCTCTCTAAACATATTCCGATGATCGAAAATTTGATTTCTAATAGTAGCAAATAACGACTTCTTCAATAAAGATGCTAAATAATGGAAGAAGAAATAAAAGGTAGTTGGAGGAAAGAGTTAAGTCGTTACACTGGTTTTACTAATTAATAAATGCATACGATCAGGAGGGTATATAAGATCAGTCTTAGGAACTTCTAGAGAGAATGAAGACGTGAATACCAAAGGGACAAAATGTAAGGAAAAAGAGAAGAGAAAAAAAAAGAAAGAAAAAGGTATAGAGTAAGGAAAACGGATGGACGGTTACCTTAATTAACGAGATTTTAAAAATGTGATGGCAATTTCAATCCTGGCCAAGCAACTTCAACTCGGAGGATAATTCTATTAGGCAATGGCGTAGCATCGTAAAGGGTTGAGAGAGAGAGAGATTGAGAGAGAAATATAGTAAGAGGGAAAGAGGGAAAGAGGGGGCGAAAGAGAAAGAGAAAGAGAGAGAGAGAAAGAGAGAGAACGATGTCAGTGGTGGCAGGGGTGTACTGCCCCCTGGGGCACCCTCACGCTAACTGGCTGCGACTGTGCCACGGACCCCTTTACGATTCCAACTTAATTTATGTATCATCCGAGAGTTAAGTAATTTCTCCTCACGAATTACCTCCGTCCTGCTGGCTGAGCGAATTTCTTCCTTGCTTCTTCTTCTTCTTCTTTTTCATCTCCTTCCTTCTTTCTCTTCCTCTCCTTCTTTATCATTCTCTTCTTCTTCTACTTCCTTTCTCATTTACCCTACAAACGCTCCAGGCTAGCACTCTTCTTTCGTCCGATCGCAAGAAAGTTTTTGTAGAGTTAATATCAGCCAAGAAAATTGACTTCTCTTTAAATCTTATCTCGACGTAATCTTCATTATTTTCATTGTGACTAATTGCTTTTTTGTATTTTTTTTTCTTTTTTAAATATTTTTAAATATTTTTTGCTCTTTATTCTCTCGCTGAAATAAAATACTGTATGATATTTTAATTCTTATTTTTAATATTATTTATGAGAGAGGAGATTCTTTCGAGAATTTATTTTATTTTTATTTTCTTCAAATTGGCAAGAGTATGAGAAAGATTTTAAAAAAGGGGGGTAGGGTAGGGGAGGAATGAAATAAAATAAAAGAGGAAAAGTAGATGGAAATAAAAAGAAAAAGAAGAAGAAAGAAAAAGAAAAGGAACACGTAGTCTCGCTAATTAAAACGCGAGAAACTTTGGTGACGGTCCCGAAGAAAACGAGTTTAAATCTGTTTCAGACCAGTTTCCAACGAGCTGTGCCTTAGTGGCTCCCTCGTGGACCGTTTCCACCGTGACTGCACCCCCAGCACTTTATTACGAGTCTAATCTGTCTCGGCGTGAACCTACGCCACTGAGAGGGAGGAAGGAAGGTGGAGGGAGGAAGGGCGGGAAGGCGTGGGTGGAGCTAGGTATTTAACCCCAAACTTAATTACTTGCTTTCAAAATCCTCGAGAGTAAAAAAAGGAAAGAAAACGAGGAAAAAAAAGATCTGAAAAAAGCGCACGCATACAATGAAGGAAATTTTAAAATCTTCCCCTTTTATGCTTTTTTTACTTTTTTTTTTTCCTTTTAACCAGAAAAAGTAGGAAGAAAAAATTAGACATTGAAAATATTTATTGGTACCTCTCGAGGTATCTTTTTTTTTCTCTTCAAAGTGCGAGAAAACAATTTGAAAGACATAAAAACGATGATAATGCTCGGTGACCCGTTAAAATATCGTTCTATTTAAACGCACGCGTTCGGACGATCCTGATTCCCTTTTCGGTAAGATTTACGAGCTACTACAGGGAGGGTTTTTAAGAGTGTGAACTGAAAAATTACGTCAGAGATGAAATTTAAAGACTTATTTTCGGTAGACGATTCATCTCACGTTGAATAACACAATATCTTCTGGTAGGATGTTAAATTTCGCGCGTTCACCTGCCGAATAAAATCATTCAGGGGCGTATAGAACGGTTTGTCGGACCCTTTTTAAATGATTTAAGTACGAAATGGTCGAACGAGATCGAAATCGAACTTCGAATTCGCCCGTAAAAGAAATTCTTAAACCGTAACACAACGAGACATGTGGTCGACGTGGCGAACGGTTACGAATAGGTGGAATCATCTCCCGACACCGGCGCCTGCTATATTCATAATTGCAACTTACACCAATTGAGTAAGATATTATTGAGTAATATATTACCCCAAATTATAGGTGATAACCGACAGGACATTACGATCGCCACTTTTGACCAGATGGATTCGGTTGGACCGGTCGGTTGGCCGGTCGGTCGGTCGGTCGGTCGATCGATGGTTGGTTGCTTGGTCGGCCGGTTGCTTGCTTTTCGGTGGCGATTCTTACCGCGGCATATGGGACCCCATAAATATTCGCGGAGCTTCCTGCTCACCGGCAACAACTTCTTTGATTTCTCTCTCTCTCTCTCTCTCTCTCTCTCTTTCGCTTTCTTTCTATCTTCCTCTCGATCAAATGGTATCATTGGACACTAAAAGAATTAATCGAGAAGAAAATTTTCATTTAACTTTCCAATACATATCACACACATATATATAGAGAGAGATAGGAACATTTAAGTATTATAAAATAATATTATCACATTTTGTTAGGATTTTACTTGGACCAATCGTATGGTTGTTTAGTTCGTTACAATCCTATGATGAGATATCTTTGATTATACAACGATAGAGAAGAAAAATAAAGAGTATTTACTAGAAAAAACGATTCGCGATGTCATTCAATGCCTTTCAACGTGTATTTTTTTGTTTTATCTTTCACATTCTTGTTTTTATTTTATTTCTCCCTGCGGTCTGTAACCATGAAAGGGGTTTTGGTTTTATGACGATCATAGGGCAAATCTAACTTCCAGCTAACTCCTGGTAACCTCCCGTTTTCTCCCCAATGCGCCGCGACTAACTTCGTTAATGTATAATCCGGCATGGTGGTTCCCCTGGGCTACGTTCGCGTGATATAAAATCAGTAAGCTTTACTAAATTTCGTTTAAACAATCCAGTAAACAATTTTCCGGGGCAGTACACTGCAAAGTAACGGCACCCAAGTGGCACTAGCGCGCCACTTTCAACCCCGTAGCCGTTTACCTGTTTTCTTCCGACCCTCTTCGTTGTTGATTTTACTCCAAACGATATTTCTTCAACAAAGTTATAGTTTTCTACTTTGCATTACATATACAAAATCAACGAATTCTTCGATTGAAACTCTCTTTCTCTCTCTCTCTTATCTTTATAAAATTTCTCGATATTAACGAAACGACGAAAATATTTTTAACATCTACAATATTATCTAATAAAAAAAAAAGGAAAAATATCATAATTACTTTATATTCAAGATATACGATCGGTCGTAAATTAAAGTTTGTTCAATAAGAGAAAGAAAAAAAAACCAAAAGAGTGTGCGTGAGAGAGAGAGAGAGAGAGAGAGAGAGAAAAGAGTAGAGTGATAGAGACGTAAAAGACGGAAGAAGGGTACGAAACAATACAAATCATCGTACACGGATTTTAGCGAGAGATATCGAACGCAAGCTATAAATCGCAAAATCAAAACGTGTCAAACGGAGCTGGTGCGAAATTAAAAGTGACGGGCGCTCGCGTACACGGTCCCGGACACCCTCCTCCCGCCCCCCGTCCACCACTCTGTGGCATATCGCCACCACGAAAACCGCCACGTTATAATTGTGAGTTACGATGATCACGCCGGCATTTATTTATTCGTTCCTCTACCACCCTACCCCTTCTACCACCCCGTTCCGCCGCCCCGCGGCTCGTTATTTATGACGAAAATGCATCAGCGCTTTATATCTACGGGAAGCACGACTGCGTCACGATATATTTCGCTGGTATCGATGACGCGTCGATATTTCATCGAAAATTTTCAAAAGCCTCGGCCTTTCCCCAACGCTTTCCGTCGATATTTCGACTTTCGTTTCGTGTTTCGTGTTTCCGTGTTTCCGTGTTTCGTGTTTCAGTGTTTCGTTTCATGTTTCGTCTCGTCTCGTCTCGTCAATTATGATTTTTCGTACTTATTTCTCTTACGTTTGTTATTTAAACTAATATTTAGAGAGAATAATAATAATAATATACATTATATATAAGTATATTTTGTAAATATAACTGTACAAAAATTTCTTACCAGAAATGTATAAACGAGAATCTATGTTTTCTTGTTTTTATATTTATTTTATATTATATCGTATAGAGTGTAATTTCAATGATAATAAATTTTTAGATACAGATCCACAAAACAAAAATGACTGAATTACTAACCGTTTAACGAGGAAACTTTCTTCTAGCTTTGCACAAATTTTTGGTACACGGCTTTAAATATTCGTAGGATACGATTCTCTTTCTCTCTCTCTCTCTCTTTTTCTCGTTTTCCAACATATTTTTTTTGTCCTTTTTCTTGGTCGCCATGATGGTTCTAATTTAACGCTAGCTAACAGGGGTGGAGCGGGCTCGATGTTGAACGAGGACACCCCCTCCCACTCTTCCCGCGAACACTCATTCGAACCAACGATGGACCGGGTGGTACTGGACACACACATAACAAATAAACAAAAAACGTCGATTCTCCATCAGTCTGATTGACAGTAAGCTAGAGAAATTGCAACGAGAGTTTCTTTTTTTTTTATTTATTCTTTTTTTTTTGGTTTAAAAAAAACATGCGACTGCGACTACTATCATCCAACGAGAACTTTATTCTGCGTGATATTATAATTTTTCTTATTAAAGGGGGACTCGATTTTACATATAATAATTACTTTAATAAGCTTTAATTATTATTTCTCGTGAAAAAGCATAGAAAGAGAGAGAGAAAAAAATTTATCGACGAGGCCATACTACTCTTGTTAAACACACAATTGCAAAATTTAACGTACATAGATACGTATCCATATATTTGAAATAAACGAATAATTCGCGTGTTTAAAAGCTCGTCGATTGGCAAAAATGAAAATTTTAATTACTTATTAAAACCTTTATGATATTATTTGACTGGAAGGCCAATATAATGGCAGAATGAAAAACAATGGAAAAACGTTAACGAAAGAAATGGTGTGATATATAAAAATGAAAAATAAACATGTGTTACGCTTTTAAAGCAAACAGGAACGAGAGGCACGACTTATCATCATCAACATTAACTCATTAAACACCCCTCGCATTAAACGTACTAGTCGTGTTCGTTTTGAATCCAACTACCACTACCACCACCATCACCACCACTACCAACACCATCGGTGATCTCCATATGAGCGCGAAACGACAGATTCGAAATTCCATTTCGTTGCTGGGTACACCCGGCGAGAAGAGATAGAGGTTCGGCAATAATGAAAATTTTCAAATTTCACGCTCGATTATCCAGAACATTGAAGTTCGAACCAAGTCCGTTGCCATTTGGTCAACCTCTAAAATCGTCATCGGGATCCACGTCAATGACGTACCCTTAACGTAATACTCTATCGAAAACCGACCATCTCGAATGCACCCTTCAATAGTACCTTGTTTCCCGACAAATCCTATCGGGTCGATCTCGGTTGGGTCCTCCTTTACATTCGACACACGGCACACGAATTATTATCTTCCTGTAGGGATCTAACCAGTTACTATCGACGTTAGAGAATAGTATTTTATTTTCCCACTTTTTGGTCTTTGCCTTGTCAAGATTCGATTTTATTTCAATGAAAAAAACTGTATTCTTTAAAAAAAAAGAAAATAACGTGACCTCGTTTAACTAAATACTACACATATACTAACTTGAAATATATGAAGAGATATATTTTAATAAAATAATTATAAATACAGAATAAAATAAGTGAATTTCATTTTTACATTAAAATACACATTTATTAAAATCTTCTATTTATTATTAATTTAATGAAAAACCAAAACTACACGGCACCCTAAACTTAAATCGAATAATTTTTAATAACAGTAAAAAAAATTGGTTTCAAGATTATTTAGTACAAGTTGACGAAGTAATTATGTCGATATTATCTACAATAAATTCCATCAAACGAGAATGACACCCATCCTACACAAAGAAACAGCATGGAGTCTTTGTAATCTCCGATGTGACTAGGTACATACAAATGAATCTGCCAGCAGATGCGGTTAACGTGAACTGAGCGACGGGGTCTACAAGCGTGAATAATGATTTCATTACGAAACTTCCTCATTAACTCGTTGAACTTTACAGAAAGGGGGATCTTCTTCATTTTTAAGCAGGTTATCTCTCGGCGTTGATTGCTTTGGTCATTACGCGCGTTATCTCGATCCTCACTTTGCTTGTTAACAACAGTGCGATAAATGCGCATCTCTTAAAGAAATTCCTTCGGAAACTCTTCCACTTCGTGAAACTAAAAGAAATAAAACACACACACAAAAGAACGAAAATGGCTCGTTAATAAAGAGTATCAAAGAAGTAAGAACTTATTAAATAATCTGAAAGAAAAATATTCTCTCTCACCTCGAGAACACCGCGACCGTAATCTCTGCGTTGGAAAATAAAACAAAAATGATATAACAGAGAATAATAATTTTTATTTAAATAAATTTTTTCGTATCATTATTGAAATTGAAATATAAAATATAAAATATAAAATATCGTCTTATACCCGTGATTAAAATTAGCAATAAGACAGATAGAAGAAATAATAATTATCTTTATAGAGATTCTTATTCTGATGAAAGTTAAGAAAAAATAACAAAAACGTTAATTTCTTGTATAGAAATTGTTTGGTATCTTAATTAATGTTATAAAACAAGAAGGAGAAATAATAACAGTTAGATATCTTTTGATGTGGTCATCCCGCGAAACAAACCTTCCCTTTTGGTCTCGTGTGTCATGGACAGATGGTACAGCATCTCGTGTAGGACCAACGACAGGTTGGTCCTCGGCACCAGCAGCATTTCGTGGTTCATTTGCGGTACCCAGGGGTGCCATCTATTATCGAGGGTCGAGCCACTACACTCCAAGTCTCTGTACTTGTTCTATACATGCATTCTCTTTCTCTCTGTCTCTCTCTTTCTCTCTGTTCTTCTACTAGCACCTCCCCTACCCTTCAAATCGATCTTTTCTTCCAAATAGTTACGTGTATAAGAGGGATGAACGCGGCAGGGGTTGTTTACACGCTACAGACGGCACGATTTAATTCGGTGATGATTTTTTAACGAGTTGTGTTACATCATACGACACTTTCTCCTTTCTCTTGGACCCTCCTACGCTTGATTTATATGACTACCTCTAACCTATTTATTTTTCTCTCTTTTCCTCTTAAAATCACGCTCCATAAAACCGCAAGATTTTCAACATTCGATTCGTTATTCGAAATAATTTAAATAACTATCGATATATATACTACTTTAAATAATCTCCAATGGTTTCAATCATCGTCATTCGCTTATTTGTAACTTCTACGTCTAAATATAACCTTGACGTAAAAAGAAAAAATATATAAATATAAAACTACGAGGTAGAAAAATAAAAAGGAAATGTACATAAATCCCCAAGTGGGAACGCATTTAAGAAAAATTCTTTTCTCTCTGACAACACTAATAAAATATCTCATATTATTTAAAAGAATTTGCCATAGAAAATAAGACTGTGATTAAATATAAATAAATTAGATTAATCATTTCAAAGCCGGTAGCAAAAATCATTCGACCGATTTTTTCGTCCAACCTTATCGAAATTCTTTCTTATTTTTGTTCCTCCTTCTTTCTCTCTCTCTTCTTCATATCTTTTTTCTCTTTCTTATTTAAGATTTTTTTTCTTTATTTTCTTTGCGGTCTCAACGCGTAGGACTCATCCCCACTTATTCTCTCATCTTCCTTAACCCTTCTTCTCTACCGTTCTCTCCTTTCGAGAACGCCGCCGCCTAAGGGCGTTTCATTAATCTCGCGTCTCTCAATTTATTTTTGCGTCTTGTTAGGTGCGGAGGCCCATTCTCAGATGGTTAGATCTCACTCAAGAAGAGCGAACGTGCGCGCGTGTTCACGTACGATCACATGTACTGGGTGATAATGGAAGGAAGCGTTAAGAGGAAAAGGAAAAGAAGTTCAGAAATAAAGACAGAGGGAATCAGAATAACAGAGAGAGAGAGACAGAAAAAAAAACTTCTCATGAAGGAACGTAACATTGTATGTAATAAGAAAGACTAGATTGGTGAAAGTATTATATATATATATATGTATGTATGCAAGTATAAGTACATCCATCGTTCTCGACGCGAAATTGCCCTCGTCTACGCGTTAACGTTGCAAACGTGTCGGCCACTTTTGACACCCTTTATCCGAGAAGAATTTTTGTACAGTTTTATAAAAAAAACAAAACAACGAGATATTTTTCAGTGTATACCTCCTCGGCATAAATCACACGAAAATCACGCCGAAGATAAAAATGTCGAGGAGTTAAGATGCGTGCAATTATTAATACTCATATTTTATTATTACCTTTTTTTCCCCCTTTTTACGTTATTCTTGTGTAAGAATTTATTATTTACGTAGAATAATTATTAATAAGTTATAATTATAGATTAATATATGCTAATATGTATTTAGTTTATACAGTATTGTGCATATAAATTATATGGAAGATAAGCTAGGATAAAATTAGATATAAATCTATTTAACAATTATTCGATAAATTTAATCTTACGTTTAAAATAAATCGAAAATTTATGATTTATGATAGTCCTTAGGTTAGGTTAATATATAATGTTTGTATATAATTTTTCTCTAATATACAAAATATTATTTAAATTCAGTTTTGCATTGATGGTTATGATATATTGAAAATTACGATATTATTTATTAACCAATCAAATATATAAATATTCGAAATCAACGAGAATTAAAGAGAGAAAGAGAGAGAGTGAAAAAGAGAAGGGGGAGAAAAGGATGAATCGTGTAATTAAGGTTCAATCATCGCGTGCACGACATAACGCGATGTGGCGAGTGATCAAAAGCAGTCATCTTATCGGTTTCATCGATCTTTCTGCAAGATTCTCTCTCCCAATTGATGTTACCATCTATGTGTCCCACAGGATCTAAAAGTGGGAAAAGTGAGTTCAAACGAAACAGTTGACGCGTTACGACGTTACGACGAATCATGATAGGAACGTTTTCATACGCTGCGAAAAATAATACTCTCTGAAGATTCCATTGTGTTTCCCTTCGTCCCTTCTTCTAACACTTCTAACGCTTTCACGTTCCTCGAAATGACGATGAAGAATGTCGTTTGTGCATCATAGACGATCATACGTATATATAAATACTTAATTTCGTATTACGTAAGTACTTGGAAAGAGTTAACTATAATTTTGTCTCGCGTCAATTTTTGCGATATGATTTATGCTCACGATAAGTCATAATACTTTGATTTATAGAAAAAAAAAAGACGATGTGTTTGTGTTTCTTTTTAATATTATATAATTTAATATTGTTTAATAAAAATTGAACTTATAATGATAATTCGAACTTTTACGAAAATAATGTTATTTAAAAGAACTAGCAAGAGAAACAAAATTAAATTTATTTCTAATAGACATTTTATTCTTGCATTATGTATGTGTAATAATATGTTGAATTAATGTAAATTATTATAAATTGAAAAGAAAATATTTAACGTATATTTGAGACAGACATTACGAGACAGTCGCAATAGATTAAATATGATTCTGAATGAGAAGTACCAGATGTGTGAACAGTAGATGATAAAAGATACGCAAAGATAGTCATCGATTCGTTCGGGAAGCTTCGACACTTTCGAAAAGGCAAAAGTGACTAACGAGGAGAGTCTATCGAGACAAGAAGCATTATTCGATTCCCCGTACCTCTCTTGGGACTTTAGGTGCATTCGTGGGTGACCGAAAGTGGATCGTTCCGCTCGACAAAATGATGTCTCGTGTACGTCGGGCCAGATTTTTAACCATTTCCGGCCAAGAGAACGAGTTAACGCGAATGATGTTGTATTGTCGCTTGACCGTCTTTTCGATCTTCGTAATTTCCTTCGATGACTCGACAATTTCTTTTAACCAAGACTCCTTCGTATTAATCCATACTAAATCTTTCGATACATTTCTCACCGCGTATCCGGGGAATATAAATTATCGAAAATCCAAACTTTTTCCCTAGTAACACTCGTGTAATTTGTTATATCATTTTAATGATTAATGCGAAACATCTATACATACATATATATATAATATGTTATATATTATTTATTTGAAATTTATTTATGAGATATGTATATGAATGGTAAAATAATTTAAACTCAACAGATAATAGTATCTACCTATTTAAATATTTATAAGAGAAAAGTAAAAAGATAGAAAGATTTAATCGAATTGTTGAAATTATAACTAGCGAAGTATCTTTCTTTATAATTCATTTTTCATCGAACAACCAGGGAAATCACTTTTCTTCGGATTAAATTAATCTTTGTTGTTTTCTATTTCCATAACGAGGACCACCATCTCACGAACTGTAAATTCTAACTTAAACACTCGCTAGAGAGGGGTTGGAAAGAAAGAGGAGAGAAAAAAAGAAGAAAGGAATGATACTCGTTGATGTTAATTCGTCTTAGAGAGAAAGCAGAAGGGGCTAACACGACCGATAGAATCGCACATCCGCGGGAACTTCTCTCGGATATTCCATTTCCGCATCGTCAACGCAGCCGCGGCAGTGATATAAATGCTAATTCGTGACGGGCATCTCCGATCGAGAAGCGCTAGAATCCGTACCTAATTTTCCTGCTGCCAGGGGAATTCGTGACGACTCGTGAGACAGGTCCTTTACTGGAAACACGAGTAATGCGTTCCACTTTTCCCTCGAAACTTTGACGTATGACGCTTCGTAGAACACTTTGATCGCGTTTCTCTTACTATTCCAACTATATCTACTTATATACATTTGAATTAGTAAGACTAATTCTAATAATAATAATAATAATAATAATAATAATAATAATAATAAGGAATCATTTAAATAATTGAATAATAAATACAAGTATAAACATGACCATACGAATATTATATATTAATTACTATAATCCAAACCTGTGTGAGTATGATTAAAAAGAAATTGTAGAATTTCATTAACAATAATCTTAAATTTTTACGATTGCAATAAATAAGATTCATATCTTTCTGTAACTTTTTAAAAGTATATTTATTTAAGCATTTCAATCTAAAACAGCACAGCTTGATATCACTAGTTTATGGATAAAAAGAAGCAAGGTGAAATCGGAAGACACTGTCAAAGCTAAGAAATTGTGTAGAAAAAGTACATATCGACCGATTGGAATCGTTAAATAATAATTCGACGATATATTTAATCAGAGAGTAATGAAAATGTGCCGAACACGAATCCCATAGTTGATTGCGATAAATCAGAAAACAGCACGGGTTATATAGATATTTATACTCGTACGCGTATAGGAAAAATACATTTGTGAAGGGGTTGTACACTGTGAGAATGTAATTTCAAATGTCCAGACGGAACTGAATACAACTATAGGAGATAAAAAGAAAAGGGAGAAAAGAAATGGGAAGTTAAGGAGCAACCGTCGTCAGTATTCGTGTTTCCTGACTTTCGTATTACATAAATACCAAAGATATCGCGTGTGAGAGAAAGAGGGAAATCCAGCTCCACGCTTGGCACGATTGCATGTACCGAACTCGTTACCGAGTTTGTCCCCCGTAAATTAATTACCTCACGCGGACCGCTTTATTTTCGCGTCGTCGAGAGACGACATCGTTCGTGTCGGTCGAATTACACCAGAGCAAATGCTTTAAAGATTTGACGAAAAAGAAAAAAAATACAAAGAAGTGGAAAAGGGAGATACAAATGACGATAGTTTTAAAAACTTTCCCGCGAAAAATCGGTAAATGTCCTCACAAGATGGCGACCGCTAAAGTTAACAAGGAACTTCCACTTCGAGTTTTCTCGAACGAATTTCTAAACAAATAAAGAAAATTACGAGTCAAATGAATAGTCAAAATGATAAATATAATAGAAGAAGTAAAAATGTAAGGCCGGAAGTGGGGAAGACTAGGAAAAGAAATAGAAAAATTAAGGAGATCTTAGAACGTGGCGGGTCCAAGCTGGCATACGACTAGCAGTGGGGATAATAACGTGAAATTAGGAGCTAATGTGGATCGATGTGCCCCGCCAACGTCGTGGCTCAGCCGTTTTAAGAGGCGATAATAAAAACGAAACGATTTCGCCCAGGTCTCGAGAGGGGAAGCAAGTACGAGAAGAGACGTACAAGAGAAGAAGAATAACAGAGAAGAATATATATATATATATACATAGAAGAGGTTTAGTGTGCGAATTGTGGCGAGGAGCAAGCGAGGAGAGGAGTTTTCTGCCAAGCGGAAGAGGCGTTTCCAACGAGCGTCAACTTTCTTGCCCTCAACTTTTGCCCCGCCTACGCCTCCGCCGCCGCCGCCACTCGATCCCCACCATTGCCTCAACCTCCGATGAGAGAAAGAGAGAGACAAAGAGAAAGGGCAGCACCCCACCGTTGAGTCCAGCGAGTCTTCGATCAGCTAAACGACCGACAGACCGACCGACCGACCGACCCGCGACCGCTCGTTCGGCCGCTGCCGTTGCTGCCACCACTGCTGGTCGCCATGGAAACCGACGAAAAGCGTCGCCCGGGATTGTTCGAAACAATTATCCCGAGCTCGATTCAACTCCCGCCGCCACCTCTAGCCGAGCATCACTCTTTCTCTTTCCGACTCCTCTCCTCTCCACTCCTCTCCGCTCCCTCCAACCCGTTCGGCCGCCACCACCCCACACTGGTGCAAATCGTTTTCGCGAATAAAAATTCCGTAACGTCGGTGCCCACCACCTCTTTCCTCCTCCGCAATTGTTTCTAACGCGAGTTTAGGAGCTAGGTTTCTCGTTTTGTTGGATTCCGATGGGAATGGTCCATTAAATCTTTCGATGATCTTCCTCAAAAGAAACTTTATAAAGATAAGGGCTAGGAATATACTTTTTATCTCTAACGTAATGATAATAATTTTGTTAACACGAAATCCGCTTAAAGTGTGCTCCGAGCACACTTTGTTAACTGTTCGAAGAAATCGATTGATCTTCTTCTTCTTATTCTTCTTCTTCTTCTTCTCGAGAAAAAGGAAACTAAAGTTGTTACTTCGGTGGATAATCCCAGTCACCGTGCGGAATGTATTCCGCTTGAGTTTTACTTTGGCACATTGTAGGGAATAGTTCCTCTGTATTACAGCTCGCGCGGTTAAGGGTACCGCGATTCGAGCAAATGTGTTTCACGCTTCGCTAAGCGACGGCTAGATTGGAGATCGGAAAGATGTACAACACCGCGACTCCTTCCTTGGAATATAAAATCGTAGGTAGGATCGAAATAAAAATAAATGTGTACATTCCCTTAGGAATATATCTTTTTATATGTAAAACGATAACATATTTAAAGTTGATTTTATATACACTGTTAGTTCGTGTAATATTATTTAAGTTATTGCAAACCTATCGACTATTATAGAATTATTATTTTTTTTATTTTTAAGAAGAAAAAGTTACATCTTTGATAAAGATATTCCTCTTTTCTAAAGCTAATAGAAAATTAATTCCCTCCTCTTCTCTCCCATTCTCCTCCCCCTCGCCTCATCGTTACCATTAAATTCCATTTTCTCGTGTATTATACGAGATAATAAAATTCGTCTCTTAGTAGTAACAGTGATTTGAAATATCTATAAACTTTCTCGTAAGACTGTATGTCGGAAGCCTCTGTTATTTTCGCGTACATCCAGATATCGTTTCCGCATCACGTCTCTCCTATTCGCCTCGGTTCACCTGAAAATAAATATGTTCCTCTTATCGTTCCTATCCGACCGATCGCGGTGCAACGATTTTCAAAGGTTTCGAAGGGTTCTAAGAAAGATTTAAATCGGAAAAGTATTTTGAATTCGAGCCGAAAATGTGGTAAAAAAATAAAAAGAATTTAGAGGAAGTGTAGTAGTTTACAGAATGCATTTGAGGATTCCACCAAAAATGACCCCGTCTATGGTACGTTTTTCGATCTTTTCTCGAGAAAACCATGAAGTTTAAGTATATCTATCGATCGAAAACAAAAGCTTAGAAACTCAAAGAAACCTTAGGAAAATTCGTTGGTTCTTCAGCTAATGATATTTAAAAGAGAAGGAAATTTCGTAAGAGAAAACGCTGGAGGATACGTCTCGTTCGTCGAGAGTTAGCAAGCTATTTGTCAGCAGGAAACTGCAAGCGACCTCGGAGCATCAATAACGTCTAATCACCCTGGCGCAGGACCGATCCTGCTTGGTCCTGCGGTGCAATTTCGTCCTCTAAGCGTTCCCCACAAATCACACCCCGACGCGATTTGGAAACCCCCATTCGACATTTAAACTCGATCGGATTATGGTCTCGAGCGTCGTTTGCGACCGATAATTAATCGCTTCGATCCATTTTACGATCCTGGCTAGCGATAGATTGCGCGAGTACATGAAAAAAAAAACAAAAAGAGAGGGAGGAGAAGGGTGGAAAAAGGGTCAGAAGGACGCGAACCGTGGCCGGCTACTCACGATCGGACTAATCCGTTTTGTTCTTTCTGCAACTTTGAAAGACTTATACTCAATAAGATGATCACGTACTATGCTACATTATTATTATTTTTGTTACTTCTCTCTCGATTATGGTATTCCATAGTTTATTCTATATTTTATTTTTTTTTTAATCTTTCGCAAAAGATCAAATCGTTTTCATGATTTTTACACGACCAACAACTATTTATCAATTTGTTTTTAGAGTACGGTATACGACCTGCAAATAATTCTTCTTCATCTGTACGCCAAAAATAGAGACGGGTATAAAAATAACGATGAAATAACAACGGAAATGTCAGAGTGCTTCGCGCTGAGAGACAAATATCCGTTTAACGCGCGAGCGATCCGCTCGTAACGTGCTTGACGCTTCCTCGTTTCCACTTATTGTGGAAAAAGCGTGCGACAATTTTACAAAATCATCCTCGTCTCTTAAACGTCGTCCAGAGCAAAACCGACGTGTACGTGCAGTATATATCGTTCCATTTCAAATCGATAGTAATATTCAAACTGCCCAGACGACTGTTTGATAAGTTATTTCATTTCTGTTGACTACCTAATACAACTATATATGTATATAAATATATATATATATATATATCGTGAAAAGTGAATCGCATAAATGATTATAACTGAATATAAGTGAATTACTTCGTGAAGAATTTCAATATAACAAATTGTGATTCACATTTTATGTTAGAAAATTACGAAAAATCTATTATTATCATATACAAATCATTTTATATTTATTCTAATACGTACAATATATCATCAATGTGTATTTCATTTTAATAAAATTATTTATATTTAATATTATAAATATTTTTAATATATATAATATATATATAATATTAATATTAATATTTTAATTGTAATATTTATCAATTCTCCGAATAAAATGCAATAAGATATTACATTAGAAATAGAAATATAAAAATTATATAGAAAAATTGTATATAAAATAAATAAGTTCTATCAAAAATCTCTGAAACGGATAAATGGATAATTAACTTCGATAAATGATAAGTAAAAAAAAAAAAGGAAGGTAAAAAAGATTCGGTCGGAATATTTCGAAAAGGATATCTCTAGATAAGAAGAATTTACGTCCTTTAGGCGAAAGTATAGAGAAATGCTCGCGCTATTAGCTAGGCGATGTGCGATATTGCGGCAGATAACTATGCGGGATCGCGTAGCAGATTAATTGTAACTGCATCGCGGCTACCGATTTGCCTAATTAATTCGGTTACTAATGGCCGCCGTGGAATGCTCGACTTGCGAGAATCGAACGTGCGCTTCTGTTGGACGCGTGCGCGTTCAATAACAGAGGAACAGATATAGTCTTGCAATCGAGTTCTCAGAAACCGATTGTTGATTTAGTTATGAATTACGCATATATATGAAAGGAAGGGAAATTGGGGATGGAGGAAGGGATAAGGGTAAAGGGGGAAGGGACAAATCGAAGATAAATTTGGAAACTTCTAAAGATTTCGATATACTTGGGCGACGATAGAAACTCATTCCCAGAATTAAATCGTCAGAAATCTTGCGCTTTACCCTCAGGCTTCCGTCTCTATCTATCTTTCTATCTTTCTATATGTATATACTTCTATCTCTCTCTCTTACTCTCTCTCTCTCTCTCTCTCTCTCTTACTAGCAGACTCGATTAATTCCGATCGATCGACCTACCATTGCCGGAGGTTCTCAATCCGCCTTCTCAACGCTCCTCACAGTTTCCTTTGGGAGAAGAGAGAAGCTAGAATGGAACGTTTATCAGTTCTCTCTCTCTTTCTCTCTCTCTTTGTTTCTCTCCATCTTTCTCTCTATTTCTTCTAAGGATATTCAATTTACCTTTTCGAAGAATCTACGATAGGATAACTCATTAATACCGATATCTTCTTCTTCTTCTTCTTGATTTATTTACATAGTTTAGAATAAGTGATTGAAATAAAAACTTGACTTTCTTTTTTCTCCTTCTTCTTCTTATTATTTCTTTTTTCTTTTTTATCCAATCTTCATCAATATCGTAGGGGAGAATAAATCAAAAATTATCATTTCAATCGTTAATAATTATATATCGAGTATTTTACAACTTCTAATCTTACATTATCTTCTGTTAATTTAATAATTATTTAACAGGAGTGGGTGGTTTATGAATATGGCAGAGAAACAAGAAGAAATCTAAAGAAGATGAGACATAGAATGAACCTAAGCATCGTGACACATTCCTTGTTGAAATTAAAATAACGACTTGATTTATTGTTGAAGTTTCTACAACGAAGGCCGTACAGGAACGAAAAAGTTAGCCGGTGGAAGAGAAACGATTCTACTCTCATCCTCTCTCTACCTTCTCGTCGTTTATCAGGGTAAAAAAAAAATAAAAAAGAAAAGGAAGGGAAGTTTTCTCTTTCTCTCTCATACACGGTCACCCAACGCCCGTTCTTTATTCAAAGTTGTAATAACGTTTGGCAGATGTTTCTGATATAGTGGCGAAGCTCAGGGCCGCTTTATTCCGCGAACTTTTATCGAGTCAATTTAAGTTGCGACCAGGGACTACACTGTCTGCTGCTGCTGTTCTCCCCGCCGGGCTCTCTTTTCTCTCTCCTCTCCTCTCACTCCTCTCTGTTTCTTTCTCTCTGTTATTCCATCTCCTTTCTTCTTACTAAACTTTATATATTCCTTCTTCCCTTCCGCACATCGTCCCTATTATTTTATTTCTTTCTATCTTTCTTATATCCCTGTGGAAACGAAAAAAAAAACTCTCGATTCTCTTCTGCTCCACCGTTTAAATCCAAAATCCGACGGATCAAAAATAAATTTTCTAAACCCTCTAACATTCCCCCTTTTTCTTTCTTTACAAATTTTACAAATTTTATATTTACTTTTCGTTTTATTCGAAGAACAAATTCACTGTAATTTTTTTTTTCGGATCTAACCCGAACATAATTATAAGATTTAGAACCATAATAGGTAGATGATACTTTTTCTTTCGTAATGTCAGTTGATATAAATTCAAGAAGACTTTATCTTCGACAAAGTGGCGATATAACTAAGCAAATAGAGGGTACTCGAAGAGAACTAAAGTTAAGAAGGTAGGAGTTAGTAGAGGAGAGGACAAGAGGGGGGCTCTTGGGTTTAAGGTTACCCGGTGTAACTTTATTTCAGCTCACGTGCGAATCCAATCCAGGCATGATTTTCCATTTCAAACCGAGCGTATATCATAACTCGTGCCATCTCATCCATATCAATCGAAGATGGCTATATCCTCTCTCCTTTTCTGCATTATAAAAATTCCGACTGTGGGAGGATGATATTGTAGGTTTGAGGACGATATAGTATGGGGTACTCGGGCGACACCGCGCGAGATAACAAAGCAGAACGATGATATATTTTTTTACAGGGATTCGTGATACGACGTAATCCAATAAAAGTTTAAATGAAATTATGTCCTCTTCAGGATCCACAGCAGCAGCAGCAACAGCAACAGCAGTGCAGCGACACAAACGTTCGATTTATATTATTGCCAAAGGGGGTGGATTCGTATGAGAGAATCGAAAAAAAAAGAAAAAAAAATATGGCCGACATATTTAATCATCTGTCCCCTTAGAGATAAGCTCTTTAATATGTTTGCATTATTTTTTATGAATACCCTGGAATCGTTTTCGTCCAAACATTATTGGTCACTTTCTGCCTGAGTATGGTTCGTTGTTAATTTTATCTCGCTACTCGAACGGCACGCCGCTGCGTTCATCGATTCAGCCAAGTGCGGGCTCAAATATTTGCCCTCCCGTTGATAAAAATGCGATAGCCAACCCCTTATCGAGGCCGCCGATGCTTATCGAGTGCGAACGTTTTTCCGCTCCAATTAGTTCAAAGCTAAATATACAATATTGATTGTCATAAAATTTTTGGACAGGAACATTTTCTACCGATCCTATTATCTCCACTGATCGTTTCTTTTTTTTCCCCCCTATATTTCTATATCTCATAATATTCATGAAAAATTGTTCATTTGTTAAACTAAATATTATCGATGACTTTTTTTAACATTTTGTCAATTCAAATCGTTTTAGTCATATTAAAGAAGAAATCATTTTTACGTAGAAGTATGTACGTTTTAAAAAATAAATAAAAAAATACATAAATTATTATATAAATACATATACCAATTAATATATTTTGAAATTATATCTAAAGTCAAATCATTTATGCGCCATCTGTAGGTTATAGCATTATTTCCTTCAAAGTTGATACGAGTTGATAAATGATTCCTCGGAGTAAGTTAAGTCGGTAAAGTAGTTGATGTTGAGAATCAAACATCAACCTTTTCATTATTACCATCAGCGTTGAAATCTGTTTCAGAACAGTTGGCAAAGTATCCTCTGAAGAAAACTTATCATACGTGTATGAGTATATTATCTTCTGTATATAAATATTTATCATATATTACAATTTAAAATTTTAATAAATAATAAAAATAATATTTTTACTCTCTTCGTGTAATTTAAAAATTTCTGATAATTGTGTAACATTTTTTAATTACTTGCCTTTTAAAAGAGTGGCATTTACTACAATTTTATTATATTAATAAAAAAAAAACGAATTAAAAAATGTACCATTTACTTAATGTACTCGACTTACCAATACATTAACGTAACTGTATTCATGTATAAAACAGCAATAGCAGCTGTTGTATTCAATTATCCTCGAAATTCAGATAAATTCTTGTTACCTCGTCACACACATTTTGTCGACAAAAGTATTCAGTTACTTTCTAGATATACGAGTTAAGAGATTCGACCGAATTTGTATACTTGGATCGAGCAGGTCGTTATAGATGAGGTCGTCGGCACGAGTATCACGTAAAATGTGGACAATAGAGAAAATCGAATACATTAACGATCGTTTCATTAGGTTTCAACAACGAGGACAGGATTCCTGTAAGAAATGCGACCGTGCGATCGCCCCCCATGTGTAGTCCTTCGATGCACGCTGATTGTAATAATAATTGTTTAAATAAAAAAATAGGAATACAAAAACTAGAAATACTTGATTAAAAGAAAAGTGTATTAGCTATATTCTTCGAATAATAAGGCTAATACGGCCAAGGTTTCCTTTACTCCGTAGAGTACCAGTATTTTGCTCATGAAACCACAGGAACGGTGAATGGACATCTATAAGTGCATTGCTTACATACCAGTAGTGTGATAGTGCAGCTGGTTACATATCATCGATGTGGAATAGAGGATACGTTAATACGTTAATGCCTAAAGGCATGTGCGTATATAGATAAGTATTATACGTACGCGATTTTTCATGATCGTCCAAAACCAACAAAAGGAGCACACAAAATTCTTAACCCCTTTTGTTAACTACGATCGCAGCATTGTTAATGGCGTGATTTATATATATATGCTTTTTTTTTTTTAACTACGAGGGATGAATAAAAAATTAAATAAAGTAGATCGAAGAATAAATATATTAGTCCGATGACTTTTTAAGGGTCCTACGTGAAGATCTTTTAAAGTATTGCATTTTAATATCTTATGAACTATTTTCTTATATTTCATATAGAGTATATGGTGATACGATAAATTAAATTTAACTGTTTGTTTGTTAAATAAGATAAAACGGTATAGTGTATATATTATGTTGACCGGAAAGTAATGTTGTTATTTATCTTATTCTTTGACAAGTAGACTCTCTGATTAGCTGATAATTAATAAACGAATATTAATATGGCCAGAAACGACATTGCTTTCCGGTCGACCTAATATATAATTAATATAATTTCTGCCATTTTTTTTCTTGCTTTATTTATTATAAAAAAAATAATCACGAGAGTTAAATGTCGATTAGTTTGAAATTATAATTAGATTATTATGATAATAATAGTAATTATTATTAATCACGTAGAAAACAATTCTCCTCATATTCTTCATAATTTAATAGTCATCCAATTGACCTTCCTATTTCAGAAATCCTTCGTCATAAAATAACATTCTAATCTAAAGTTAGAATGTAAAATTCTCTATGAGTTTTCCGTGAAAACAACAACAACAACAATATTATCGGTTTCTTTGATATCGTGCGTAAATCAATGAATGGGCACAAGCAAGGGTCAACTTAGGAATCCCGTATGGGGACAATGGCCTGAGGATTAGATGACCTCTTTGGGGGTCCTCATACCATTTAGGGAGGCGCTATGGTCTTCCTCCGTATATGTATAGGGTGTCAACTAAATGTCAATGACATAAAATACATGCATAATTGATAACAGTAAAACTAAAAAAGAAAAAATCAATTCTATATATACTTATAAATAATTATAAAATTTTCTATATGGTTATTTTCATATATGAAGAAATTTATATTAAAGAAATACAATAACAATCCTACGTATTCAAATAAACCGTAGAATACATATATATTCATTTAAAGAAAGAAAAAGATTGATATCTCCTTCTAAAAATATTGGATTCCCAAAAGCAAAAAACGTCGTTGAATAAATTCACCTTCATATCGACTAAAAAAAATCCATTGACTCGAAGAAAATTTATCTATAAAATAAAAAAAGGATATTTCTTTCACACCCTGTATAGAAATATACCCTTTGGGTAGAAATATAGGATGCACCTGCAAGAAGACACCCGTGACAGGCAGGAATACCCGCCGCCAGCCAGACGGTTGTTCGTCGTCAATGACGTGGATCTAAAGTCCTGACATCAGTTGAAGAAGAAAGGGGTTTTGGGGCATAAAGGGGGGGTTCGGAAGGTAGGTATAGTAGTGGGGCCTATATGGGGACCTCTTGCCCCACCTGCAAAGGAACAGGTAACGGTACCAGAGTAGTGGATAGTGGCGCTACACGGGCGTTATTGAAACTAAAAGCCTTCTTAGGCGAGGTCGAGCGGTCGCATACCACGGCACGGGATCGTGTTGTGAAGGCAGTCGGTGCCTGCTCGTCCGGCAACCTTCGAAACGTCGAAAAATAAGTTTATTATACATAAATACATATTGTGGGTGATTGTAAAGTGATCTATTCGTATAAAATTATTTGAGAAACGTTATAATTTTACCCTCTCATAGAAAACGAGAAAGTAATTATAATAATACTATTCTGAGTATCATTAACATTTGAAGTTTTATAAGACACGCGTGATATTAATGTGATCATCATCATCATCATCGTATTAACGATTAAAAACTTGGAATTTTCATTTTCTGTTTTTTTCTCTCCTTTATTTCTCTCTCTTTTAAGTTGGAACTTCAGATTAAACAGTAACATTATCATTGGATTACTTTTCTAACTATTATATCTGTGTATATTTAATCATATATATATATACTTGTTTTCTGATAAATGTACATTCATCTTTGTTTGAATATGCTAAACATAGATTTGATATAAGTCCCTGTTTCTTCCCTGTAGAGATCGTCTACTTTCTGTGTTCACGTACACACACAAGCGATACCGAAATCGTGTACAGTGTTGTTAATAACAAATTATCGTGGACCTGGCGGTGATCTAAACGAAATTCTCTATCGATTTTGTGTTCTACCATACGAAGACTATATATATATTTATATATACGTATTTGTATAGAGAACAAAATTAAGGATAAATAATTTGGACTAAGGATTAGTAAACTACTCTAATACAAAGGGAAGAGAAGTAAGTAAATAATTATTAGTATTAAATAAATTTATATGTAATATATAGAATAGTACTTGTCCTTTTGTATGAGAATGTTTCTTCTACGTTCGGAGACATCGATGCTTGGTCAACGTCGACGACGCCGACCAGCCTGTCCCTCGTTTCTTGTTCTCTCTTTTACTCTCTCTCTCTTTCTCGTTCTCTGTCTGTCCCTATCTCTCCTTCTCCTTCTCCTTCTCCTTCTCTTTCTCTTTCTTTTTCTCTTTTATACCTTTAATCTTCCTCATCGTTTCTTTTCGGAGATTTCAATGCTCGAAGCTATTTTATTTTATTTTATTTTTTTTTTTTTGCGAGGAAACATCTTCCAATCCTTTTATTCTGTTAAAGTTGATTTGTGATCTCTTTCATAGTTCACTCGTTAAATTTTGTTCATCTCGTGCGAGTTCTCAAGAAACGCGTCAGCACGTTTTCTGGATTATGTTACACATTGTTCGAGACAAAGGAATAGCGTAGTAAATTATCGCGAGAATTTTTTCATGTCATCAACCTCTTGTAATATTATTATTATTATTGTTATAGAAAATATTTTTTATTTTTACAGATAAATAAATATTTTTTTTTGTTAATTCAATCAACTATCATAGATCTCAGTGTTAACGATTTATAATAATATTAATTGTTACCTTGTTATTAAATTATATTAACAAATATAAATAATTTATAAAAGGAAGTTATGCGTAAGGGTCGAAGATCGAGTAAAATGAATTTTCATACATCCTCTAGACACGTAGAATTATTCTTCATCGAAAATAATGCTGGGATGCCACTGGTGGACGTGCCAGATCGTACCCTTTCTCTGCCATAAACGCGCCGAGCAGTTTCGAACCATCGTCGTTTGCAAATTCCTTTCTGCCTTAGCTATCACCGGTGTTGACAGAGATGAAAAAAGGTAGAAGAAGGGAGTCGGAGGAAGATTGAAAGAGAAAAAGATAGAGAGAAAACGATAAGAAGATATAGAAAGATAAATAGGGAAAAGGAGAAATAGAAAAAGAGAAACAATTTGAAAGAAATAGAAAGAGTAAAGATAGAGTGAGTGTGAGAGGGAAAGAGAGAGAAAGATGTTTGTAAGTATATACCGTACCTTACGTTACCTACTCGTAAAGGTACAGGGAACACGAATTCTCACGAACACGAGTGAAAACATTTTCTTGGTAACCTTCGACGGATGCAGGTTATTTATTTCTCTCATTCCTTTACATTAAATCACTATTTTATTTCAAGTATCTACGAATTTTTTTTATATTATTATTATTGCATTTCTTACTGTAATTATCATTATAGGCAGAATAACTATATACAAGAGTAATTTGATACGACGATATGTACTAAAACAAAACCGAAATGAAACGATTAATTATATTTATTTTGTATATTTATTTTGTATATATTTATTTATCTTAGTAAATGAGTTTTATCGCGTTCGAAATGGAAATACTAAAAAACGTTGTCTGGGAAGTAAAGAGTCACGTTTATTATTTGTAGTACGACTCTCATTGATCGAGGAACGATTCGATGGTGAAAAGTTAGTATAATTATGGTACAATTAGATTGTCTACGTCTACTATATTCCTTAGGTAGAGATAAATTTCAAATCCAGAACGATCCGATCTAAATGAACGGTTAAAGCGAAAGTATTCGAGGACAATGATTCGTTTGACCTCTTTATTTCTTTTTCCCTCTCACACACTCTTTCTCCCTCTTTCTCTTTCTCGTTGTTTCATTTTTTCTTTTGTCAATCAATAAATAATAATTCATTATTAATGTTAACTCTAAAAGTTATAGTCTGCGCAAAACATATTAAATTATAAAATATGCATCCAGTTAATTGACCAAGAGGAAATATCTATCGATAGATATTACTTCTAAAGAGAACGTATTTCCTTTATTATTATTCTTGTCGTGAAACTTACATACATACATACATACATACATACATACTCTTTGAAAATCATTCGTTCTAATGCTCTGGCATGTGTTCACAATTTATATATAATACATACATGCATATAGAATCTGTAGAAATGTAACTGAATACATCGACACGCATGAACGATTCTACCAAGAAGGATTCGTCTCTTAACTAGATTATATTTTCACTATTTCTCATAGTATAATGATACTATATATATTTTTTCTATGTTTTAAAGATATTATCAAAATAATAGTAAAACGATCTTAAATACGAAAAATATACAAATGTATATGAGAAAATAATATCTTCTTTCTTTCTTTCTCTCTCGACGATGTTTTAATAAGATTTCGTTATCTCGAGACAGTTTCGCACGTGATGCGTAATTAGAATGACAAAATAATCGAGTTTTTAAAGAAGAGAAAAAAGAAAATAAGCGATCGTTATCTTGAAACTTATATTTTTAAATTTATGATATACTTTTTAGTTAGTCGAATCGAAATAACGATAACCACAAGCTAACTTTCTTCTTGAATTTTATTTTCCATTCTATTCGTTCGAGATCAATATCTTTCTTTGAACATGCATATACGTACGTTAAGATGCATAAAGATATTCTCTTATGTGTCGGAACACAATTGATCTTTTAATTTATATAAAATTTATTCTCTCAATGAAATTAATTAAAATTTATACAATTAAAGATTCATCTCAGATGTAATTTTTTAGAAGAATATTATCATAACATAGAATTGAATATTTATAATATCGATATTTATTATATGAAATTTAGTTGATTTCGATAAAAGTTTATGAGAGAGACACGATCATGAATTACATAAGATCCTTGTATCACCGTAGTCAGACTCCTGCTTTCTCTGTCTGACCTGAATAGCAGCTCGACGAAATCTCGATTCTTCGGAGGTATCGATGTTAGCTCGATAATTCAGACTCTCCTCCTATCATTCAATAAAGGTCCAGACATTCGATACAATCATTTTCCTACGATAATCTCTTAATCAAAACACATACTAAGAAACGATCAATTTGATCTATTCCTAGAATATTTTTCGATTTTTCTTATGTTTGTCTATTGTCGCATCAATCAGGTTAAAACAATAGCCTAAGACATTATTCCTTTCCACTCTAATTATTTGAATACATACTTACGTAAATTTTCATAAATTTAAATTTCGAAAAAAAACGAATAACACCAAATGATGAAACGAAACGAAACGAAATGAAATGAAATGAAACAAACACGATATAATATATTTATGTTAAAAGTGAATGAGAATTTGAAAGAAAGTAATCGATGCCTTTTTCTTAATGCTAACGCCTGCGGCTTGTGCAACACCCAAAGCAGCAACTAATGAACCTTAATGGATATTCTGTCGACGTTCATATAATCTCACGGATAACGAATTGGAAGCACTAAGAGAAAGAGAGAGAAAGAGAGATAATCTTTCAAACCGGTCGAGTTTATTTTCAGCTTTTCCTGATGTCAGTGACGATTAAATGGATAGATGTAGGAAAGGAAAGAGGTGAATGTTCGTATCTTTGAGGAAGGACAATGGACAATCGATGGTGTCGAAAGGGCAAATTATTTCTATTTCTCTCTCTCTCTCTCTCTCTCTCTCTCTCTATTTTCTTCTCCTATTGTTCTCAATCTCATTGTCAGTATGTCTCTTGACTATTCTTTACTACCTCGTTACAATCACAAACACGTATACAGTAACAGTGATTAAAGACACTTATTGTTAAACACGTGAAACCGTTTCGTTATTGGGTTGAAAAAATAACAATGTAGTTTAAAACACTTTTACAGACTCTTAATTATACGACATTAGATTTACAATGTCATCCACGTTCTAAGTAAAATCGTATTATTTCATAGAATATAGAATATATATATATCTTATAATATCCTAGTTTAAATATTGATTCAAACACTTGGATTAATACGTAGACAAATACACGAGATCAACGGAGATCGAGGGTGACTAACCAAATTAACATAACATTGCGAAATGCATTCCATGTGCTAGTCGCATGATCAGTGAAGAACAAGTAAGGAACTTTTACTAGCACGTTTATACGCATGATCGATGCCTACTTCGAATCTCGTTCTATTTATTCTTTCTTTTTATCCTCCTTCATTCGTTACAACGATCACTGTCATTACCTCTAAATGAGAAAAACACGGTTGTTTCTTATAAAATAATTTCACTTTGATTTTAGAGATTTAATATCGTTCTTATAAGATATTTTTAAATCTTGGAAAAAATTATTTTTCTTCTTTAATTGCAATTTATTTATTTCGAAGAATAAATATTGATTAATATGATAATCATTAAAGATTGTGCAAACGAGATTAAACGTTTAGAAGATCGTATCGAATGAATACGTTGTTAAATGTCTTAATTATTACACATTGGAGATGTGTTATTTTATTATTATTTGGAACTTACGATCAGTCAGAGCTTAAGTATTTTATATGCAACATAATCTTGAAAAAATAATTGACATATAATCAAGTATTATACCTTACTCATAAGAGTAATGTATTGTTTCTAAAGATACACTCACACACAGTTACTCTTACGAAATTTCCGGCATTTCTTAAACAGGAGGTGATCAATATCGATGTTTCTTCATGCGAAGGAAGAAAGCTTGTGTATATATACATATATACATTCATACATACATACATAAGATATCTACGTATACTTTTAAATATACAGATGAACAAATTTGTTTGAAGAGAAAATTTTTTTCTTGGGTTGGGTCTAGCGTTAAATTTTCGTACGAAGAAGATGATCATCGCAGCTAAGTTGCCAAGTCCGATAAAACTTCGGTCCTACCGGTTTATAAAATTCATTTTAAAATGATCGAAGGAGAGAATCCGCATTCCGCTCGATTGAATTTACTTTCAAGGTCTCGGTCTATCTACGTGAGAAATGTTAAATTCGTCAATTGCCTGAAGCAATGAATAAAATATCACTAATTAAATATATTTCTTATTTTATTTTCTATCACATTTGTACTAGTCACGAAAGTAGGTTTTTATCTTCCTAACAAAAATCTTATATCACATATTTATATATATTATATATAATTTAAAACACTTTCACATAAGAGAATAAATTTAAGGAAAAGAAAAAATTCATTATCAATTATCTCGACGTTAACCTTTCATTTATTTCTTTTCTTTTTCTTCGCTCTTATTTTCTTCACGTTAGATTATTTTCTAATTCTTGTGAATTAAATTCCTTAATTCCGTTATTTTCCTTTTTTTTTTTTTCTTAATGGAAAGAGAAATGTGAAATTCGATTGAATGAAAATCGTGACTAGTTGATCAGGAAGTCGAACAAGTCAAAGAGCTCTTTTGAAGTGATGCTTCCGTTACGAGCTATCGATAGAATAATAATTATTTTTTCATCTTTATTAACTTGTCGCGGTGCAGAGTATGCGTACTACGTCATCATTCGTGGTCATCGATGATCTTATGAAATTGCATTGAACGAAGAGTTGCATAATTCGTTGCACAAGTACTCTTTCCTTCATTTTCTTTACTCCATGGAACATAAATTATCGTTAAATGTTTTCCTCTTTAATATGACAATAATACAAAATAATTAATTGTATATAAATAAATAAATAAGATCAGAATATATAAACTTGACGATATATCATTTTTCCATACTTTTTCTTTTATATATTTTTAAATGATAATTTTGTTATTTCATTGAAAAATGTTATTATTATTATAAAGTTAAATTTATATTTTTTTTTCAGAAAGAGTAAGAGAGACGTTATTCCGTGGTAGAACGCAAAATGAGGATAACGGGTATCGTTCGAAAATCAGCCTAATCACATATCAAGATGTACGCCGAGTGGCAGAAGGTAAGAAACAAGATTTCTTTTCTTTTCTTTTTTTTTTTTGGTGAAACGAAATGATTTATACTCTCAGTTATTTTTTTTTTTTATATAAGAAAGCCCGCTCAAGACACGTGAATTATTCGGTTGCGAGTGAAAGAATGTTTTTTATCAAATAAAAATATTATGTAAACCTCCCGGATATATATATATACACGTGAAAATATTATTCTTACAACAGGTAAAGAAAGAAAAAAAAAAGGTCGTCGTAAAATTTATAGCAATATTATCACGAAATCGGTAAATAAGAAAGTTATTTCATCTATCTATCTTTTTCTCTCTTTTCTAGGTGCAGCTACTACGTTGCATAATATCTTTCTTTGTAATTTCAAAAGCAATTTTCCTTTTAAACGCGATCCACCGTACTCGGTATTTTCGTGAATCAGTTGCATGTCTTCAAAAGACTAACTTCATGCACCTTAAACTCGAATGATTCTCGTTAACTCGCGTAACAACCGGTCATTCTAGATTGAATCAAAACGATTTTGCTACATATTCGACGATTATAGAAAAATCTTGGATAATCTTTCAATATCGATCACACCATAATTTATTTTTTTATATATTCTATATCAAAATATAAATGATTATAAAAGTTTTTCAATTTCATACCTAAATTCTTTTCTTTTTTATTTCGAAAAACTAATTACAATTATCTTACCGATAATTGAATTGAACGATTGAAGAACGAATATTTGAAATAAAATAAAGAAAAAGGAATGGGGGTATGATCGGCGTAGTCTCGAAAGGAAAATTAAAAAATGTTTCCCACGAAAATAAAGGTGGTGAGGGGTGAAGGGTGGAGAGAGAACGAGGATGGTCGATTCTAGCACAGTGTTGTTTACGTTGTCTCGATCTTGCGCTAGAATCACCTTTTGCTTAGTGCTCGGTGTCAATGATCCGGGCACACGCAATTGCGTCGTGCAATCGCGGCAACTTTCGAATGCCTCTGCACGTTCCTCACGTTGCTGTTCAACGGCAACGACCACAGAGAGAGAGAAGATTTTGAGTTGTTGTCGAACTAGCTAATGGAACTAGGCAACGTTTGCTGCTTGTTATCCTTCGAGGTAACGATCTATGAAATAACTTTGACGATTACAAACCTGTTTTATTTGATTCATCATATTCATATACAGAGCGAATCAATAATTATTTTTTTTTATTGTAATGTATTTATAAGATAAATAATATTTTATTTTAAAAATCGTACAACGTGTACGAATAAAACAAAAAAATTATATTGGAACAAAGTAATGATGTATATATATTTTTTTTATATATAAAAAATGAAGATTATAAATGAAGAAAGTATAATTGAATAATTGTATAATTGAATGTTAATTATTACTATGATAAATTAATATACAAACAAAAATTAATATTTATTTAAAATATAAGTAAATGAGGATAAAAATTAAATAGGAATATATGCAGAGGTGTCCCAGTTGAAAAGGGACAATTGAAATATTTTTTCATCGTTTATAAATGCTTTGTGAATTTTTGTCAAAATCATCCGTTAAACAAATGAATGAGAGAAAAAAGAAAATATTAACAAAACTCGAATATAAATTTGCATTATCTCGCTTTGTATGTACATATTGTCTTGCATTTTACGATTTATTAAATTAGGTCACTAGAACACGAGACTTTACACGAACGTTAAATACTTTCTGGACGGTTACGATACTCGAATATATTTTTTTTTTAAGCTTTCACGGAAGATTTTACAAGTCGTAAAAAAGAAAAGAGAAGAAGATAAAAAGAGGATGATGTTCCTCGGTAGTCTCGGTGTACAGTCGATGAGGACGATTTAACAATTCCAAAGGTAATTACCCCTGAACGAGCGCGCAGGCTTTTAACTTGAGTAAAAGTGAAAACGCTAAGGAATACGGAAAGAAGATACACGCGTATTCATGCGCAAGATCTTGAAGAAAAATTAACACCGTGTGATGTGAGGAGTAGGTGGGTTAGAGGAGAGGGGTGGTGGTGATGGAAATAATTCGTCATGGAATATATCTCTCGTGTAACGACATTACATTAGAACACTCTTCTTTTTCTAATTTATTTTTTCACATAGAACACTATTGTTCCTTGAAATAGAACACGATGTATTGTAGTAATAAATAGTATTAAATATTAAACATACACATAAGCACGAATCAAGGCATAGAAAAAGTCATAGAGAAATATTTGTCGCTTCCAAAAATCTTGGAATCGAATTTCAGTGGAGGTGTAGTCTATTATTGGATTTACATATACGCATGCAAATTTGTACACTACGTATAAAAAGTAGAAAGAAAGAACAAAATATATATTCGTGAAGTGAATATTTCTGGGACGTTTCGCCGTGTATGAATTGAAATGAAAAAGAAAAGAAAAGAAAATAAAAGGAAAAGGAAAAGTTAGATAGAAAAGAAACAAAATAACGGATATAAGATGTGTTAAAAGGTGTGTATTTATAATACTTATCTACACGTGGGTACTTGTAATTAGATATACGTATAAATACATATACACGCGAAGAGATTGAACCTCGAAATCTAGTAACACATTTCGTGCGAAAATAATACGCTTTTACGAGCGCAATCGTTTTTTTACAATCGACAGACACGTTTGCGTCTGTAACCACCGTCGGTCATTATATGCGCTTCCCGTTCGTTTTCCAAGTCCCGAGCTTATAATATCCATCGTCTCTCTAACACGGAACACACACACATACATTTGTGTACTCGTATTTAGCGCGTAATTTATATAAGAAAAGAGGCACGCTTGGTTCCACCCCAAAGCACTTCGATACCACTGGCGTCTACATCAACCTCGTCGTTATTTATTTTTCTAACATACTTCAAGAAACTTCTAATCCTTCTGACTTCGATGATTATACGCGCGTACGTAGTCGTCGGGATCGGATGAAACGACGATATTTGTCGTTTTATAAGAGATTGAAATAATCCAAAATTCGTTTAATTCTCGTCTAATTGAAAATAAATCTTTTCCTTAGTGTAAGATACTTTTTTTTCTAGACGGTAATTAAACTTGTGCTTTTTAATTAAAAGCGTATACGCCACTGTGCACACGGAGCAATTGTTGCGGAGCAAGGAACCTCCAACTTGCGTTCAGTGCTGCATCGAACATCCTCGAGTTCGGATGCACCTCGAGAAATTATTTTGTCTTTTAAAAAAATAACATGGATTATTGTGTGATTATTATTTTTTTTTTCTTTGGTTTAGATTTTGTATGAAATAATAGAAAATCGTTTAATAATAATAATAATAATAATAGTATCGTGTGAATTTCGACGTATTTTTCAAACTATTCTATTACCTTACGGATTACCTGATTATATTCGAACGACACACGTTCCGAAGGCATGGAACCGTTAAAGTATTCTACGTGAGCAGCACGAATTTTTGTCGAGCTTGACTAACCCAATAAACTCGATAGAAGACTCGTCCATGACCTCCTAACTTCCTTAAGCCGAAACTTAGCACGCGTCGTGCCGAATGTCAAATAATTGAAGAAGTAAGAAAAAATATATTAAGAAGGATATTGAATTGATTCTTTCGAATCTTCTTCTTATTGAAGATCTACGTGTACGTAAGAATCAGGAGAGAAGAAAAAAAAAAAGGAAACTATATAAGCGTATCACATGCGAACTGGACACGCGGAAGGAACACTAACGACTCGGCAACGAGGTCGAGTTTACGAACTTGTCATGGAAAGTTAAAGAAATATTTCGATTGAATAAGTTGAATTAAAACTGGTACTGAGTGTGCCTACTATTACTACTACTACTACTAGTACTACTACTGCTACTACCACGAGTTCCTGACATTTGTTTGAACTTTCATATATCTAGATTATTGCGAAGGACGAATTTACGAAAGCAGAAATATTTCGCTTCGTCTTTGCACACGTAATGATGTATTTTTAAATAAGACGAGAATTAAATCAAACGAGATTTGATTTTAAACGGGGAGAGCTAGTTTTTGCGCAATTAGAACGCTGAACCTGTTTATAATATAGAAGAAGTTAGAAAAGTTTTAAAGAAGAGTAGTGAATTTCACAAATATCACCAGCTGTTAAAGAAGAGATGGTTTAATGTGATCGATTATCGAGTACCGTCGTGAAACTATACGAGAAAGTCGAATTCTTTAGAAGCCACGTCCGATGTGGTGGTCTCGAGATAAGTAGGAGGGATATTTTCCATCATCTGAGATTTCTCCATCTTGACGATGAGTTAAACGATGTGCATACGTGTATGCTCGCGCATGGTAGCTAGATGACCTTGAAAGGTACTAACTGTGACCAGGAGTGCTTTCTCGCGTGGGTGAGATGAGAATCGATGGATTTACAAAGAGACACAGTGACGCAGTGGATCGATAGTCGGGATGAACAGAACGTCGAGTTGTGCCAGCAACAGCACGAAGAAAGTTGCTTCTTCCAGTAAGACATTGACAACAACAACAACAACAACGACAGGAACTACAACGGCAACAAAAACAGCAAGGACAACGACAACGACAGCTACAACGACGACAACATCCTCCTCGTCTTTGTCATCATCGCGAAATGCACGCTCGGAAGCTTTCTACGCGAGCGTGAAACCGTTATCCGCTCGACGTGCGTTGCATAATTCTGCCGGCCCAGACCCAGATGCGAATTCCGCTCCAAATTCTTTAGGAACGGCGGAACGAGCTAGTAAGAGATATCAGACTTCCGGTCGTCCTAGGAATCAAGGTATAATAACAACAACGACAGGGACAGCGGTTTTAAATAAAAATGATAACGGTAAAGATACAACTACTACGACGAGTAGATCGATAGTACGAGATTCTTCAGTCAGTTACGTGCCAACTATTTCAAGGAAAGAAATCATTAGAAGAAGTTGCAACAAAGACAATGATATATACAGTGGTAAGAGATTTACCGATAGCCTACAGCGACGTCGTAGGATACGTTCCACGATCGAGATCGAGGATGATGCTGATAGACCAAAGACTCTTCCTTCGATGGGAAGAAGGTTACGTGCTGAGAGAGACTTCAAACAAGTATCCAGACGAGATATCCTTCGAAGGAGAGATAGCGTGGACGTTGTTACGCATAGAGCGACCTCCCACGGAGGAAATTCGACTAGATTTACTGGTAATAGTGTTTATGGGAAAGAATATATCGAGGTAAAAGGTAACACGATTGGTTCTAACTCCAGTACATCGACAAGCGTTTCTAATGACACAAGGTCAAGAGCACCACGATCAACTATCTCACTGCAACAACGTTCTCGGTGGGGCAAAGATGATGATGATGAACGTGATTCTAGATCTCCAGCTGATTCTGATCTCTTGACAGTTAACACCTCGTTTCGGGACATTAACCGCGACCTTGTACCACGACCGTCGACCTTGCCCAAGATCCTACACGCTTCGAGATCATCCAGCCATGGTCATAACGAGGATTGGTACTACAGACCAGACCCTGTTAAAAAAGAACCACCGGTTTATGGTAGGATAAGAAGAAGAAAAACATCCTTACCTGTTGCACCTTCTTTCGAGGATACATCCAACTTGAGCACTTTGTCCAGGTATACGAAGGCACGTCAAAATTCACATGGTTCTAGGTCGAACACGTTAGGAACGTATTCTCATGGTAATAAAATCAATAGACGTTTGGGAAATCATCATCTTCAAGATGGTTTTAATTATCGAACTAAATCGGAATCTAATCTTATGGAAACTAGTATTAGAAACACGGATATGAGAAAAAATGCGATTTACGCTAAGGTATCTCGAAAAATTGGCGTATCGTCTCGTGAAGTTGAACAAATTGAACCGGAAACAAGTGGTCAAGCGATGTCCAGAAGAAGGATTATTCAAAATACAATTCAATCAGAATCTTTGGATAGAAGAATAATATCTCGTGTTAAGGATGATAGAAATTTTGTTAGAACTAATTCGGAAAAAATGTATATTCGTTCTAATCTAACTTCGAACGATCGTCACAGTGAATATTCGAGATACGACGATTTAATGGATCACGAAAGACGTGAGTTATGTAGAACATCGAGAATCGATACTAGAAACGATAATCATCAATTGGATTATTATTCATCTTGGCATAAAACTCACGAAAGCAAATACAGATCTAAATCGCAGAACAGATTAGTGGAAATTCGTAATACTAATCGTGAAAATTTAACATCGTGCGCAACGACGATGATCAACAGATTGTCGAGCACTCTTCCAAGTTACGTGAAAACTTCGAGAAAGTTTTCCACATCGAGCGTGTCGGTTAATGCTGCGCGTACCGATCATCCAGTAAATTTCGACGATCGAAGAAGACGATTATCGAGAGAAACTGGAACGTTGTCGAAGTTAACGAAGGAGAGATCGAATTGCCTGAAGAAATCAGTCGATATGGTTGCAACTGCAGTTGGTGTACACGCAAGGAATCGTAGCGAGACCGATGCCATAGCTCGTTCCAAATCATCGTCTACTGTAACCACGAGTTCATCGATTTTTGGATTCTGTACGGGAAAGAGAAGAGCTCACGCTAGAGAAACGAATAAAGAAAAAACTACTAACGCTGAATTTTCTTATCCACGGTGGCACTTAAAAACGGTGCTTCATGTTTATCAAAAAACCTATTAATGTTTATTATCGAGAAATTGTTCCTTATAATCGTAACTTTGATCCTTCGTTATCACGTTCCTTGCCAGGCCATTTTTACCTGACTAGTCGTTCAGGGCGTTTGATATTTCGACTAAAGATTGTTATATTATCACACAATATTTCATTAAATTATCAATCCATAAGTAGTTATCTTTTTAGTTATCATTTCAGTTATTATTTTGTATAATGCCTAATTATATATAGAAATATATTTTACAGAATGAAATTTGTCATAAACATATGTTTTCAAGGCATTAAATAAATGTCTGCGTGTATCACCGGTGGTACAACTGGCATGGAACGTTCTCTTGCATCAAAGATATCCAAGAAATATTTTCATATTAAAAATAATAAAAATCTCGTAGTTGACATTAACCCAACTTCTTTATAAAACTCGTTTATTTTTGTTCTTTTCATAGGGTGAATTGGTGTGGTTCGACCCCGGTGTCGGACATGTTTTACCAGGCGAAGTTTTGGAGTATCATAGGGCTGCCAACGTTCTTTCGGTTCAAGCCGTAATTGCTGGCAAGGTAAGAACGAAGGAAAAATTTCGTTACGAAACGATAAATTCAACTTTTACTAGGGAAGTTTGATCATCGTTATATACGTATGTACATACATATGTGAAGAAGGAGAGGAAGGAAAGAAAAAAAGAAAAAGATGAAGAAAAAAAAAATGAAAATGATTAAAAGGCAGACCGCTTGTAACTGAATAGTAAGCGGTGAACATGTTGCGGTCTGAAGCTTCACTTTCTTGAACGAAAAGAGGTCGTTGCTCTCTCGCGCTTCTTCTTCTTCTTCATCGACGTCAGGCATACACTTACATGTAACACGTACACACCTATATACATATATACATGTATATACATTGCGGACTGACCCACAATCGTAGTCTCATTGGAATAACACAAAAAACACAATTCCTTAGTGATGAAGTATCACGATACGATGAGTCAGCTGATTGTATTCGATCAATAGTTAAATCAATTTTAGTTTCTTTATCGATTTACAATAGATCTAACGGAATATTGTTTTTTATATATATTTTCGAATCCAATCGATTATAATATTATTATTTATATTATTAAAAATATCATTCGCGAATACAGATTTAATATTTCGATGTTCTTTTTATCGAGGTTTTAGCTTTCCATGAACTATGAGAATCTAGTTAAACCGGCAAAACAGACGATGTAACGCCGGAAGGAAGTTGAAGAAGAAATGAGAGAGTGGTGGAGGTTGGGATGGGGGGAAGGGGGTAGAAATGAGAAAGAGAGAGAAAGAGCATGAATGACGTGAGAGTTTGAGATCTCGTTCTTGTCTAACGCGGTGTACACAAACGAATATAAGGGATGTATGTATGTGTATGTATAGTGGAACAACTAGAAAGTCGAATCGAACTGAGCAGATTATTCGGATGCCTTGAATACTATGGCGGATAGCACGAAATATTTCCGCGAAAGTGGCCTGTATAACGAAATTACGTATGGCGAGCCGATAGACCCGATACCCACGTCCGATCGTGGCGTGAAAGTGCATATCGAAATAACATAAAAAAGAAAAAACCACACACACACATACATATACACACAAGGAGTAACGCGTTGCCTCGATACTTGCAACACTTCTCCGTACACTTTCAGGTTCCAAGGACATCTTACGAGGAACGCGAGTATTCGACGTTTTTCTTTAATCGATCGAAATCCTTCCTGTTTCTGATATAATCGAAGATAAAAAGCAAAAAAATTAATCAATTAAATATTAAATCGAATTAATTTCAAGTTAATTTACGAATTAAGTATTCATTACTTTTCTCAATTAAAGTTAACATCAAATATGTATAATTGTTCAATCGTTATTTTATCAAATTTGTCTAAAGGACATAGAAAATAAATTAGTATTCTTTGATAAAATACAAATCGTGTTAGATTTCTTCCGTTATTTAATTACACGATCGATACAAATCGTCCACGCGTGCACTGATTCAGAAACGAACGTATTTATTTTTATGTTGGTGCATTGTTTCGAATACGTGTGTACATCGTCGATGTTAAATGTATCCTTCGAATAGTGTCATATTACAGATTACGTTTTTCATGAGCGTAAACTATGATTAATTTGAATACTAAAATGATAGATTGTAAAATTCGCCCGTTTAATTAGAAAAATATAAATTGCTAGAAAAATATTTGGTTAAAAGAATTTATTGAATTAGAAAAAAAAAAGTAAAATGTTAGAAATAAATTATTGACTTATCTAGATAATATCCTGATCATTTACAAATGAGTACCCGAGATACAAGATTCTTTATACCTTCCTTCGCGATGGAGACCGGTTTTAGAAGAAAATAAAACTTTGTTCACTTGTTATCCGTTTTGGTGTTACTCTTGTCGTTCTAAGAAAATGAGATATACTAATAATATTTCGCGGTTGAATCCTACATACATTAGGTTAAAGAACGTACGTTGGAATGGGCTCGACGCCAATGGAATTGCAACTACAAACTCAAGCAGCCCGGTATCCGGTTAGGTCTCACGTGAGTGGTTCTCGCGTCTTATGTGAATTCGCACAAATCTTCCTTTTTTTTGCCTGACATTCTCTCTCTTCTCTATTTCTTTCTCTCTCTATTTCTATCTCTCTCTTTCTCTATTTCTCTTGAGGGAGAGGCCGGGTCGTAGCTATCGAGAAAACGTGGTAAAAAGTGCCATGAAGAAAAACACTGTCATGAAAGTTCTATGAAGGTGTACGAAGTAACCAATAAAACTTCGGAAAACTTCACTTCTATATTCAATAAAGAAATCAAAAATAATAACAATGTGAACAGATGTTTAATAAACATGTTTAATAAATGAATCGTTAATTAAAATGAGAGAATAAGAATTTAACTCGTATCAATTACATTTGGTCGTCCCATAAATTTCTTCATTATTTTTTAATACAAAATATTTGTGTGTGTGTGTTGTATTTTATATTATTTTACTTAACAATATATGATTTTATTCCTATTACCTTGTTCATTTGATATTAATAAAATAATATTGAATATAAAATATTACATATAAAAAGTTAATTAAGAAAAAGGAAGAAACTTATGGTACGACCTAACAATTCGATTATTTTTATTTTAATCTAATGCTAGGAAGTAAAAAATGATTTAAAACGAAAAATATAATTTATGTTATCTTATATCAGACACTAATGAGATTATATAAACGATTTATTTAAGAAGATTAAACAAAAAAGACAAGTTCGTAAAAAAAAAATAGGGATTATTCAGAGTATTAAAAAAAAAAAGTGGGAAGAAAGGTCAAATTTCGTTCGGATTGAACGACGATACCCAAAGTCAAGGTTACGGTGAAATCCACTAACACGCACCTGTTTCTCACCTTACTCATCGCGTAGGAGTAACACGGGCGCAATAAATTTGAATGTTATCGCAATGTCACTCGTATCGATAAAATTTGAAAAAAAAAATGACGGTCAAGGATAATACGATTGATCGTACGGGTATTTAATTGCAGCCACAAGTATTCACTTTGACGAATCTAAGCGGAGTGAGACCGAGGCAAGATCTCGGACAAAATGGCGTCGAAGATATGATTCAGTTGTCGTAAGTTTTTTATACTATGGTTTATTATTTTTCTACCGTGTATATAAATATATACATACATAACTGCATACGTTGTAATAATAATAATAATAATAATAATAGTAATAATAATCTATCATCTTACCTCCGTTTAAATGAAATTAAAATTCCAGCGACCTTAATGAAGCATCGTTACTATGGAATCTGAAGATCCGTTACGATAAAGAACTAATTTATGTAAGTTTTAAAAATCCTTTGAAAAAGAAAAGAAGAAAAAAAATAGAATATCGATTCACTTATGTATTTTTATATTCTTCTTGGTTAATTTAACGATTATTCGTAATACAATTACAGACATACACGGGAAGCATTCTCGTAGCTGTGAATCCATACAAAATGTTCGACATTTACGGTCTGGACCAGGTGAAACTTTACGAAGGCCGGATTCTTGGCACGTTGCCGCCGTAAGTATCGATCGATCTACTCGATCGTGTTACTCGAATTGCACGATACGAATAACACAATATGAAAAGAGAGAATGATCATTGATTTCGTGATACAACATCCCATTTGTCGGGATAAATGAGCCGATAAATGAACCATAAGATAGAAATAAAATAATAATAATCCTATATTAAATTAAATTAACTTGACCGTTTTATTTTATATTTTTTTTTTGTTTTTTCTATTTTTTCACAGGCATCTATTTGCCGTTGGGTCTTCGGCTTACAGCCAGGTAACTGCAGCCAACAACGCTAGTGCCAATCAAGTCGTCGTCATTTCCGGGGAATCCGGTTCAGGAAAAACGGAATCGACGAAACTGGTGATGCAGTACTTAGCAGCCGTGAACCGTGCACCTAACAATCTGGTCACGGAACAAATTCTTGAGGCTACGCCGTTATTGGAAAGCTTTGGGAATGCTAAGACACCGAGAAACGACAATAGCAGCAGATTTGGAAAATATTTGGAAGTCCACTTTAGAGAGTTAGTGTTAGATGTTTTATTCGGATTTATTTTTTATAATTATATTATGTCAATCGTTTAATTCGAATCACTTGTAACAATTATTCGATCTCACATTTTTGTTATTCGGTCTTCTATTTTGATTTCTTTTTTTAGCGGTGTCATTGTCGGCGGCAGAATAACCCAATACCTATTGGAGAAAAGTAGAATAGTCACGCAAGCCTCTGAGGAAAGAAATTATCACGTTTTTTATGAACTTTTAGCAGGACTCGATCAACAACTCAGGGACAAATATGGTCTACTTACTCCGGATAAATATTTCTATTTAAATCAGGTTAAAAGATCTTTCAATGGAGTTAATATTCTGTATTATTTTTATATAAAATACTTAATAGTTTATTTTGAAATAATTCAGGGAGGAAATTGTGAAATCGATGGTAAAAGCGACGTACAAGATTTCAAAGCTCTTCTTTCGGCGATGCAAGTATTAGGTTTTACGTCTGAGGAACAAGATACGATTTTTAAGATCTTAGCTAGTGTATTACATCTCGGTAATGTTTATTTTCATCGTAAACAAATGAGACACGGTCAGGAAGGTGTAGAAGTTGGCTCGGATGCTGAAATACGTTGGGCTGCTCATCTTCTTCAAATCAGTTCCGATGGAATAATCAGAGCACTGACTACGAAAACTACCGTGAGTTTAATTTTGTATTAAAATTAAATTTATTTAAAAAGGATATAAAACATACATGTATTTCTTCGATCATAGGAAGCAAGAAACGAAAAAGTTTTCACAGCTTTGAACATCGATCAAGCTTTAGATGCTAGGGACGCTTTTGCAAAAGCATTATACAGTTCACTTTTTTCATGGCTTGTAGCACGTGTTAATCACATCGTTTATAAGGGAACTAAACTAACAGCTGCCATTTCTATCCTCGACATATTTGGTTTCGAAAATTTTGCTGAAAATAGTTTCGAACAATTATGCATCAATTACGCTAACGAGAACCTTCAATTTTATTTCAACAAACACATATTCAAATTAGAACAACAAGAATACGCTAAGGAAAAAATAGATTGGACAACTATTACTTATACTGTAAGTAGACGTTTGTTTGTTTGTTTTTTATATACAAAATAATGAAAAAAAAACATCTTCAAAAGATTATAATTAAGAAATTTATGAAAACAGGATAATTTACCAGTGATTCATCTTATCGCTAAAAAACCAGTCGGTATACTTCATTTATTAGACGATGAAAGTAATTTTCCTAAAGCAACGGATCTTTCGTTCTTAGAAAAGTGTCATTACAATCATGCCTTGAGTGAATTGTATTCAAGACCTAGGATGAATTCCGCTGAATATGCGATTAAACATTATGCTGGTCAAGTTTGGTACAACGTTGAAGGATTTTTAGATAAAAATAGAGATACTTTAAGACCTGACGTTGTTGAATTATTGATCAGTAGTAAAATTTCAGTAAGTGTATATTTTGCATATATTTAATGTTTATTTTATTACATACTAATATGATTTCGATTATTCATTAGATGGTTAGCAAAATGTTTCAACATGTTAGAACTACTCACGAAGCTAATAAAACTGTGAATAAACCCAATGGTAGATTCGTCACGATGAAACCAAGAACACCTACGGTATCAGCTAGATTTCACGATAGTCTTCAACAACTTTTAGATTCCATGTCCCAGTAAGATTTTTTTTGTATAAAATGATATTTATGTTTACTTCTTTTCTTTCTCGCTTGTTAATCTACGATAATATTTTGTTTACAGATGCAACCCATGGTTCGTAAGGTGTATTAAACCTAATACAGAAAAAGCACCAATGAAATTCGACATGCCTTGCGTTCTCGAACAATTACGTTACACTGGCATGTTAGAAACAATTCGAATAAGAAAAACGGGTTATCCGGTTCGTTTATTGTTCGGTCATTTCGTTGATAGATACAGATATTTAGTATCCACTCATTTACCTAGAGGAGCACCAAATAAAGAATTGTGTAGGTTGATATTAGACAAGGCAGCACCTAAAGAAGCACAATCTCAGTATCAGTTAGGATTAACTCGTGTTTTCCTTCGAGAATCCTTGGAAAGAACTTTGGAGTATAATAGAGCTTTGATATTGGAAAGAGCAGCTATTACTGTTCAAAGGTAAACTAGAGTAAATAATTATTACACGATCTCAAATGAATTCTTTTGGTACGAAATACGCCGTATATATTCGGCATTCATCTAATGACTTGTGAATCATATTCCAGATACACGCGTGGTTTCTTAGCTAGAAGAAGATTTTTGAACGTTTCTAGGAGCACAGTAATCATTCAAGCTGCTTATCGCGGATACCGCGAGAGAAAGAAGTTCCACGATCTTAAAAGGGGCGTATTAATGGCGCAAAAACTCTACAGAGGTAAGATACAACGAGAGAAATTTAATGTCCTGAAGGAAGAAATGGCTAAGAGAGCTGAAATCGAGAGAGCAAGTAAAGAACGTGCTAAGGCTAAACAACAGAGGGAGGAACAAGAAAGAGCATCAAGAGCTGTTGCTGGTGTTAATCATCTTGAAATTCCAGCTGAACTCGCGTTCATTTACAGTAAGCTAGACGGTACGCATCGAAGAGAATTAATTGACTGATCATAATGGACAGTAATTTCTTCTCCTTTTACTTTCGATTCTCATTACGAATGATCATTCATCGTCTTTGGTTTCAGCATCTTCTACTATCGCTTCTGCTACTGCTACTTCTACTACTACTACTACTACCACTTACCACTGCCTACTACTCTTTCAATTAATTTTCATTACTTTCCACATTAACTAATTTCACGCAAGTTTATTCAGGAATTATTTACAATTAACTATCCTTCTGCAGATTGGCAACCGACTCATACAGAAAGAAATCTTTTGAAAGTAGTGGGTCAAGTGATATCCATGCCGAACTCTTATGTTTTACCATCTGATATCGATCAACATCAATTCTCCAAATACACTAACATTTACTTCAAGAGTCATATATTTGGTATGAAACGTGAACCGATTAAAACGCCTTTTCTTACAAAAGCTAGAGATCAGGATTACACTGATTCCTTGATGATCTTCAAAATGATCTTGCGTTTTATGAACGAGAACAATTTAAGCGGAAAAAGGGAACAAGCTTTGGGTGATTATATCGTTAATAAGGGTATTGTTAATGAAAAGTTAAGGGACGAAATCCTTTGTCAATTGGCCAATCAAACTTGGAAAAACGAAAACGATGCCAATAAAGAAAGAGGATGGCTTCTGTTATCTAATTGCTTATCAGCGTTTCAACCAAGTGTTACTCTTTTCAAATATTTGCTCAAGTGAGTCTATTTCTATTTTCTTTTCCTTTCATTCATTCGTATAGTTCTCGATTTCTTGATATATCTCTCAATTAATAATTTGTATCTTCAGATACGTGTCAGATCATGCTTACGATGGTTACAAAGCTTATTGTCAACGTAAGCTTCTTCAAGGTGAAAGAACCGTCTTTCGAATGACGAGTAACAATCAACAAATTGTTCAACACGTTCCAAGAAATTATCCACCGTGTGTCTTAGAATGGCGTGCTAACAGAAACCGAGTTAATATGGCTCTCAATGTTGGATTTTATGATGGTAATGATTAATTGTGTAACGTAATTAATATATATATTTTAAAATTATTCTATTAGCAAAATTGAATCTAACTAATATTAAATAATAGGGGAAACCACTACCTGTGCCATTGATTCTTGGACAACGTGCGAAGAATTAGCTAATCTCGCAGTACAAAATCATGGGGTTGACAATACCGGTTGGACCATTACTTTGTGGAACCAATTAGATGGTCCTGATGCTATCGTAACGGAAACTAATGGTTGCGATTACGTTCTTGATTTAATTTCAGAAATGGAATTAGCACCGGCATTCCCGGCAGCAAAACACATGTTCTTGGAACAACGAAAGAACAGTTATCCTCCTATTAAAAAGAGAGACGTAAGAATGATTATTTTAAAATTTGTACAATTGATTTTTTTCAACAACATTGAGAAACACGTTAACTGACCTTGTTTCAGCATGCACAAGTAATTAGAGAGTTGGAACAAGAAATAGAGACACCAGTTTTGAAAACCTTCCAACCTCTTGAAAGGAAATCGGTACCGAAAGTTGTGGACAAGCCGGTTGAACCGGAAATTCTGTCACCAAGACGACCAGCAGTTCCACCACCACAACCACCAGTTTCGAAACCACCGGTAAGTATTACATAATAAAACAAAAAACAAAAAAATTAATATATCTACCAGAAAGAAAAAAATGGAACGATCGTCAAGATTCCACGTAAATTAGTCCCTTTTTGTTTTGTTTTTTAACACGATTTTATAATATTAGAAATCGAATCGCGTTAAGAAATTAATTGGAATGATTTGTCTGAATAAAGGCACGTAAGCAATCTCACGAAGCGATCTTGGAGACGACTACGGAGACCGGATTATCGAGAAAGTCCGCCTTGAATGATCGTTACTTCGAAAAAGAAAAGCAACGAAGTAGAAGCTTGGACAATTTACTACAACCCGAAGTGGTGATACCACCTAACAAGCTAGCTGATCTTGGTTTATCTTCGTCGAAATTAAATGAACGTTATCACAGTCTCGAGAGAATAGGAGAAACTTCTACGGTAACCAATGCTGAATACATGACTAGGAACGAGGTTGCACAGGAAAGAAAATACAGTAGAATAACTAGAATGCCAGAACCCAACATTGTTGAGGAAGAAGATCTTACAATTGATTTCGAGTATCCTGATATACAATCGGTCAGTCAAACTGGCCGATCGGAAGATGATAAAAGCAGTTACATAAGATCCCAAACTAGATTTATTAAATCACAATATCCTGGTAAATTTGTAATGTTATATATCGTGAATTAATTAGATTAGGTAATTGGATCACGTATAATTAACCGTACGTTTGACTTTCAGGCAAACGTGCTTTGCCAGGTAGCCAATCTAGTCGTGCTTACATCGAGAAGAGCGAATATGGTGTGAAATCGTCAGCAATGTCCGACACGAGCGAAGCACCTTCATTGGCGTCACACGTAAGGCGAGTTAGAGTACCTAGTCAGGCGTCGGATGTGGATCAGTTTCTCGATGAATTATTCATGCCAGTTTTGGATGGAAATCTTGACGAGTTATCTGACGCTAGAAGTCTCGCAGCAAGCATCAAAGGTGCCAAATATGAAAACTTCTATGACGGATCGATTATTAAAAAAGATAAAAAAGAAAATAAAAGCTTCGATGATTTTATCGATGATTTGACCGGAAATCTTGGAGAAAAAACTATCACGGCTAATGTTTTGTGCAAGAAAATCAAAGGTGGTGGTAACATGGATATACCTAATCAAAATGCTGCTTTCAACTTCAGTCCAATGTCACCGGGAGTAATGTCACCACCAATGATGATGCCGATGTTCAGTCCACCCCAACAAATCCCACCAGCTCAAAATACTAATTTAAACATGAATCCTGGATTCATGCCAATTCCTATCTACAGCATGCAAGGACTTAGTCTTCCTCAATATCCAAATTCACCACCAAATCCAAACAACGAGATGTTAGCTTATCAACAAAATCTTCAAAGAGCTTTTCTACAAAGCGCGATGGCGCAAAATATTCAAATACAGCAACAACTTTTGGCTCAGAATCAAGCCCTTCAACAATTACTAGTCCAAAGTCCGCAGAATTCCTCGCAACAGCAACAGCAACAGCAACAACAACCGGTGAGAAAGTCCTATCAAAAGAATAATCAATTTTCTTGTGTGTCCTCCAATTAAATATTATTATTATAATTATTATTATTATAATTATTTTTATTTTAATCTCTAGTTTCACGCTGCAATTCTTTACACGCAAATTATTTAGAAACGAATTGTTCGAATGGCAATGAATATTTTTGACAGCTTCGGTTTAAAAACTTCTATATATATATACATATATATATTATAAATATACATATATTTTATGTTGTATTTGTACAAAACAATCTTACGTGTATAATACGGTTTAACATTGAAAGAAAAGCTTGCATGTAAATACTATCACAAATATTCTAGTAAGAAATCACACGTGTCTCATATTTCACACGTTTTCACGTCACCATGTAACTATCACTAACACGACCACTGCAGCTGTCATCCAATAACAAATTGTAATCGTTATCGCGGTAATTCTTGAGGATGGACACTCTATCTGTCAATCCTCTGGGTTTTCTTAGCCGCGTTTGCGGCATGGGTGTGTGTTTCCAGGGCATGGTGTTACCTACGGGCCCTTCCAGCATGAATCTTGTCCTCCCAGCCCCCCCAATCAGTGCCCAAATGAGCCCGAATGATTCTATAGGACGCAATTCAAAGGTATCTACAGATTTCATCTAACAGATAGAATCGTCCTCTATGATCAGTGTCATCAAAGCGATGCATCATGCTTCAAACGGGCGTTCGTACAGGAATTACACTATCTTAAGTGCGACTGTTTTTTTTTGTTCTAATGAAAAGTGTTTCTTCTTTTCTTTTTTTTTTTTTAACATTACTCCCAGTGGTACATGGTGTCACAATTATGCACATATAGAATATATGAATGTGTGAATATAATAATAATCATCTTTTATACATTAACTTTCGATCATTATTTTAAACCACGATATTATTTGTTACTTATTTTTGTTTCTTTTTTTCTTTCCATAGAGAGAACAAATTTATTTTCCTATCGTTTGTTTATTGAATTTTTAATTAAAAGAAGAAGACAAAAAAAATATAAATTTTACTGCGATCAGGTTTCTTTTCGTGAGCCAGAAGATGGTGAACTTTGGTCTACGGAAAAACGTGGAAGTCCATCTCAATCTATGCAAAATAATCAACGTCAAGAGACTATGACGGTAAAAGCTCAAATCCACAGGCCACCTAGTCCGGATAGAAAAAATTCTGAAGTTAGTAGAAAGATCAGCATGGAATATGGTGCACGTAAGATCAGTAGCGAGAAGAAATTGGTTGATAGAAAATCATCAGCATCTACGGACGTTGTTAAAAGATCTAGCAATAATAAAAGCAACGTGCAAAATAATTTCACCAATGTTCTTAGCGAATTGAAGAATAGAAAAAGTAGCGTGGACAGCAATTTATCGAATTCCAGTAACAACAAAGGTGTCCCACCTCCTCCACCTATGCCACCACCTCTTGAATCACACGATCCTTCCGAATCCAGACCATTCTTAGATCCTTATGGAAGAGCCAAGACCGTACGCATAGGAAAATGGAGGTTAGAAGAAAAATAACATTAAAAATTGTCAAACGTTATTACAATTTACAATATTTTTTTCTATTTATTTATTTGTTTATTTTTATTTTTTTAGATGGCCTCCCCCAAGTGATTCAAACGAAAATCAAAGTCAGGATAGTTTCATTGAATTTAAAATGCGTCAGCAACATCAACAGAGAAAAATAACTCCGCATTATCAAGAATATCCACAAAACGATTGCATTGATCTAAACGCTGAAGGTACAGTAGAATGGGAGGAATTCGAAATTGAGAACATCGCTGGGAACGAGGAACGAACTATGGTTGTTCATGCATCTACTGGTGCAAGTACCAGACATGAAAATGGACATAAGGAAGAAGGAGAGAAGAAGAAAAAGAAATCTAAGTAATTTGAATATTATTTTACATTTATGTTTGTGTTGATTAATTCATGTTGTTTTGATCAATTTTATTATCGATAACGAAATAATTTATAGATCCAGTTTGGAAATAGGTGCACAAAGACCATCACCGGGAAGTATAGGTAAACTTAAGTTAAGTTCAGAGATGAGGCAGAGACTCGAAAAGGTGACAGCTAATCACAGTGTACGATCTACGAAAACTACTGAAAAACCTGCTTTACCACGTGAAGATGGTAAAGTTAAAAGATTAGAGGATAATCGGAAACTTTTATTAGAACAACAATTAGGTAATATGTTTGTTTGCATACAACATATGATCATTTCATTAATTTCTAATTATTTTGGTAATTTTTGTAAAGGTGGTAGATGGGACGATTACGCTTCTACAGCTGACGACACTCAAAGTGTAACATCCAAAGGTACAACGGATATGATGACACAAGCACAAGTTGTTAGAACACAAATTGAAAGAATGGAAAGACCAGTACCACCACCACCTCCCATTACACCACCACAACCACCTAGTCCTAGGGGTGGAAGCGTTTATAGTAACAGGTACTTGACAAATATTCAATTGTTTTTAAACTTCAAATATTCACAAATTATATGAGTAAATGAAATATATAACAAATCAAATTTAAATTTGAAAAAATTACATATGCGCGTAGACACCAAAAAGTCGCGTTGATCAGAATCTAAGAAAATTTAATTACCCAATGAGAAAAACAGATGAAATTAAAATATTAATAACTTATTCCATAGTCAATCCGGAGTACCACAACCAAAGTCACCACCTGCACCGATAGAACCTAAAACACGAGAGTCCTTCAGAACCTCTCCAGATTCAGATTCTTTCGATCATTTTCCAAAGAATCAACGCGACATGTTTAGCCAAAGTAGAGACATTTTCGCATCTCAGCAACATTTAAGGGAAAATAACGAATATAGAAACGATTTTGATAAATCTCGATCATCGCAGGATCAAAAATCCAAGGACTTTTATGGAAAGGACAGTACGGATTTGGCTAGCACCAGGGATCGTATATCAGATTTCGATTCTCGTCGTGACATAAACTCTGATATATTTGATCCGAAATATGCCAGAGACGTTTTCGAAAGTGCCAGTCCTAAAAGGGATCCCTTTGGTATGACTCGTGACGTATCACCGAAATCTAGGGACAGTTTTGGAATGCCGTCGCCAAGAGATTTCGGTGTTGTTCCTAATACGAGAGAATCGTTCTCAGCTGTTAGACAAAGTTTCAAAAAATTGGATAGAGAGGTGGACAGAAGATCAAGCATTGCTTCAACGCATCGTACAGATAAAATGGAAAGAATCGAAATCGAAGAATGGCCAGAATTTCTTAGACCGGTTTTACCACCACCAGATAAACCAGAAATCGAAAAAGTTCAAGAAGTTGTCAACACTAAATTATATCCTCAAACATCGACAGCACATTTCACTTACAACAGAGTTAGTTGGACGTTAAGGGTAAAGAAAGAAGTATTCGCACCCAATGAAACCTTGAACAGTCCATTGGCACTTCATTTGGTCTTCTGTCAAGTGGCTTACGATGTTTTGGCTACGTCAAGTATCAGAATCACTAAAGAGGATCGTCAAAATATGCTTAAGATGCTCGACAATTATGGGGTTACTTTGGATAATCTTCAAAGTACTCAACACAAGATTACTATTAAGAAAAATATCGTCGATATGGCTAAACAATGGCCCTTGTATTTCGCTAGAATATTTCCAGTTTCGGTAAGTGTGTGTTTTTTATTTATTTTTTTCTTTTATTGTACAATTATATATTTTGTAGAAAATATTTTGTTAACACACATTTCCATATATTTTTATTTACAGATCGGTCCACAACATCCGGAAACGCAACACGTCGCAGTATCCCATCATGGTTTACGATTAATAAAACGAACAACAAATGGAGATTTAATTATATTAGAAACGTTACCGCTGGAAGATATCGTTTCGATAAGCTCACCCAGGGCAGGTGTGTGCGTGTTGCAAATTTCATCTGGCGTTAGACTTCCTCTACACACGAACAGAGCACCGCAATTAGCTGATATGATCGGAAAGTACATCAAATCGGTAAGCGAATTTCTCTACAGTCATCTCTAACTAATTAATTTTAACTTTTATCTATAAGTCCAGACACATTATCTTCTCATTATCTATTTCCTAATCCTCTCGCATCGTGTATATGGCATTTCACCTTTCTAAAATGCCAAATCTGTTGTTGAAAAATAAAAATTACGTCTCGTTAAATATGGCAAAGAAATTATAATTAACTTATCAATGCTTATATCAAAAAAAAAAGAAAAGAAAAAATAAGTATCATAAGCTTTCACGGAACACACGTTGAACGTAAGCGACATGCGAGCGGAAATTCAAGTACGTAGCTAGCAATAAGAAAACATTATAAATACGTATACACATTTATTGTACGCAAGTTACTTTTAGTTTTACGTATCCATCTTGACATCCGTAGTGAGTTCATAATAGGTTTTATCCTAACTCCTCCTAGTTTTTTGCATACCTCAATCATAGGATTCGTATCCGTGTATAATAATTCTAATACATATTCCTCATGCACCCCGACATTAAATAAAATTTTCTTTCCTTCGAAAGAAATTACACATAGAAAGGAACTACTTAAAACAACTATTTAACAAATAAAAAATAATTGTAAATAAAACTTCCGCGAAAAAGATCCCGCGAAAAAAGCCGGAAAAAAAGAGAAAGCGTTGATCTGGTGTTTCGTATTCCTTCGTGCGTATCAAAATATTTGAATTATTCTGAAAGCATTCGAGGAACATAATGTCGACTCGTTTCACTGAATAAACGAGACCACGAACGAACGGCCTTGTCCTAGCTTAACGTCCCGTTTTATTCTGTATCTCTCTTTCTTTCTTTTATAATATTACAACCTGTATTTGATACATACACAAACACATATATATATATATATATATATGTATATTGATATTCTTATTAAATTACCTCTACGTACTTCTATTTTTTTTTTAGATAATTAATACAGTTTCTATTTTTAATTAAAGTATAATACATTTCCGGTAAATTTATTATTTATTAATATTACTATTTTAATTTAAAAGTATCGTGTGTGCATATGTGTACGTGTATTTATATTGTACGTGATTATTATTATACTCTTCTCTCTCTCTATCTCTCTCTTTTTATCTTCTTTTTTTATTTCGTTATAAACCAGTCGTCTATACTAAAGAATTATGTCAGAATTAAAAACAAATCTCTATCTTTTATAAACATCATCTCATTTGTATAAACACAGTAGAGAAGAAGTGAAGTAGTTGGTGCGTAAATATTCGAGACGATCTATCCGAGATATAAACACTTCACATGAGTCGAACAAGACACGTTTATATTTATAGGATTGTAGTAACGGGTGTGGATATCAATTGACGAGGATTTTTCTTAGGGAACGTAATCTTACGAAGGTCGTACGTCTCTCGGATCCTTGTTAAATCTTGCGCAATTAAATCTTAAACACATATATGCAGGACCTACATACCTTGGGTGAGGTAACGCGATCGCACGCTTGGAAATTGGTACCTGCATTATAAAAGAGAAAAAGCTAAAGAAAGAGAGAGAAGTGGACATAGTTAAGAATCACCTACAGCAACTGTAAGACCAAGTTGAAATATTTCGTTATAGTGTGTGGGTTGCGGAAAGAAGAAAACCTACGATTTCCTTGATTGGATGATGAGTAATACTTCCTTTGCAAACAAACAGAAATACAGGAAAATTAAGAAAAAAAAAAATTACCAATAAATCTCTACTTCCTCTCTTTCACTTTTATCTATTTTGATTAATTCTCCGTTACTCAATTTATTTATTTGATTATTTTCTTTTTCTTATTACAATACATTTATTATCTTTCTTGAAATAGAAATATTCTCTCTGTTCGGTTCTCTTATAATTATTTAACAAAATATTTTTTAAACATTTATTTTCAATATAATACGTTCATACGTTATTACTTTGTTAATTTTAATTTAATATACAAGATATTATCATTAGGATACTATAATTTAATTCTTTTAATGTATTCGTTCGAAATGTGTAAATCGCGAAAGAATAACTCTAAGCAACGATTCTCCGAAATGGTCAAATAGTGTTTTCAAGTTTTTGGAAAGACTTTGGTACCGCATGACATCTCACCGGACCTTACTTCGTGACATTATTAAATTGACCTTGATCTTTCCTCGTCGACATTCACCGCGAAAGATCGCGACGTATTCGATGCATTTTAATATCCTCTCGTAACGTATATAAAATAGTTTACGATGATATTAACTTTTACTGCAATTTTTAATACAAACATCGATAAAAAAAAAAAACAAAAAAAAATAAGAAAAAAAATCTTCCTCTTTATAAAGTTTTTATCAAGATTTAAAATAATTTTCTTTTTACGTCATACTCGTTCAAGGAAAACGTACACTTTTTTTAAATCTTTTATTTATTTTTTTTCTTTTCATTTCAACGCGCCAGCAAAAATTATTTGTAATAAAAAAAAAAGTAAATTTAATAAAATTAACACAAATCTGAAGAAAAAAATCTGATTAAGATAAAAGAAAGAAAGAAAAAAAAAAATTCATGTTGATCGAAACGGTGAGATTAGATCGACAGGTTATTATATTCTCGTGGTAATTACAGAACCGTTTGTGAGCAGCGATGCTTGAATAGCTCAGATACTTTCGTCATAGGAACCGAGTAACCGAGGAATTCAAAATTATCATCGGGATGTTCCTTTCCCTACAAACGCAGTATTATCAATGAACGCTTCTTCTTCAATACTCGACAGCTCGTTTCACCGTTATTTCGAAATCGTCTTCGACCTCTCAACCCCGATTCAACAACGTTTTCTCGAAATCCTCATATCTTCTATCTTTTTTTTTTTATATATTTGTATTTTATTTTATTTCTTTCTTTATATTTGAAATGAAAAATTAATTTCATCTCTCTTAATATCATTTAAATACGTTCTATCGTCACTCGATATCAAAATTATTTGTGTTATCTTGTAATGAAAACTATACGTAATCGAATATTGGATAGTTCAATGAGAAATAAAAATAGATAAAAGATTAGATCTTATTCCAATGTTTCTAGTTTTGATCATATTCGCATAATATACCTTTCCTTCTCATAGATACATGCAAAATGGTAATAGAGAGAAAGAGAGGTGGTAGAACGAAGGCATTGGCCAGCACATATGATCACTCACTGGAAATGTAATTTACACTAGGCGTGTTACCCTAACTTACTTCGTTACATTTAACTCTGTATATCTTTGCTCCGTTATAATTTCTAACTCGATCGTATTTAATTATTGGGTAGACGATTATTTAGTATTTGTTACCATCCTGAAATACTGCGAAACGTTTTCGATCATTCTACTTCTCTTTCGAACATAAAATACAAAATTTAATCTTCAAATTTAATTAAATTATTATATAAATAAAATTAAACTAAATTATTGACGATTAAATTTTAATCGTCATACAATTCAACGTTGTACTCAAGAAATTAAGGTTGAATTTAAAAAGAAAAGAATTGATAGAATTACGTACACCCATTTGTAATATGACGAGAGAAATTACTGATTCTCTTCGTTGTTAAATTATTATCATTATTATTATTATTATTAAAGTTTTTACCGTGTCTGATCAAATGTCAGACCAAGAAGATAAAATAACATTATTTAGAGAATGATTATTTCGGTAAATAAAAATTGAGAATTGAATAGAATGAAGATAGTTTGGAAAATTGTAAAGCAATACGTAAGAAAATATATTCAATTAAATTCAAATAAGTAAATTCCAGTGTGTCTTATTAGATATTTTTTTATTTCTTGTATCACATCTTCTTTCTTCTTTATCCAACTTTGGAATAATCAATAATATCAAATTTCAATGGTGTTTCGTAGCCAGGTAAAATACGTGTAACTGCTTCCTGTACCGATGTTGTCATCTTACCGTTTATGACAAAAGAGATAGAAAGAAGAAACGTCATTTATGACCGGTTAGTCTGTACCTTCTGAACGTTTCTTCTACCGCAAACTCTTACTTTCACATTTGAACATAGCTACTTTCAGAGGATGTTTCCAATGCATTCTAAACGGTCTTTAGGTAATTGACATGTTTTTGACCAGTTCAAAAATACCTTACGGAATACATTTGTTCGTTCAATAAAAAAATATTAACAACATTTAATTATTTAAATTTCTCTCTTCTGAATATGTAATTTTAATGAAAAAATATTTTTCTCTTATTGATATATGTATTAAATAACTTTACTCGTATATATTTGTATCACTTGTTTCTTACGTTTAATCGGTAATAATATGCTTTAATGTTAAATACTGTTAGTTTCGATGACAAATCAATAATTTGTCACGTAAATTCAAAAAGATCGAACAAAGACGTCACGTGATATGAAAAGAAAGAATCTTTTTTCCTTTTTACCTTCCTCCTCCTCTCCCTTAAGTGTGTGGAACAACAAGGATTGAGTCGTTTTATATTCGACTTTAAAATTTATATTCTCAGCAAGCATATATGTGTATATATGTATATACAAACGTATATCATTTATGCATATATGTAGGTATATCTGAGCATTGAAACACGTTAATTCGAATATAGTAAATGTTTAGGTATATGGATATAAAGACGCATCGGTCAATTCACCTTTTGTTCGTTCACGGGACAAATCCGATAAAAGGTACGGTCACGGTAGCTCATTGTTCTATTGAAAAGCAAGATAATGGTTAGTAAGGTTGACAATAATAAGTCAAATTGACAAATATTACACGACAAATAACGGTAATTTAGAAAAGAACAATCCTTCTGTTTATATTTATTATAATGTTACTTTTTAAAGAAAAGGAAAAAAATACTACGAGAAACGTACTAATCTTATCTAGAAAGTCTTCTCACGTTTTCGTGTTTATCTACTAATTGTAAAAGAAAAAGTTAGAAAAAAGAAATAGAAAGAGAAAAAAAAAGTAATAGTAATAATAATAATAATAATAATAATAATTTGAACTTACTAGTTAGTGTTAAAGTCATTATTCTCGTTAACGATTCAGCTCGATATTATGTTTCCTTTTGATAATTAAAGTTAAAGATCCAATACCGGACTGAGATCCAATATCGAAACGATCTTATATTTAATTATGTATGCGATGGAAATTCAAAAATATTTGTTTATTTGATACTTTAATATTTTATTTATAAAAGAATACCTAAATGTGACTTGAGAGTGTATCCAAAATATATAAAAAAAAATTGTCAAATACAGAGACAGTCTTAGATGCACGACTTATTTCGGTCCATTAATAATGAAACATTTTTTTAACATGTTTAATTTTAAAAAATGCTAAATGATATGATTATGCCTGAACAGTTAAATGTCTATTTTAGACAATAGAATAATTTTGTTTTCTTATATTAACTACTTTAAGTATTTTAAAAAGAAAAATCAGTTATATACCCTTCGTCATTCCAGTATTGGGTCTTTTACCTTGTATATAAAAAAAAAAAACAGGGAAAAAAATAACGATAAAACGTGATAGTTAGTCCGGTAAAGTAACGTTATCGATTTTTATCTTATTTCTTAATTGTAAGCAGAGAACTTTCATTCTTCGTTAACGTTGACTCTTCTCGTGCTTCGCAAAGGTACGACATTTAGCTACCTCCGACCAACACTGACGTAATTTGCGACCGAGAGTCACTATGATTGTAAACAAAACTCGTTCCGCGTATCATGGGAATAGATACGTAGAAAAAAGAAGAAAAAAGAAGAAAAAAAAAACTCATATGTGTCTGTGTATACGTCTTCGGGTTTGTCAAACGTCGTTCCTACTTCGCAAGAAATGTGATCTTTCTTTTACTCTATTCCTTACGGGATTATATATATTGTTTTTTCTCTCTGGTTCATTTTCAAAACTGGTGTTTGAAAAAATCAAATAAACAAATTGCAAGAAGATTTCTCTATAATGAGTAAAGAAAAAAAAAAAAGAACAAATTGCTAAACATCACCGACATTCCAACGAGTTAGTAATTATTAACCGTGGAAAGCGTTGCAATCGTGTTTTAATTGAACCAAAACTTTTACTTCGCTTTACATTCGAAGATGCTCCCATTTCTAATTGAAAACATAAAACAACGAGAGAAAGAAAAATATAAATGTTAGATGAAAACAAACGCGATCTGTAAAGTGATTCAATAAATTAACGATGTGTATTTTATTTTATAATATAATTATAATTATTACTACAGAATTTATTTGTCTAAAAATATAGAAGTAATATATCAAGAAGAATTTTCTATCAAAATTAATGTTCTCGAATATTTTATCGAAGTGGATTCTTTCTTTATAGACCACCCTGAATATCAAAATAGGAATGTTCAAACATGACAGGTTGATAGTAAAACTCCTTGTGAACCCACGTTCGTAACGATTATATCCTAATAACGAAATTTCATTGCTAGACTATATTTCAGAAAGAGAGAGATAGAAATAAAAAAGAAACATGTTGAAGAAAAAAAGGTATAAAACTTTTTCTGGAAAGTTATTTTGATGTATCCCAATAGGAGGTAGACTGAAAAAACCCATATAAATAGTGAATGGTAAAGCTTAGAACCTCCTTCAAGTTGTTCCGAGTTCAAGTAACTTGTTTTTAGATACCTTTCTGGAAACAACACTTTAGTTTCGTGCGTGCTACGATACAGACCGGAAACTAATTTAAATTGCTAATGTAACATCGGCAGCATGATTCTTATCTTCCTTTGACTTCAACGTCTAGCCCAAATTCTCTCGTGAATCTTCTTCCTAGGGATTATTACATATATATGTGTTTGTATATATATACTTACTTTCATACGTATATATATACTTATATACATTCGATCAAAACGTCATCAACGTTATTGTATTACTTATTTCGAACTTTCTCCGTTTGGTAGGACGTCATAAATCTTAACTCATGAGAGAAATCATTGTTTCGTAGTGAAACTGGGATATATGTAAATAAAATATTAATATCGTGAAATATATCAACAAATATGACAAGTTTTTTCTCAAAACATATAAAAAGTCCTATTTTATGACTGAATAATTATAAATTTGAAAGATTGCTTAGTAAAATTATTGATTAATCATTACAATTAATTAAGTTATCTGACAAGTCTACTATTGATTAAATATTCGAAATTGTAATAATATTATTATTTTCTTTTTTCTCAAATTTATTATGAAATTGTAATTCTCTTCTCTAACAAGGTAAATTGCAATTGACATTGTAGTTTAGAAATTATCATAAAATTTCGAACTATGTTTACTCTTGAAGGAAAGAACGCATTTTCCCGTTACGTAATTGTCATGAGCGAAAGTATTCAGGGCGATATCGAAACAATTTCGATTTCACTTACTCTCGGGGCAACTTGTGTATATGTATATATATACGCAACATCCTAGAAAAAAAAAAAAAGGTAAAAACAAAAAGAGAGAAATATAAAAGGAAAATGTTATCCGAGAAAAGAATGTGATTGAAAAAAACTGTGATAGAATCGTGGAGAGTTTTCCAAGATCTGCAAGATCTTAAACCGGTCTTTCTGGTAAGAATGATAACCATTTAAAGCAAGAAAGAACGTAAATTGTTTCGCGTTGTTCTGACACTTTTCTTTTTCTACGGTATCTTTAGGGTTACACGTATCGATGTTAAAGAAATTATCGGAGACGTTCGGAAAATTCGCATTAAACAAAAAAAAAAAAAGAAAAAGGGAAACTTGTTTTGAAAGTACTCGAAGCGTATCTTGTCATTAGTTGAATTGTTTTGAAAGGTTCCATGAACGGAAGTGGGATCGTGTTTCCTACAACTACTGAAAGAAACCCTACCGAGTATGTCACTGAGGTTAAACATAATCGATCTTACAATTAGGCGGGTGTAACTTCTATTATCCAATACTAGGAATCAAAAGTTTCAATTAAATACAGTTGAACTAGTTTCAATAATGAAATATTTCAATAACGTTCGGAGAATAAAATTGTGACAAATTTTATTCGGAGAAGTAAATAATTCTTTCAACGGTTCTCTGTTGTCGAGAATAATTTTGTTGCACAATTACCTTTGATTAATTGTTATAAGAATTTCAACGATATTAGTTATTGCATAATCGTTCGATTTTTTTTGTCAATAAAATTATTACTTAAAAAACATCGGTTGTATTTCAAATCTATTGAATTTTTATTTAAACGAATTATCAGATTGGAATTTTTGTTGTTGTTGTTGTTTATTCAAATATATTCTTTTATAAATCATATACATGTATATTACTTTCTGTTGAATTAGTAACGAGTATAAAAGGGGTAAAAGGGAGAATGAGAGAGGGAAAGAGAGATAGAGAGAGCACTCATACGTAATGACTAACAGTTTATCACGTAGGAACTGATTAACATTCACCGGACTCTCCGCTCGCTTTTCCATTTTACACGCATGCATGATACTCGACGCATCCTCGGCTCCATTCTTCATCGAGGTTTCTAAATCATCAATGATTGTATCGTTATTCCGTGAAGTTAAAAAGAGAAGATAAAGATGGAGGCCGTAAGGTCTCATCTTCATACGTATAGAGTAGAAACGTGGGAATTTACTTAGAAGCTTCCTCTCTCTCAATCTCACCGGTTGTTATCTTATTCTTCCGGTTAGAAAAATGGTCTTTATTGTCGTTTGATAATTTTCATTAAAAAAAAACACGATATTTCTTATTGGCTAGAAAAAAATATATCTTTCTAATCGATCAATAATACCAGTGATTATTTTATTTGAAATGTGTGTAAAATATTTCATAAAAAAAAGGAAAATAGTAATATCATTTTTAATCGAGAGAAGAGAAAAGATAAGTTACGTCTCACTTACGTTTTCATTAATATATTTTTGTTTTATATAAGGAAAATGATATCAGAAAATAATTTCCGCTTACGACGTTGATTCAAATTCGAAGACTGGAACGGTCTCACGTCTTTCTTATAAAGTTTATATACACACACACACACATATATAAGTAGGATAGAAAAAAAAATGAAGAGAGGGTCATCGTCAAGGAGAAACCTGCATTGTAACGTGGGAGCCCTTTTTTGAGGGTTCCATGGCATAATCGTTCGTTTCCTTTTGGTAAACCGACAGGTGCTTCGTCCGTTAGGAAGGTCCATAACCAAGTGAATCGAAACGCGAACCTTTTGTAAAGACTCCACCCAAAAGGCGTTGCCCTTTGAATCACGTTTACAATGTTTATCTCCAAATATATATAAATACAAATATAAATATCAAGAAATTTATATATCGAATGTTACACATATTAAATCTTAACAGGAAATGTACCATAATCTTGTAACCATTAATGTTAATGGTAAAAGTTATTTAGTTGAATACTCGTTTAGAGGATTGCATTAATTAATCAATAATAATCATAGTAATTACAACCCATAAAGATAATTTCGAACAAAATGAAGAAACCTTCTCCTTCTCTCTCCACCCATCCCTAGTCATCCATACACGTATTTAAATCAATATAATAAAAAGTATCACTAATCTCCGGTGAGATCGTAATATCATCGATGGACCATAAAAATACACGCATATGCCCGACATTCGTATCTGTACTTTCCAATGCGTCGCGGAAATGATTTAAAAACGATTCGAAAGCGTCGATAGTATGTAAACGATGAGAAAACATTTATTTTTCTTTTTCATTTTCTTTCTTTCTTTTTTTTTGTTTCACGTATAATTATATTTACAAACAGAAAAAAAATATGAACCATCTTGAATAAGAACCATCCAAGATCGTAATTTTAATATTCACGAAGCGTTGAAAATTTCTCATCGAGTTTGATTGCATTAAGAATTATTTTCTTTTTTTTCTATCGAATTAAATATTAACGACGATAATGAGAAAAGAAATAACCATTGCTTCCGACTTTTTGTCCTCCCTCTTCCGGTACCGATTTCTACTTCATTGCTCGGTGCGTTTTAAAACCGTCTCGGCATTGTTGTTTCAAGGGAATCGCGAATACGCACACGCCCACGCACTTGTTACGCCTTTTTTCTTTCATCGTAGCTTCTCTTCCTCGTATCTTTCCCCTTTCCCTCCTCGATCATCCACCTACCTCTTCTATATAACATATTTACATATATATAAATATATATATGTATATGTAGTGAGTATGGTAAGAACCATTAACCGGCTGTCGTCAGTGGAAACTTATGGCAACCCTTCGCCAACGATTTCAATCATTTTTCTATCGCTAATTTCTTTCTCTTTCTGTCTATCTATTATTTGTCTCTCTCTCTCTCTATTTCCCTTCTACTTATAAACGTTCTTCTCGAAAACGCGATTCGTTTCATGCCATTCGTAGAATTACCTTTGCTTTTAGCGTCTAAGCAAAATTGCTTCAATGAAAATTTCAAAGGGTCAGAATATTGCGCTATGCATTATCGTTCTAACATGATCAACGCGATAATTCCTCATAGTTATTTCCTTTTTCTTGTAATTTTCTTATTTTTCTTTTTTATTATAAAAAAAAGGAAAAAAAAAATAATTAGAAAGGATATCAACCAACGATGGAATTTATTCGCGAGAAAATTCGTTAGAGGTGTTTGTAAGGTGTATTGTAATTTTCTTATTATTTTTATTAGAAAAAAAGAAAAGAAAACATTTTAGAAAGGATATAAACCAACGATAGAATTTACTCGCTAGGAAATTCGTTAAAGGTTTGTAAGGTAATTCTTCTATAGTTGGCTTATCTTTATTCTCGATATAACAACGTAAACATGTAAATGAAATCGAAATTAGCGGAAATTTGTACGGAATGAAGAATTATTTTCCTGTTTAATTAAACCAAACACGAAATGTACACTTTCTCGTTAGTTTGTTATCGGACCTGTTCCGATCGACTTTATATAACAAGACAGGTGGATTTGTTTAGATTCATGCTATATGGGAAAAATATAATTAACGTGAAATATTAAATCGAGATACTTCAGGATGAATATGAACGATTAACGTAACGTTCGAGTTTGAATTTTCGTTAAGTCATTCCTTGGGATTCTATTCAGGTTGAATAGGAACAACGTTGTGTTGTTCTTATACTTCTTTTTTTTTCTTTTATTTATTTTTTTACACAGATTCACTGGATGATTCTCGAACGGAAGAAAAGTTTCTAAAGCGAGTAAACGACTGTCGTCTAAGACACGTTCTAAAAGTCTCCTTTCGTATTCTCGAACGTACATTCCAATCGAGAGTTCTTATACGGATATTACCTACTCTCTACGACACTATTTAATTTATAAAAACATATTTAAAATAATAAACTTTTTTTCTAATGGTATTGAATAAAATATTGCTAGGTTAAACGAGATATAGTGACGAAATAAAATAAAATAGAAGAAATTACATTTAAATTATAAAAGGGATAAGAAACACTTTTTATTTTACTTGAATTTTTTCATATTAGAAATTTTAAAAATTAAAGGAACACTAATAAGAAGAAAAAAACCAAAGTTAATTATAAACTAATCTTATGATCATCAATATGGAGAACAAAATAATTATTTTTTTCAAAAAAAAAAAAGATTCGAAGAATATTCAATTGGAAGAAAAAAAAAAATAATACATCGTTAAGGTTTCTCACGAATAATACAGGAATACAGGAATTCGAGAGAGCTGAAACGAATTCCCTTCGAATCGCGAACGAACGTTGATCAATTTGAATTTCCTGATGGGGTACCACTTTTATATTTTGCAACACGCTATAACCCAACTCCTCTTTCTTAGGCTTTTCCATACGAATAAGAACATCGTCGCACATTGATGCAGCAAGTATTGCAAATAAAAGACTCGTATGTATATATATGTATATGCATATATACATTCACAAAGTCGATGTTTCTTCTGATGGTGGAGGGGTTCGACCCAGATATCAGTCCTTCGAAGGCATCGGCCAACAGCAGAGTTCGTAGCGCGAAGCCGAAGCGTGTTGAGCCTAGGAAACGTTACCGGCTATCTGACGGAAAACCAACTTCTCGAATAACCAACCGGGCCTTCTTCCTTCAGTCACTCGTACGTCGTTCCACAGTGCGGAACACAACGCTTCTTGCGTATTTTTACAGATTTATTCGATAACACAGTGAATAACCATGTAAATAAACGAAATGACACTATTTAAATATATAAAAACAAATAAATTAAATTACGAATAAAATATTTTTTTTTTAAATAAAATATATATTTCATTAAGGTGTTATTAGAATACCAAACAAGACAATTTATACTGGAATTGAATTTTTATTTTATTTTTTTTTTGAGAGTGTGTTTAACGAAGATAATTATTAATCATCTTAAGTGAAAAGTGATAGTGTTTTTAATAAATTATTTCGTTATTTTTTTTATATTTCACGTGAGTGTTGAGAATAAAAAGTATTTTCTGGTTTCTTTTTTAGGGGAAAGGGATTATCTCGAATATATCGTGATTTCTATAAATATTTAATTAAAAGGATTTATCTCTATTTATTATATATTTCTATTATATACGTTATATATATCCTTAGTAAAATCGTTTATCATATTTAAATCGTCCCGATTTGTCATTTCACAAATAATACGCATATCACATATTATTAAATGTGTTTACGTGCTTTCAATCGTAACTCGACCGTGATCTAAAGTATAACGCGTACGTCAAAGAGAGGTTTGCCCTTCCGTGACTCGTTACACTCCCTCGTTTTACAATTACAATGAGGTGAATTATCGTAATATAACAGAGAGCGTTGGCACGATTAACGTTATGCGTGCCGATGTGTAACAACGACCGTGCGGTTTTAACTCGAATCAGAGAAAGAGAGAAAAAGAGAGAAAGAGAACGGTCATGTAATTAATAGTGCGTGACACTACTGGGAGAAATACAAGATAAATATAAAAAAAAAGAAAAAAAAGAAAATCTAACGAAAATATAGACTATAACGACCGGTTGTTGTGTTGTCGTCATTTAAATCTAACACGAGACTTGTTTTCCTTCTAAAAGTGAATTTTCAATTTACCCGCAGTTTACCCGTAAATATCAAACGATTTACATCTATCCGTTAGAAAATTTCAATATTTGTTTAATACGTGTGTGTGTGTATTTGTTGTAAATATTTGTGTTAATTAAATGATTAATAATTTTGTCTCTTAAACGTATAAGGGTTTGAATAAAATGTATTTTATAAAATTATTATTTTGATATCAGAATTCTAAAGTATACGTAATCGATTCTTCGTTAATTCGTTTAGTTTAAAATAGTATATCCTTGAACTCATCGTAAATTACTGTAATCAAAACCGGGATCTATCGATCATCTTGGAACCATACGGTTATGTATTCTGTTTACCTTCTCTTCAGTTGCTCGTTGAAACTATCTCGACCGATAGAAAATATCGTAAGATATAATAAATCTGTTTTCCCATGACAGTGTGTCATGGCGAAATCTTATGTTACTAAATTCGTATCGTGATTCTCGGTTACTACTAACGGTTTTTATACACGATGTTGGTTGTTTACCAAGTCTAACTGATATTAAATCTGGATACAATTTTCCACGGTCCACGTGGTTTTATTCGTTGGAAGAAAAATATTCCATAAATTTTTCTTTTTTATTAAACTCAACGAGAAGATGGTCATACACGAACGGAGAACGAATCTTTGAAAAGAACAAAAAAATAAAGATCTTTCGAAAGATCTTACGAGATACGATTTATACTTCGCGATCGTTGAGAATAACGTTTCTTTCCTAGCAATGTAATTTATTTTTCATCCTCATATTACGTTGAAACGATTTATTAATTTTGAAATTTCAACTATAATAAACGGCTTGATTATTTTGTAGACTAGGTTAATAATAAATATTTTACACAAAATAGTTCGTAATGTATAATAATATTAAACATTTATTCTTTTTTTTCAATTTGAATTATGTAAAACAATGGAAAAAATGGAAATAGTTTTTAAACGAGTTAACTTAAAGATAGTCACGGTACACTTATTGCGTTTCCGCGGAACATGAATATTTTGAGAAAAAAAGAAACATAGTCTTCTCTTTTAAAGAATATTCTTCAAGTTCGTGTTAATCGGTTTTAACGATATTATAAATCCCACTTTTAAACGAACGTGCATAATTCGAAGAAAAGAATGAAAGAGATGCAGAAATTCGTCGTTTTATCGGTCACGAAAAATCGATTACGTTATTTTTTAATCAAACCTTCTTTATTTTATTTTCTTTTCTCGCTTACTCTTTCCCATATCTTTCTTTTAAAAAGAAAATAATTATTTTCATTTATCGTTAATAAATTACGTAATATTTCTTTCCTTTAATTTTCTTTTTTTTTATGGAAGACTGTTTATTTCTTTCTAAAAAAAAAAGAAAAAAAAAGAGTAAGAAAGGAAGGAAAAAAAAAATAAACTTCTGACGTAAGATGTCCGAACTAAACGCGCAGTTTCTTTTTCATCCGAGGACTCCTTCGTTCGAGCATAACAGACGATACTACTTTTATTACCACGGCTATTTTCAAATAAAATATTACCAGGATCGCGAACTATCTTACGTAAGTCTAACCCTTGCCAACTTTGTGTTGATCATTAAATATTATAATAACTCTTTTATCGTTTAATGTTTTTCAAATAGATTCAAAGATCGTTTCCCCCTTCCTCCGCTCATCTCATTTTATTTTATTTTTCTCAACCAACATACGCACACACGTATCTATGTATATGCAAATATTATATTTTTTTATTACACATGTTGGTTAATGATATCGATCGTCTTGTTTTTCGATTATTTTTCTCGAAGAATAGAAGAAGAAGAAGAAGAATCACATAAGAAATATAATGAACGTTGATTAATCATTCATTTGTTTTATCCGGAATCTCCCATAATCAAATGTACCAAGGCGTTATTATAATTTAATGACTCCACACGTTATTATCGCCTTATTAACCTTGTCTCAAAACAGGAAGTTTCAATTCTCAAACAATGGACTAAAACACTTACACTACGCCGATTTTCTTGATATAAAAGAAAGGTGTAACGTTATATATATATATATATATATATATTTACTATTCTCGATTTATATAATGATTTATTTATTGTATTACGTTCATTATTAAACATTGATATTCATTTAATACCGTTAAACAATGGTTAAATAAAATATGAGATTAATTATTATTCGGATCGATTTAAAAACCCGGTCTTTTTATTTTTTACGAAATTGCCAAATTGTTTCGTGCGATTTAGAAGAAACTCGTTAATGTAAATGTATAAAATAAAATAAAATTAGAGCGCGTCTAAATTGCATAATAAAAGTGGGACTGTTTGGAAGAATCCTTGACTGTTAGAAATTACCGGTTTAAAGAATCAAAAGAAGAAAGATCATAAAGGGAAATGAGTTCGGAGAGGAAGAGTGGAAACGTGTCTAGATTAAAAGCGAAGTTTCACGTTAGTTAATTCACTTCAATGATAGTACAACGGCACGTGATTTCCAAGAAAAAAATATGAAAACGCGACCATTTCTCTCAGTCGACATTGCGACAAAAAGAAAGAAAATAGGAGTTTGTTAGAGTGCGAAATAATTGTAATTAAAAGCGAAGTACATTGTGTTCCTCGAGTGCTTGCTAAAATCCCACGAAAGTCTTCTTCTTCTTCTTCTTGGAATTTCTCACGGTGTCCTTTAAGTAGGAAGGTCTTCCTTGATCTACATGCTTAACATATTTTTTTCTTCAATCTATTTAAATATATTTCAATTTTAATTCGAATATTTAAAAAATATGATTAATCCTGGATGAATAGTTCAAAACGTGATTTTAATTAAATGTTAATTTGTTAATGACAAGTGTTAAGCTTGTAAATAATCGAATAATTTTTTCTTTATAAAAGTAAAATAATAATAAATAATATAAATATATATCCACTTTTTTATGCCGATCGAACATTTTCTCGGTTAACAGGTTTAATTAAAGGAGAAAGGTGTTTCGGGTGAAAGGATCGAAAGCTTGTCTTGCTTTGAATGAACTTGTCTCGTTGATACTTACATTCTTTTTGAATTCCTTTTTTCATCGATATCAAATGGCATATCATTTCCGTGTTATAAATATTTTCATACGTTTTGTTTTTTTTTTTTCATTTCTTTTTTTCCCCGTAACTAGTAATATGTATTTAAACTCAAACAAAAAAATCTATCTCTCGAGAATATTAATAAAATCGCAAACGCGTATTTCTTCGATTCTCAACTTCGCGATTACGTCTTCTTCTTTTTTTTATTAATTGCAAATAAAGATTTATTTGACGTAAAAGTCAACGTTACGTAAAGTTTATACTTCGTCGAATTTTCTTTTTCTATGAACGCTGGGAGGGTGTCTAAAGATATTTCTATTTCGATAGGTCACATATGAAAGAAAGAAAAATTATGTTTCAGAGGTATGGAAGAATGTAATTGCGATCGTTTATCGAACTGTTATCGGTGAAGACGATTTCTAATGACCTTAAATAGGTCTCGTAATTTCTGCATTGAATCGTTTTCTCATCCGTCATGAAGACAATTTTACGCTCTGTGGTATAAATTAAAAGAGAAAGTCCATAACAAATTTATCGAAAGTATCACGAAGACTACACATTGCATATATATATAAAATTTATTTTACTTAAATAACGATAAGTCACGATATATTCGAGATATTCTTAAAATATTCTGAAAAAATAGGAACCCCCGAAACCCCAACCCCCAAAAAAACATAGCAAATTGTTTTATAACCTTGAAATTAATTATAGAATGCTATTTACCCGAGGAGCGATGCATCGGCGTTGGAAAATCTTTCGAATTTTTTAAATAAACTGACTAGATATCGGTAATGTTGTGATAATAAATAAAAAATTGAATAAATTGAACATAAAATAAAAAGAAAAAGAGAACAATGATGGAACGTGAGGTTTCCGATGCCGAGGGTGTATTTTCAAGGGGACTATCAGGAAATTGGGAAGAATTGCCAACAACCTTGAGAAGACGTCAAAAGCATAGACCAGAAATCCTGAGTCAATTTGCCGACTATTCAGAATCGTCCGAAAGTGAATTTCGTAAGGTTGACAATAATCATCATCATCCATTTAATAACGTACAACGTATTGTCAAAAGATCGGAATTTTTACGAAGATTGGACGTAAACGATAATGGAAAGAATATCGATATGAAAAATGATAGAAGATCTATAACCGATAATCGTTTATATAATGGATTAAACGATGATTATCGAAGACATTACGACAACAACGAGACAAAATTCGCACAACATAAAAAGTGTCTAGGTAATTTTGCAAACAGATTCGATTTGAAAAGTTTGTCAGACGAGGATCGTAAAACAAATTCACCCGACAGTCTTTTAGTGAAATCCTCGGAATCCGATCTTAGCAGCGACGAGTACGGACACACAGATGATTCCGGTGCATTTTTAGAAAAAACTTCTAATTTCGATCGTAACGCTAAAACCGAACAGAGAACAACAACTACTACGACAGGTGGTTTCATTAAATTATTTTCTCGCGACGATTGTAACAAACGTAAGAAAAAGTCGGATGATTTGCGTACGATTACACCACCTGTTGTATCGACCAATCAATTGGACGTTAACAAGAACAATTTGAATCCTAATCAAAAAGGTTTGGATTACGTTCGTAAGGATTCGAAAAAAGATGTAATCTTTAATCAACAAAAATTCGAATACGAAAATATTCCTCGTATTGATATGTCGAAGTTGGATCAGAAATCTTTTATCAATCAAAACTCTACGAAAGATTCGGAAAATATTGAAAATCAAATTGATTCTCAACAACATCATCACCATCATCATCATCATCATCATAATCATAATCTTCATCATTATCATCGCAATCAATCTCAACCAACGATCGAACAGTTGAGATTAGAAGAGGGTTGTCAGCTTCGTAACTCGAGAAACTCGTCACCCAATTTAACGAGAAATGCGGAAGACGGTAGGAAGTATCATCGGACACCGTCACCTAATCGTCAAAGAAACGGTACAGATGATCTTAGGATCAACGGACTCATTCAAGATTTCTATGATAGCGAGCAGATGATCGCACGAGTGAACGGTGATAGAAGGATGTCCAAGATGGAAACAATCACGGAAGAAAACGCAGCGGATGGAAATAAATTGAGCGTACGTGAGATATTGAAAAGATTCGAGGAACTGCGTACGCAAAATGAAATTCAACAAGCATCTGAGGAAAAGTCCAATGACAAGACTTTAACAACCATTCAAGAAACCTTGAAGAAACTCGACGAGAAGGTCAAGAGCTTTCAGGTCATGATCCCGATTTTTTGTTAAAATAAAAAAGTCCAATTTGTTTTGTTTCTTACTAACCTTAATATGTCCCCGATAAACTAACACATTCCAATGCATATACATTTTTTTTTGTATCCACGATATTGTTGCAGAAAGAGAAATTCCAACTTTGATCTTTCTCCTTACTAGACAAAGATATTCTTTGAAATGTTATTAATGTTCTCATTTAACTCCTCATTCTTAAATGAATGTGAGAGTAGTAATGGGAATGAAAGTAATCTAAAGTTTCGCCTGCTAATGGAAAATAAAATACTTAATACATAATCATCGTATTATAAATTACTGTTCATTTTTATAAGTAACAATTGTTAATAAATAATTTTTATTCCCATTGCTATGGAGAAAGGAGAAAGAGAAAAAGAAAGAAAAGAAAAAGGTAAACGAGAAACATTATAAACCAATCGAATAAAATCGTACATCATAAATCACACACTCTAAATTCTCACATATCATTGACTCACATTAGATCATTCAGATAGATACTAATTTCCGAACATTCAAGGATTATCTCTGGTTTCATTTTTACCAGTTCTAGGAAATCAACTTGTTTTCTTTTCTTTTTATTTTTTTTTTTTTATTAATTCGAGGCATATAAAAAGAAGTCGACCTTGAATCGATCTTACCTTTCCATATATTTCTTCTTTTTTTTTTTAACACCCCGTTTCCTATCTCTCTTTCTCTTTTTCTTTTATTATTATTATCATTATTATTATCATTCTTCTCAAGAGAAGTGTTGAAAATAATCGTATGTTATTCCGCCAGGTGATAGAAAAGTCACCTCTCTCTTCCGTAAAGATTTTACGTTTAACCACAAGAAATCTTTTTTTATTTTTTAAAGAAGTAAAGAAAAGAAAAGAAATAAAGAAAGAAAGAAAAAAAAAGAAGAAAGACATACCGCTAGGTGAGCAAAATAAGGCATGGGGAAAGGAATGTTCGATGCTTTTATATAAATCATGCCGGATAACTGTTTCCACGCCACGATTGTGCGAAAGGCGAATTATCTCGAATGAGGCACCTATCTCAAAGAAGTAATATGACCAAAAAAGAAATGAAACGTGTTAAAAAGGAAATACGTTGTATGTTCATCTTAGTAATCGTTTACAGGTTGTCCATTAATATATCGAACTAAATTATCGAAAGATCGTTTTATAATTTTCGTGAAAATAGAAAGAGAGAGAGAGAGAGAGAGAAAAGAAAAAGAACACAAATCTATGTAAACATGCATAAAGATGTCTATTTAATATATCATTCGATCCTTAATGCCATATGCTGATAAGGAACTGGTATTTCAAGATTATACTTAACTTAACATATCGTCGGATTAGAAATTGCATTTTTCGAAAGCGTCTAATTCCGCGAATACACGGAACACATATGAGATTCGCGTTAGGTACTTAGAAAGTCGAGCCTATGTTCATACATGTAACACGTGATCACCTCTTATATGCGTATAGGGTTATTATAAATTCGTTAACACTCGTCTAGTTTCATCTCACGACGTGTCTGGATGCATTGGTGGATAATGTGGGTCAGGGTCGACATCTGTTTATCCCACATACTAATACAAATACTATGCACATATGTTCTTCGTATACACAGAGAGACACTAACACACGTACTATACTTACATAGTTGTTAAAAGAAACGAGCTTTCAGGTATCCCCATATACCGGGTAATGCTTTATTTAGTTATCGAGGTCGGATCCAGATACTAAACAAATACGAGAATGGGGAGGAAGGGATAGGATTATTTTTTTTTCTTTTCTTTACAACGAGAGAAATCGATAATTAATTTCATTGTTGATTTATATACATTTAAACAATACCACCCAGAGACTCAAAGGTATTTCATCGCGAATGCATGAATCGTCGTGAAAAAGTAGGTAAGGATAAAGTAAAGAAGAAACAGATAATAAAACATTAGAAAAGGAGATTTGAAATACCTGTTGGATGGTATTCGATATCCGTCCGGAATCCACGAGAAATCGATTGAAAGAAGCTTCAAACAATTTATTATTAATGAGCTGATATTTAATGGATGCCGATGTTTCTTTCTCTGCTTATAATGGAAGGAAAGAAAAAAGAAAAAAAGAAAAGTGGCAATTCGAGAAACGTTGCTTGCGTGTCGGTTAGAGGGAATTGATCGGCTTAGAAGAGAAACGTGTTTTTTTTTTTGTACGAGAAACTGATCAGATGCCGTACATAGAGAGGACTGGTGAAAAGGAGGAAATGAAAATGATCGGAGAAAAAAAAATAGTGTTGAGGAAACGACGAGGAGAGGTCCTCCAGTCGCGATAAACTCGTTCGAATTGCATTAAGACACGCGAGGGAAGAATAAAGAGAGTCTTTTGAAAGAAAGTAAAAGAAATAAAGAAAATCATTCTGATCGTATAATTTATGTTATGATTTATCACATATATACTTATATATATATATCTACCTATCTACCTGCGTTATGATTTATCACAATGTTCTTTATCGTATTTAGTAATCCTTTTATAATATACACTACCAGTTAACATTTGCCACCGATCATACGCAACTTTATTCATTATACGACTCGTTATGTAGTTATATTAGTTATTTCATCAAGTTATCTTACGATTTGCCTATACTTTTATCATATCTGTGTTATTATAAATGCATTTGATAATGTAAATAATTTTGTGTTCTTTTTATTTTTTTATTACAGATCGAACAGAAACCTCAACAAAAACCGAATCATCATCACCATGAAAATCACGTATCGCAGATCACCAAAAGTATTCAGTTGCAGACTAATCACGCGACAACGAATCACGTCCAATCGCACAATCAAAACAATCACATTATTTCTAATCATGAAAATCACATGCCGTTGAATCGCGTGCCAAATCATGTATCAGCTGTTAATCACGCTAATCATCAAAAGAGTCAACAAAATCATCGGACGAGTCCCAATCAAGAATGGAGACAACCGGAGGACAATGGAAGATTGCACGATGAGAGTATTTACGAGAGTGGTCCTGTTGTCAACGATGGGAAACACTCACTATTGCAATACGCGATGTTAAATTTCAGACAGAGCACGGAAAAGTAAGATAATCATATTTTTTTTTAATTGAAAATTATTCTCATATAATATGTTTAACACTAAACCATAACACGCCGAGGTGAAACGTTAAAAAGGTTAAAAATTATAATCAGCTTACGTTTAAATGTCCTTTATTCCTTATATCCAATGCTGCATATCCATATCCATAAATGCATCGTGTCCATATATGCACTACACACACTCGTTCACATATACAAATCACTTGCATAGAAAGAAAACTCGCACACACGTATACACGACGCGAAATAAATTACGTACTCGTCTAATATCCTTGTTATTCCTTCCGATGTTCGAAGAAGACTATCGATTATTATGAAAAGTAGTTACGAATACATTCGACAAGTACCGAACATACACGAAGGTCAATAACAAATCTAACGACGAAATTCATAATAGAATTTAAATAACAACGTTCGGTTGTCGACACCGGCCGAGGAGCGACGGAGAGAGGCGAACGTAAACAAAACATTGAACGCTTACCTAAACTCGTTGATTAGACTAGACTATTATTTACTTTTTATATTTTATTTCTCGATTATAAAACTAATTGTTTTTTCATATTAGTTAACATTAAACTATAACTTTCACATTATAGAATTTTTGTTTAAGTCATACAGTGTTTTAATATTCGTTATTTAAATTTTTTAAATATATTTTTTATTTTTTAATATTTTAATATTCGATAAATAACGATTAGAAAACAGAGTTGAATGACATGTAATTTTTATTGAAAACATATTACAACAATTATTATTTTTTTTTCATAGGAAATTAATTCAAATGGTATTGCTTTCGTAAAATAGAAATACAATGGTATTTAAAATAATCTTATATATATGAACTTCATTTCTATTCACTTTAGCTTTGAGAAAATATTAAAACGATATTTGAAATATTTTAATATCAAATTTCACTTAGCTCTGTTTAGCAACAATCTGAATAACCGATGCTTCATCAACATTGCATCGTCTATTTCTCAAGCAACATTGTTAAACCGCCTGATCGAGAGCATTATATCGAAGACAAAGGTTTATGAAAGTACAGGATTCACACATAAACAATGTAGAAAATCCTTGCTGTTCGATTTTCTTCGTGCATGGGCAAAACTTAAGATAAAATCTTATTTTTCAAGCAGGGGAAAAACAAATTTTTTGCGTTTGATTAAAAATGGAAAATGATCGTACCGTAACGCGGTTTAAACCTTCGCGACTTTCACAAGAAAAATGTCATTAATCTTGCACTAGTTGAAAAGAAAATTCCAAGTCATTGATAGAAATAATGGAATTTAACGAATAGAAAGAAGGGGTTTAGGAATAATAGCTAGTTTTACGTTACTTTATCGATCGTTATTACAATAATTACGAATGAATAAACGTTAAATGATAATCGTGGTGGTACCGGGCTTACGCAAGAAGACACACACGAGGAGATTTGTGTTGAGAAAGCATAACGCATGTAGTTCTCAGATAGCATCAACCACCAATCACCGACACGGTTCTTCTCTTTCTTCGTCTCTTCCTGAATCGCGCTCTCCATTTCTTCTTCATATTTTTTTTTCCATAGTTAGAAGTGCGCACTCTCAGGATGTGCTGGTAAAAAGATTTGCATCTAGCCTTTCTCCTATAAAACAATCGTCGTTAAAACAAAAACAAAACAAAAAATACAAATTTGCATCTAATCCGGAAATCAAGAAAATCTTTAATCTCTTCTTCCATTTTCTTCTTTCCACGGGAGAATATATATTGTGTTATTCGAGAAAATGATACGATGAAAATAATAAGAAAAGATGGAAAAGAAAGAGATAAATAAAGTAAAGACTTGTTTTTCTTGTTCGTCAGGTTCGAGATGTTAAAAACAGCGGATGGTTCTATNTGGTACAACAAGCTTGGAACAACGTACAACACGTAACAGCAGCTGCTTCCAAAGCCCAAGTATTAGGTACATATATTTATTAACAATAATATTAAAAAGAAAAAGTAATTGTTTAATTGCAAATCAAACATAACTTAACGAATATTTTGTGATTATAGAAATATTGTCCAAATGGCCATTATTTGGGTCGAGTTTCTTCGCCGTTAAAAGAATTCCAGAGGGTAAAGAAAAGGGCGGTGATCATATTTTAGCCTTGAATCGACACGGTGTTCATTTCATAGATTTAGTCACTCACGTAAGTATTAATATATAAATAAAAAAAATTTATAATAAAAAATATGATAAACTTGTTATTAACGATAATGAAATATTTATTGTATATTTTGTATGTTTTGTTTAGGAAACGTTGTATCATTATCCTTACTCCGAAGTTATTTCAACGCGTAAAGTTAAATCCGAGGAAGGAACGCTTTACTTGGACATGAAATGTGGCAATCTTATGCAACAACGTATTACAAGATTGCAAACTGAGCAAGCTCATGAAATTTCACGTTTGATCAGGCAATACATCACCATGGAACAAAGAACAACTAACTCGCAGAGTGCTGGAGGAATTGGATTTGGAATGAGATAAATTCATTAAACACAGTAATTTTTCATTTATAGTCTGTCAACTGTTTTAAGAGACAGCTAAAAGATCGTTTGAAATAATGACGAACGATCTCCTTCTTCTTCTTCTTCTTTTTCTTCTTCGATCGTTTGGGATAGGGGAAAGTAAATCGGTTTAAAGAATGATTCGAGTTTTATCTGAGCGTTTACTATAACGACTGTGTAAATAGGCGAATATAGGGATCGTTTTAAAGGATGGAAAAGAAGAAGCAATTAGAGAGAACGACGGATTCTGTACACCAAAGGAATTTATTTTTCACGGGGGATTCTTGTTTTGTTTTTTTTTTTTTGGTTTTAGGCTTCAGGTACAGAATACTCGTCGATGCTCTTTTTGATTTATAATATTTATAATACCTTTTTCTTGTTTTTAGTATCTTATGTATTTACGTATACCGATGATTTCTTTTTTTACCTCTTTTTTCTTCTCCCAAATCATGACATTTATTCTCTCAATAACACATAGATTAAAAAAAGATATAATAATTATAAACCAATGTGTGTAACGATATCTAAGATTCGATTTTTAAATCGATCTAATTAAAACAAAACAAAAAATGAAGACGTCGAATTACGACTGTTTTCGTTGTGGGAACAATATTATGGGGAAAAACAAACAAAAAGTTCGATATTTATTTTTTTGTTTATTGTTTAATTTTGTTTATTATATTTGTCCGCGATTAAATTAAATTGAAACTTTAACAATTTACTTTTTTTTTTGTATAAGTCTATTATATTCCGTTACGTAAAAGTATACGCTCGATGATGGGGAAAATCAATGAGAACACGTGTCGAAAATTAAATTCATTTAAACATCCGAGCACGAGCGTTTATTTATACGAATCGTAAGAAATGTGAAGGATCAGCAATTCTGTCTCTCTTTCTTTCTCTTTAAAAGAAAGAGAGAGAGAGAGAGATAAAATATGTAAAATCCATGTGAAGTTGATAAGACTAATCTTAATGATTATGTTTTCAAAAGACTAACAAATAGAGACTACGTATTATCACAAGATGATATAATAAAAATAATAATAAAAAATAATAATATTAATAATTAATAATAATATTAATAATAATAATAATTGTATGTATGCATATAGAGATACGATGTGAACAAAGAACCTTAACTTTATATTAAAATTTGTACTTATACCTAACGTGAATCGTGAATGAACATAAAATGTGTTATTTCCATGAACACCTCGGTTTGTGTAAAAACATGATACGGGTTAAATGATAAATACTTTTTTCTGTACAAATTTTTTCCAGCACGATGATTCATTTTTTAAGTTAATTTTTTGAACATCGAAAAGAGAAGTTAAGATCTTACTCGCGTATTGTGAATATTTTTACAAACATATTAATTAATAACAGTCGATGAATTATCAACGATTTTGATAATAAATTCAAATTTTATTGATTCCCGTTATGTTCCGGACTTGAACCAGGTGTCTTAGCTTTGATATCATGAGGCCAATTGCTTGCAGTGTGACGAACATAACCAGGATCCGTAGGTGAGGATGGTGTACGAACACCGGTTTGGGTTCCAGTTGTTCTGAGAGAACTGAAACATTCTTCTAACATCTCAATTTCGTTCCTGCTTCTTTCTTCAATCTTGCTTGGAATTTTTAGTGCCAATGAACCATTAGAAGATACTCCACGATCTTTCTTTAATATACTCGGTGATGTTCCTCTCATTTTCACTGGTACATTGTCGTATTGGCTTGAGTCGGAATATCTTTAAAAACATATACACACAAAATTTATTTATAACACTTGACCGGTGTGTGTATGTGTGTGTGTGTATGTGTGTGTGTGTGTGTGTGTGTGTAGCATTTGTATTAAATTATTTCATGGTAAATATTGATCATTTTATAAGGATAATTATTTATAATACAAAAAGATATTATAATACAGAAAAATAATAATTAAATTATTTACCTGTAAGTATCGTGAGGTTCATCGACGTCACGTTGAATTTTCATAATCTTCACGCTAGGATTTACAATCTTGCTGAAAATGGGCTCGTTATTTCGGTTTAAGTTAGTTGGAAACGGTGGTGTGTCGACTTCGTCAACGGGTCGTTGATAAATGTCTCGAGATTTATAAACAATCCTAGAATCCTCGGTTCTACGATTATCATCAAACATTCTGTTCGCAGGAATATTTCCTTGAAGGATTTCCGCTTCCCTGTATCTTTGATTATCCCTTAGAACACGCCCATTTTCGTAGTTTTGTTTGTGTTCGCGTAACTCTCTCTCGACGATATTGAAATGACGATTTCTTTCCGATTCATAATTGTCGTATTGGCGTGATTCGAGTCGTTGATGTTGATCTGTATCTTCTTCATCAATATCCTTGAGTCCTCTAACATCCAATTTCTGGAATCCTTCATTTATCTTACCGTTGATTTCCTTAGATTCTTCCTCCGGTTTAGAATTTTGTATTTCTTTCGAAGGCATAATTTCCTTTTCCGTCGTCACCGTGGTCGTCGTCATCGGAGATTGCTTGGCTGTGGCATTTTGTAAAAGACTCATTGTAAAGGAACAGGAAAGGAACGTGAAAGTTTTTTTCAACACATTTAAGGGGAACCGGCAACGTAATCCTACTCATTACTAAAATAATCAATTTTAATTATTAATTTGTTGTTTACTTTTTTCTCAATTTAGTTCGATTTTATGTATAATATTTATCTTTATTATATATTTTCTTTTATAAACTCATTTAAATTAATATTCTTTTTTAATTAAGCAATTTGTTTAAATATGTTTCAAATTATTATATATACGATATATCCATTTAAACACCGATTACGATTAATATAATTATATAATATTACATTGAGAAACTAGATGATAAAAGATAAAAGTAAAATCTCAAAGATTTCATTATCGAGATCGTATTATATTTTCATTATACGGTTTTTAACATATTCCCTAAATCGTAAGATTAATTATTAAGAGAGTTAAAAAAAAGAAAAATTAAAAAAAATATAATGAGATTTTAGACCAAGATGATCCAAGATGATTCAGCATCTGATGCAGACGTAAAGATGTTATTTAAACAGACGAGGAGAGACCTTTTCCTGCTTTCAACTTGCCTGAATCCTTATCGTTGATTATTTTCACTTCCTGTTTATTCTTTTTACGAGGAGGAGATATTAGCAGATCTGCGATGAATACGAGAGCCGTAATTAAAGCTAGTGCACCAAGGACAGCAGCATTGTCGATTAAATCTTCTGGAATACTTTCGATTGATGCTAAAGCGAGAGCACCGACGATTCCAAAAAGGATTACTCCGAGACCAAGAAAGAAGATCTCCTTTGGGGATCATAAAATTCAAAAATAAACAATTGCATACGATAAATAAAAAATCATTTTAAATAATAATTAAAATTATCTACGTAATAAAAATTCTCATATATAAACCATTTATTTCCTAAATCGACTAATCGATAATACAAAAAATAGAAAAAATGTTTTCATAAAATTATTTTGTTATTTTTTAAGAACATAGATCCAATATTAGAAAAATTAAATTGAAATATAAAAATTTGAGTATCAATTAAATGTCTTGGAACATTAAAATTAAAAAGCAATTTTAAAAATTGAGTTTTATGGGCTCGTGAAGGAATTCTACTTGCAAATTAAAGTATTCAAATTTAATTGTAAAAATTTATTCAAGTTTGATGCGATTGATTCGTTTAATCATGACAGAAGCAAAAGTTTTTGCTTGAAATCTATCTGAGATATGGCCTAGCCCTATTTATGAGTCATAAAATAAGTTAGAATAGCATGCATGATGAACAATTTAATGATCGTCTACCAAGGATAATATTACGTGCCTAAGATTCTATACCAATTGCAGTTAAGGACAGTGCCAACCTTGGCCACCAATGACAACCTCTATGAATGCGTTCAGTTACGTTGTTGATATTCTCACGCTGTCATTTAGTTTCGCAGTATTTTCATACCTATGTATAAACCGCACCCGATAGAATTGACTTAGATCTGAATAAATTAAAAAGAGATATCCTGAGAAAGATCACGAAGAGTAATAAGATTTTTTAATCAGTATGTATAATTACCACATTTCTTGTTATTATTTTTTTCATTAACCAAATATTAAAATTCATTCTCTTTTCTGTTGTGCAGTTAACGTTATGTCAATGATAAATTAATTATTTTTATTATTTTTAATTGAACGTTTATTATTTTTTTTTTTTTATTACGTATCATTAATAACGATTCTCCAAGTCACATCAAACTGAAATTACATTACGAGTTTACCAAGAACTTTTGAAACTATCTGTCATTGTTGAGTAATAACAATTTACCGTGCATAAGTATTTATAACACCATAATAGCCGAGTCTAAGAGAAACCGTTCGTTTAAACACAAAACGGAAATAATAAAAGTGGCCTTCTTCCAATAAGAATATAATGGAAAATCAGGTGACGGAAATCTATTCGACAAGTTTGGTTGGTATTGTACTTAAAAGAACTTTCGGATAGCATTTGCAACGAGAGATAGGGTACCGTCGTTAAAATATGACAATGCCTTAGGTATTGCAAGAGAAAGATACGGCTTTGGGAACATCGAAACAATGGGGATAATTATGACACGTCAAATGTCGAGTCATGTGTCACCCTTTTTTTTTTAATCCTTCTTAAAAAAAAGAAACAAAAAAAGGGAAAAATTTCAAGAAGAGAAAACTATGTTAATGATATCGTGGTTTTTTTTGTTTTTTGTTCATTTTACCTTTCGTTGAATTAAAAATATAAATTTGTTCCAAAATACGAATATATGTAACACATACATACGTATACCATCACACTTACGTCATTTATATGAAGAAATATTAATTACCGTTTTTCGACCTGTAAGTTCATTAGTTGCAGCGGCAATAAGAAGACCTGCAGTTATGATGACGTAGCCACCGCAAGTTGCTGTTGCAAGAGCAGCACCTAAATCGTTCATAATTCATTATAGTCTCGACTAAATTTCAATTAACACTTTTTCAACTGGATACGCTTAATAATCTTTCAGAACAAAAATCCTTTTAATGTGGATTACGACAAATTCGTGTTTTTATTTATTTTTTTTTTGGTTATTAATTTACCTATGGTGCCCCATGTGACGTTATTTAAAAGCGACCACTCTCTACTCCGATTTCTTAAATAATGAAATACCCTTCTGCTTTCATCATCGGTCACTCTGAGCGCTACCACGCATGCGATGCAAAGAAGCTGAAAATTGTATTCAACCGTGTTTGTAAATTCTAAAATTAATTGCATTTATTTTAAAAGAAAAAAAATACTAAAAAAAAAAAAAAATATACATTTGTCTACATTTGTCGAACGTTTAGAATCAATGAATTTTCTAATTAAGATCAATCTCGTTAAGAGACAACACCGTTCCTTCTTTTCTTTCCCATTATTCGAATAATTTCGTTTTAATTATCTGAGAGAAGTCTCACGTAGTTTAACAGAAAAATAACAGTGCAAAAAAAACAAAAAGAAGCTATTATCTAATTAGAATGAGAATCGAGGATAGAAGGTGTAAGTTTTACATACCATTTCGATTATTCTGATGTACACCTTGCGATTCAACATTTTTGGTAACGAATAATTAAATACGATGATTAAAAGTGATAATCAAATTAGAAAGAAAATAAAAATAATCCGCGTAACAACCGAGAGTATTTATTTTCATAAAATTTTCATCACCCTTTTTTTGTTTTTGATAAAAATTGGATAAAAATTTGTCTCGAGAAATATCTTCACCGATATTCTTCCGAAATACATCACCTATCTATGTCCTATATTTCTTTAAATCTTTATTTTAAAGCTAAGTAATTATTCCTGTCACGGTTAAACAAAAAAAAAACAGAATAAAAATCAAACCGTGTCTCGGGAAAGAAGTTTTCGGTGTAAGACGAGTAGTACACGGTTGACCGATTTTCTGAGTGCACTTTATTTCGAGTAGTTGAAGTTAACTTTTAAATCCTGCACTGATTCTTGATATTTATCAAAGTGATATTTTTTTATTTCATTCATTTACATTTCTTTTATAAAATCGTAAAAATATCAAAATTTTGGCCATAACAACGCGTCGTAAAAATTATGCAGAGAATGTATTTCGATAAGATATCAATTTTGTATATTTGTTTTTATTATTTTAGAAATCTTGGATTTTTTTTAGAGATCTATCGACAACGGTCGAGCCAGGTAAAGTAAACAAGTAAGTTTGAATCGCGGCACGCTCAAACGACAACTGAAGAGATAGCAAATCCAACAACACGATTTCCACTTACAGCCAGTGCGCGGGTATTACAGCTTTACAGCAGCGTGTCTTGTAATAAGGTCTCGGTATAGCGAGGAACAAGTATGCTATTATCGCATAGTACATTGGCGCAGGAGCTACAGAATGAATATATTTTGTCTAGGAAAAGGTTAATAAACTTTATTACCAGACCCCAAATAATACAACCATAATATTTAATACTTACAATTAATATTAGAAATTAAAAATGTAACAACTTTAACTCGAAGATACTTATAACGATTACAAAAATCATTTTTAATGGGTAGTAATTATGAACAATGAACTAACGTAAGTAAAATTAATTTGAAAGAATTTATTTTTTTATATAATATAAAATAAAACAATGATATCAAGTTTTATAATTTTGTTTATTCAGTTCATTGTCATATGTAATAATTTATTTAAATATATTATAACTCGTACGGGTATGTATGAGGTTTGAATATAATTTAACAACATTCGAAGATGCATAGATCATCGAGTGAAATTTAAAAACTCGTTTCAAGCAAGCAATGATGCATCTGTTGATTCAGGATGTGATTCATCTAAATACGAAAAAATATAATGAATACATGGTCTTGGTAGAGTACCAGATTCGATTCTTAATTGAGGAAAAAAAATATAAAATTATGTAATTGAAAAATTACGTAATGGAGAAAGAGAATGTCTTTTTTCTTTTGTTTTTGCATAGATATACATTAAAAATCAATTGATTAAACTAATAAATATAAAATACAAAACAAAAGTATACATTTTTGTATACTCATAGACGGGGGCGCTTTTGTGTGACAATATCGACGATGATTAGATTAGTTGAAACTGAAAGTGTGCCGTGTTAATGTAAAGAACGTTCAACTTGGTCAGTTTTCAACGTAGTGTTTGGTCAATGAAACCTAAATATTATGAAATTCGACTAAAAACAATGACAAAATTAACATTAATTTTTCAATGTGATATAGTCAAAGTATACTTATTACTATAGAAAAATATTTAGTCGTTTAATATAAAAAATATTGTGTAACATATTTATATATAGTAAATATATAATAGTCTTCCTGTTTTCATTTATTTTAAGATATTCTTAAACATCTAATATATTATTACGCATTATTTTCATGAAATTCATCCTATTACACGCAAGTCTTCAGGAATGACTAACGACATGCGTCAGAATCGTTCTTTTTTATCACTCTATATTATATATGTAAGTATTTATAATACATACACATTATACATACATACGTACATATGTATAGTATAATTAGTCTTAATTTTGTAGTATTGTAATCCCAATCATTACATAATTATTAGTATTAAGAAAAAAAAAGAATCTTTATCTACTTTTTTAATCATTAACAAATCAGTGAATTTATGTTTTCATTTTCTTTTGTGTTTCGTCAAATATTAAACATAAATAAGAGAAGGTAATAAAAGTACACGTGTCACAATTTCCTCATCTTTATTATTTTAATATAAAAATTCCGAGGAAGCGTTAGTTTTTTTTTTCTTTCCAATACATTGAAACTTCAATTCACTTCTACAATGAAATTTTAATCAAATCGGAAACGCTTTATTCTCTTTTATGATATATATATATGATTAATATCTACATACAGGGTGAATATTTTTCTTTTAAATGTTCTTTTCTCACCAACGAGATAAACGTTTTATCGACACTAATAGAAAAATCTAATATTTATTTTACAATACATTCAAAGCAACCAGCCCTTATGTTTAATACAAGATATTTTCTACGATACTCTTGTATATATATTTTTCCAATATTATTTCATATTATTTTGGGCAACCCTATATACATATATATATATATATATGTGTTTGTATATTTATTCGTTCAATTTTCTTACGATAATAGCTACTAGCACACACAAATTCTTTGTCCTTTAAGATCGGCTATCGTATCTGAAGAAATAAAAAGATTAAGGTAAAAACCGATAAAGTAATCGTCTTTCTTTATATCGAAATATTATATACAATAGAATTTTATCTTCATAAAAGTATTGAATTTCCAGTAATGACAAAGTAAGAACTATGCATGGAACAGTAATCTTTTTAATCTCGCATTATTATTAATTTTCTAAATATTCTCTCGAATAATACGTTCTCTTTTAGTATAATACAATTTTTCTATACACCATTTGAAAATATTTTTAAAAAATATTCCTTTATAGAATATTTAATAATATCGATTTAATATTAAATTAATAAATCATTCAGGAACAATTATAATGAATATAATAAATAATCGTATATATAACAATCAATCCGATTTACGTAATATATTTCAATAAAAATTCCTTGCGTTAATATTTTAGAAAGAGACAAGAAGAAATGAGGAAGAGAGGAAGAAGAAGAAGAAAGAAAAAAAGAAAAAAGTGAATATTAATGTTGTTAAAAAAATGAACGTCAGCGTGATAGCCTTGAATTAACACATACATAATCACGTATACAAATCTTTCGATTAAAAATTCGATTGTGTATAGGCATGGATTAAGAGTCCCCTCGGATATATTTGTTATACTAATGTAAATAAATGAAGAAGAAAAAAAAATTGATAAACGAAATTTAAAATGAAAGAGATAGATTTGACCAATAGGAGATTTGAAATAAGAGCCATCTGTCCCTATAAACGCACGGCCCTTTAAAACCGAAGGTTTGGGAGCTACCAAATTAAACAAAGATCGGTCGTCGGTTCGTGACAACCACCGCTAGTTTTCTTATGTTAGTAAACCAGGATAGATCTTGAACGATTCATCGTCGTGAACTACGTGTGGTGTGAAATTTTGACGATATTTTTTTATTTTATTTATGTTTCTTTTTCTGTTGAAGAAGTTCCTCGAAAAGTCAAGTGAATAAAAAAAAAAAAGAAAATAAAAGTATTATATATTATTGATAAAAATAGGTGTTGTTTAATTGATCGGAAAATACCAAATACTTTGAAGATGCATACCTCGAAGAAGGTAAATCGAAATAGTAACAGCAAAGAGAGTGGTAAGTCGAGAATTTTTGTCTTATGAATTATTATTTTTTTTTTCTGTGATTATCAGTGAGGTTTTGTCGTTGACATTTTTGTCATAGTTTAATAGATTCGATATTTTTTTTTTTTTGAAGATTCTGATTTTCGACAATGGTCTGTTTGAATGAAAAAAAACAACGTGATCATTGATAATCGCGTTTTCGTTATTTCGACAACAATTAATAGATAATTAATAAATATCGGGTCGATAAATTATCAATTAATTAATTGTTTTTTTATGTTCACTATTTAATAAGATTTTTGTTTTTCCAAATACACGATTTTAATATGAAGTATCATTATTGAGATATCGGTTTTTTTTATAAATAAAAATAATAATACATATATATATATATATATATATATTTATAATTTATAAAGAAATTATATTCTGTCGGTATTGTATTTATTTTTGTTGTGGTTGATTTATTGTTATTGTGATATTTATCCTACATGAAAATAGATTGACGAATTATGTTACTTGAACAACGATTCATATTATCTCGGTTCCCTTTGTTGAAAATATTATCGTATGCATTAAATTAATCATTGATTTGTTAATTTTTTTTTTTAAATATATTAATCATGTGTATGTGTATGTGGTTAGTGTACGGTTTATATATTGATAATACGAATTCGTCTGAAAGTAATTTATTTGTTTTAAATTGAAATACGTCAAAGTGATTAATTATAGTAAAACTTATTGAAAATGATTTATTTGTTTATTTATTATAATATGAATAACTTAATGAATATATTTTTCTCTCAGTTAACGCACGTCTTTTATCGAATCGATCAAAAATCAAAAATAAAATTACCGATCTGACGACGGAAACGATAGAAACTGCTAGGAAGCTTTTACAATTGGAATTGGATTGTAACTATCAGATAATACAAGTTAATGGACAAAGAAAATTTGGACCTCCATTGTATTGGAATGGTCCAGCTCCAGATCCAAAATGTGAGGTTTTCGTAGGTGGAATACCGCGTACAATTTTTGAACCAGACTTATATCCGATCTTCAGTCTGGTTGGATTTATTTATGAAATCCGTTTAATGATGGATTTCTCAGGAACAAACCGTGGGTTTGGTTTCATAATGTATACCAATCCGGAAGATGCATATCATGCTGTTAAGAAGCTCAATCATTACGAAATTTGTCCTGGTCATAGAATAGGCGTCGTTACCAGCATAAACCATCGTCGATTACAAATAAAACAATTGCCCTTGAACATAGAAGCTAAGAATGTAATACAGGTAATTATGTTTTGTGTTGTTATTTAATAAATTATTTATTATAAAAAAAAGAAAAAAGAAAAGGAAATTATTTGAATAAAAATGTTTTCAGCGAGTTTACGATATCACTGATGAAGTTTACGAAGTACGCGTTTATCGTAACATCGATGAATCAGAACGTTATGCATTAATAAGTTACGATACTCACAGAGGAGCTGCAATAGCTAGAAAACGATTATTACCCTTAACATTCAATCTATTTTCTAATAGTAAAGTTGTTATCGATTGGGCAAATCCTTCTTTTTATCCAACAGACGTGGTAAGTATGCTACAAGTATTATGATTGGATTATTCTGATGTGAATAATTATATTTAAACGAATGATTCAATGGATTAATGTAAGAATATTTTATCGTTAATTTGCAATGAAAATTTTTACGAGTAAATGCAATCAAAATATTCTTTTTGGGACGATTGAAGGAGACAAAAAGATCGATATTATTATTCGTAAAATTGGACGAATATTTGAATAAAGAAAAAAGTGATTGTATTCGTGTTTGCGATAGATAAGATATGTAATCGGTATTTTCGAAGTTTCTACAAAGAACAATGATGGTCTGCCATCACATCCTAGATCTCACGTAAAAAAAACGGAACGTGGGTACTTTCGCTGTTCGATTATTATTTCTTTACGAACGTCCATTTACAATCCGTGAGAAAAAAGGTACCACCAGGAGGAAAGGAAATCGTCGTCATTTCTTCAAATACGAATCCTTTTGGTAGAATCGTCTATCGCGCATGCGAGAGAGAACAAGAACGTCCTTGCAGTTCCTTCAATTTAATAAAATCTTTTTCACGGTCTTTTAGCGTTTCCTGTTTCACGTCACGTGCTGCGTTCTCTTTTTTTTTTCTTTTTATTCAACGAAAGTAATTCAATTATTTATCATTGAATAAAATCAAGTAAGAGTATAAAAGAATTATTACACAAATCCGATATATTTATATGTTTAAAAATGAATCTTCAGATTTTTTTTATATTATACTGTCAAACATGAAATGAAACAAAAAATGCATATATTTGAATTCAATTTTGCTCCATTACATATTTGACAATCAATATATTTGTAGTATCTTTTAATTAATATTTTTTTTTTATGTTAATGTACCACCGGTGGGTACACGCAGACATATTTATTTAATGTTCTGAAAACATACGTTTATAAAAAATAACAAATTTAATTCTATAAAATATATTTCTTCTAAAAGAAAATTTTCTTTAATACAAAATGATAATTAAAAAGATAACTTACTTATGGATTAATGATTTAATGAAATATTGTTTGATAGTATATCAATCTTTAGTAAAAAATATTTAATAGTCTGAATAACAAGTCTGGTAAAAATAGTTTGGCACGGAACGTGTCAGCGAAAACAAATTTCAATCAGTTTAACGATTTCAAAAATTCCCGCTGTCGAACGTGGTTATCGATAGGACGCGTAGTTAGTTCAGAAATGACCGCTGATTGGCGCTGCTAGTAGCAACCAATCGACGGCGTTGTACACTTTCTCTCTCTTTCTCCCCCACTTCAGTCGATCAGTTGATCTCGCGTGGAGTGCGTTGCGTTCGATAACTGCGTGGATTATTTTGTTATTTCTGTTAGACTAGTTTAAAAATATATTACAAAAATGGATAAAAACGTGTACAGTGATTATCGTAGTCCGTTAGCAACTAGATACGCTTCGAAAGAAATGCGATACAACTTCAGTGAGCAAAAGAAATTCAGCACGTGGCGTAAACTTTGGGTATACCTTGCAAAGGCTGAAATGGTTAGTAATTTTTTGTTTATATATCATATCGATTAGATTTATTAACGTTGTTCTTTTTATTCTAACCAAATTATATATTTTCTATATATACTCCAGTTATTTAAAATTTTAATTTTTATCTTTTTTGTATTACAGTGTCAGTTTTATTACACGCAAAGTTGTTTACTTTTTCTTATCCAGTTTGTTCGGTTATTTAAATTGAGATTTTATTTGCGATTGTTGTGTTGTTATCTAAATTATATGAACGTTTGAAATGTGTTGACAATATATTTTTATTTCCTTTAGATTATATTATTTTATTTTTTTTGTTTACAAAATTCTACGTGGATATGAAAAGTGTATTAGTAAATGTATTCTCTTGTTTATTTTTTAGAGCATAGGGGTTATCTGTTTTATTTTATAGGATATCGATTTTGACCTCCCAGTAGGAGATGTATTTTCAATGAAAACAATTTTTTATTTGAAGGAAAGAAGATTGATAGTTAAACTTGTTTATGATTCTGTCGAAATCCGAATCTTTCGCAAACACGAATTATCACGCGATTAATGAAATATACATTTTGATAAAGTAATAAACATTTTATTATATTTGTTTGTACCAGTTATTGATAAAGTCATAAATTTTTGTTCTACAATAAAAATAAGTCGGTAAAGGAGTAAGTATTCTTGTCGATCGTCGATGTAAACAAAATTCAAAATTCAAATAATTAATGAGAAAAAGGAAAAACTATTTTCTTTGCAAATTACGATTAACAAATAAAGTATCCTACGTTAGTTAAATAATAAATATAATAATACGAGTTGCTGATGACAGTTCGAGGAACGTGGTACTATTGACACGAATGGGAAGATCATTTTGACGAAGACGTTCGTTTCTTCAACAGAGAAGCCTTCAAAATCTGTTCAAAATTTGTCTAAAATATATGAACATAAACAATTAACTTTTGGCAGAAACGAGAACAACTGTATCGCGGATAATTTAATTAATCTCGACGAATCATTACCATCGTCGTATTCTTTGGACAAAAAATTTACTCGATCGAGATCTTTATCTTCGAATTTTGGTAAAGATTATATTTTTTTTTAATATTTTACTTTTTTTTTTCTACATTCTATATGATTTTTAAACGTTTAGAATTATTCGTATAAATAATATAATTATTAAAAAAAAGACATAAATTGAATATTTTAGCAAACGAAAACGTTAAACCGAGTAAGTCGAGTATTCAAGGAAGAGGAAAAACCAATCCATCTAAAACAAAGAATTCATCGAAAATAGTACCTTTTAATGGTGATGATGGTAATTTTAGATCTAATCTGAATTCTCAAAATTTATCATTTTTTCAACAGAATAATTCAGTATTTTCGAACGATACTATTGAAAGATCATCATTTCAAAACGATTTAAAATCGAATCATATAACTAAATTTGAGGGTGATCCCAATAAGAGAAATAGTTGTTTAAATTGTCAATTGAAAACTACTTTGCTTCAATCGGAAGAAGTATTATGGAAAAATGATTTAATTCAATCTTATCTATTTTCCCAAGCGAATAATAATAATAATAATAATAATAATAATATCTCACAATCTTATTCTAATATTAACACAAATTTTAATCAAAACTATTCAACGAATTTAAATAATCAGAATTGTCAAACTAATCAAATTAATCTAACTAATCATCAATGGTATCCCATAAATATTCCAAATATGATTAATTATAACAATCCAAATGAACAAACGTATAATTCGCAAGATTTTCAGCAGAATCAATTGTTAGGTGAGATTTATAATTTACCAAATATTTTTCCTAAAAATGTTACGAAAAATGATGACAATAATAAGACTAACGTAAATGCATCTTCTTATTACTCTCTTTGGCCGCCGGTTGATCATTTCGAACAAGAAAAAGACATTAATTGCATTAATTTGATAAATCCATTGAATTGTTACGTTCAAGAAGATTTTTCTTCAGGTAATGATAGAAATAATAACACTTTTATCACATTAAATCATTCCCAGGGTAGACCAATTCTGAAAAAAAATTTATGATCTCGATAAGAATTTTTTTTTTTAATTTTCTATTCTCTTTATTAATTAGATTAATCATTATTAATATATCATTTATAAGTTCTACAATAGGTATATAATTATAATCTCAGTGTAAACCTTATTAAGGTTTCTTTAATGATGTTAAGTATAACTAATCAATATAATTAATCATATCAATAGGAATATATTCATTTGGATCCACAATATTATCATTTTTATAAATCACATTTTTCTATTTAAATATCCATAATCTATAACTGGGAATATATTATCAGTTTTTGTTTTTTTTTTAACCCATTAAACACACCATATACTCATTTTATTACTTTTTTAAAAATATTTTTCGTTCTTTAATATTTTATTACATATATACATAAATACAAGTGAACAATGTATAAAAAAAAAAATATCTTAACAATCATTAATCTATCATATTATTACAATCTTATTATTTTTTTTTTTTTTATTATTTTCCCTTTTTTTCTCTTCAATATTATCTTCGACGAAAAAATGAATTTATTTTGTCAAGTGAAAATTATTTTTATTGTTTCTTACAGTATAATTATATATTGAAATAAATATTTCTATCAATATATTATAATATTTACATGTATTAAAAAAAAGAAACTAATTGTTTAAGTCATTTCATTAAACTAGACATAAATCAATATTCGTTTGTTAAGTTTCAATCAATGACACAAACCACACCTTTCTCGGATTCGTAATAATAATTAATCTTTGTACGATATTATTATAATCAATAAATAACTTAAACATTTCGTTTTATGATAAATTAATAGACTCGTTGGAATTATTTATGATTGTAATTGGCCACATTTCATACAGTAAGTAGGTTTTTCGTCATTCTGTAAACACAAGTTACACATTCTGTAATTTAAATTACGTATATCTATTAATAAAAAATTAATAATAAAAAAGGGATATGTTGAAAAACTTACAATTGAAACTCCTATGCTACGTGCATCTATTATATATGGAAAATTTCCACAAATTGAACACTCTTGTAGAATATCTTTATTTCGATTTGTAATTATCGGTACCTGTATTAATAAAATGATTTATTAATAAAATCTATAACTAAATAGTGCTTTATAATATTATACTAATTGTATACAAAAATGTATACTTTATTTGAACATGGAGGAGCACATAAATCGCAGTAAACTCTTCCTTCATTATCCTTGTAGACATTGTAATACTGAAATATATCTGCTTGAGGTATCTGCACGTGAAAAAGAAATAGAAATATTCATAATGAATAATAATAATAATAATATTAAAAATGTTATAAAAACATAATAAGAATTCTCGTTTACCTTTTCTTTTCTACATATTGTGCATACATCTGTAATTGTCGTAGTTGCAACCTGGAGTGTAGTACACGGGTCCTTGAATATATGTAAATTAAAACGATCGTCTTTTTTTAATTGATTTTCATTATTTTCAATAAGTTTTATAACTAATTCTAAGTTTACCAACTGCTGGAGTGTCGACACATTGAAGATATAAATCTTCTGTTTGGACTGCATAATTATCGCATTCTCTGAAAATAATTATAAGAAATATTATAATCGAACAGAATTAATAATACAATTATTTTGATTAATTATTTTGAATAATTATTTAGAAAACACTTACGGCATGTAAACTGGATCGATTCTATTGTTTCGTTGGAAAACCGATGATATGATTTTATTTCTGTTGCAATGTGGATATTCAGTGACTTCGTGTCTAATTGATATTAAAAAAAAAAAAAGAAAAATAATAATTGTAAATTATTAAAATTTGTATATATAAATGTACTTGAATTAAATTTGTTTTCTTTTTTTTATAGCTAACTAATATAATTAATAAGAATGTAGAAGAAATGCACATAGTCGATGCGTAATCCTGTTCAAGGCATCTTTGATTTCTTGGTTTAACATCATCCAACGGTAAAAATCTCGAATACGTATGAACCTCTTCTTTCTTATCTTTCGAATCTGTTTTAGATCTTAATTTCTTAACCATTTTTTTATTTTTCATTTGATTAAATTGTTTGTTTCCTTTTCGAGTTTTATTCGTTGAAGAGTTGTTGTTGTCGTCGTTTGTATCGGATTTCGGTGTTTTCGTTACTTGACTCGATCGTAATTCTTTTACATCGCTTTTTTTATTTTCTGTAAGATATACACTAATCGTAAGTACAAAAAATAGGTTTGTTCAAAAAATTTATTTTATGATTTATTAATGAATATAAATTTTTTAATACTAATTTTTTGCTTTTTACAATATTTCAACTTACATTAATCTATTTGTCGTATTATAATTACCGCTACACTTTATTTTGTTTTAATTTTTATTTATCGAATTTATGTTTTCTCACATTCGATACGATACTTTTACCTGTTATTTCTTTAGAATCTTTATTATGAACAGGAACTTTTGCCTCATCGTTCTCGTTGATAGTTTGCGTTTCTAGTTCGACACTTTCAGATGTAATCGACAATGCTTTAGGTTCGATTTCTTGAATCTGTTCTATCAGAAATTCATCCCTCGGGGATTTTTCAATAATCGGAGCTCCCTGTAGCGGAATGTGACTAAAAAAAATATAATTTAATTATGCATTTGTTAAAGTAAATATATTAAATTATCCAATTAATTTTGTTTCGTGATTTACGTAGTAACAATTTGTTCCTTGGATCCGGTAGAAGTTGTTATTTCCATTGTTGTGCTTGGTGATGCACAATGCACTGTTACGGTCATTTTCGTGAAACCTTTGAAAAATGAATTCATTTTTATATTTCAATAAAGTTTATACCAATTGTAAGCTTGTTGATTGAAAGTAGTACGAATTTATTCGCATATTAAATTAAAACAAAACAAACAAAAAACACGAATTAGTTTTTTGCTTTCAAGAATGTATCGTAGTGGTTTATACTAAAAAATTATCCCTAAGTACGTCATTTAAATTATACTAATTTTTTTAATATACAATCATTGATTCGTCAATCTTTTTATCATCTCATAGTGTTTATTTTTTTTTATATTTTTTTATATGGACCCTTAAATTTTTTCTGAATGTTTCTCACTCGTTAAAGCTTTAGTCGCATTGTCCTTTATTTCATCTCGTTGCACTTGGCTTTCCATCGCTAGTTCTTTATGATCGATCTTTTCTATTACAGCTTGATCATTTTTCTTATGCTGAGGAGGAGAAGGAGGAGGCAAAGGTTCTGATTTTTGTTCCTCTATCTGTAAAGCTTCAGTTTTGCAATTGCAACTGTATAATATAAAAATAATAATTTCGATTAAACACTTTTTTATATACGCTTTTTTTTAGTTTTCGTTGGAATATTTGAATTAAAAAAAAAACAAATTTCGACAAAGTATAATAAACTTACTTAGAATCACAGGGAAGATTAATACTATCGCGTAAAAGTTTGATCACGGTTGCACAAGGAGCACATTGCGAAGATAGATTTGCCAAAGGCGATTGAGCTCCCAAATTTTGAAGTTGTTGATTGCAAAATTCGCATCTACTCATGGTTTGTACCAGAACTTCTTTCAGTTCGCATTTACAAGTCTGTTAATTATTTTTTTAAATAAACAGATGATTATAATTGAGTTAATTTGTATAAAATGAATTATTCTATTAATAATTTATTAACCTGAGATTCCACTACGGTTACATCTTTCGGTTCAGTTTGAATTTCAGCTATTTTTACATCAGAAACTGATGGTACACTTGTTGGTACATCAACGTATTCTCGTCTACGAGCAATACTAACTCTTCGCAATCTATGATCTGGTTCAACAGTTTCAATAGTTTGATCATTTTTTGGAGATACTTTGATGGTGCTAACGCTAGTCGCTGTATCATGTTTGACAGTCTAAATAATCAAAATATATTTGTTTTTAACAACACAATCATACATATACATATTTTTGATAATAACAATGTTAAAATATACTTCGATATGTGGCAGAGCATAATCTTGGTGTTCCGAGAAAAGTAATTCCTTTTCCTGAAAATACTTTTTATAGAAGGCACATTTATTTTTCCAAATACTAAAAAAAAAACAATAAAATATCATGGAATGTTTTTTCGAATGAAGTAATAGAATAAAAATTGTAGGTTTTAAACTTACGCTAGTACGATTAGAACATCTATCAGAAAAAATAATGATAGTACAAAGCTGAAGAATACCATCATAATTTTGATAGGTGTAAAATTGTCACTGTCGTAAGGTGACAAGAGTAGAAATAAACTGGCGATGAAAAATAGCAGAAAACCCAGCATGGAGAATGTGAACATCTAAAGCATACAGAATTTTGTTTAAAATAAATGAATTTGTTGATATTATTATATAATAATAATAAAAGACAGAATAAAAATGATTTTTACCGGAGTAATTGGTAGACTCTTTACGCCGTATTGAAAAATAATTTCCAAACTCGTTACAAAAGCGTAGATACCGTTTAAAATAATGAACAACAAGCAAACGATTGTAGGCATTGGAGAACTTGGTATAAAAAGTATATAAACTGCCAGAAAAAATAGGAACATCGAAGTGATCTATAAATCAATATAAAATAAATTGTCATAGAGAATTAATCATCTTTCCTATGAGAGAAGTATCTCACGAAATTTCATCTTATTTTACTTACAAATTCAAAAACCCTAATAGGTTTTAATACAGACGTGTAAGGAGTGTTGTCTTCTTGATAAAGTAGTTGTTTCGATTCGTCATCGTTTGTGGGTTCTTCCTTGTCTGATTAAAAAACAAATAAAAAAGGATTTTTATAAATATATCTCATTTTTGAAATGATCTTGTCTGAAATTTACCTTGTTCAGACATACTTTATTACGATCTAACGAGAAATATATATTTTTAATCCTTCTGTCAAATAATTCTTTACGAACGGTTTATTCTTGTGTCAATGGTCATTCATTTATTTTTTTTTTTTATTGACACGGGTTGGCTATGGCTTTTTTTTTATTTAAAACGATCGCTATATTGTGTTCATTTAAATATTATAAAATAAGATATACATTATCATTTACAGAAAACGAATAAGTTTGCATCGCTGAGAGTGCATTGTTTTTAATTGATTGAAAGAAAATTTTTATTACAAATGATCGCATTGTCGTTATGATTTCGTACACAAATTAATTTTACATACAGAAATTTTTACAAATAAAAATAATCTATGAAAATATTTCAATAACCATATAAGAAAATTAATAATATGTCGATTAGATATAAAACAGAAGTAATCACGGACAATCCAATGGTCGTAATCAATCTCCAGATTTCTTTAATTTCGTTTTTTCTAGTAATACTAAAAATTTGAAAGGCAGCTAGTAACAATATCAGTGCACCGACTACTCCGAATAGAAACATCTAAAAATAATCAAAGTTTGTAGTCCTTTGTGGATACGTTGAAAAAAATAAATTAAATCGATTTAAATGAGCTATTAAATATTTATTTTAATATTAATATATTAAAAGAGAGTAAAAATTTGATAGGATATACTTTGACCAACCGGTGTTTCCGATATTGGATCGCCACCAAATTGGCTGATAATGTCAATAAATGTTATAAAGGTAAATGAACCAAATACCAAAATTAAAAGAACCTTGTCCGTTTCCGTGTAAGGAGATTCGTTGATGATCGTGTAAATGGTTAAACCAACCAGTGAAGATAACAATAACTAAATCATTCAAAAATATGATAAAATCGTTGAATGATTATTTTGTTGATAGAGAATACTCACGAATTGTAAAATTCGTATAGGTTTTATTATCGGTATATGTTCGTGATCGTCATCGTACGTTGGTCCGTGTTCATGATATGTTGGTACATTGTAAGGGTTTGGTATCATTAATTAATATAACTCGAATTTATCAAATTTCATCTCATAAAATGAACGTGTAATATTTTTCCGAAAGTTTCAATAAATGATGTATTTAACCATAATCAAACATATCCTTTTAAAATGGTTTATAGATCGACTTGAATATAGCACGAGAAAGGTTTACATAGATTCATCAACCTAATCGATTATTATTTTATGATCGCGAGTATGTATATGTAAATGAAAGTGTCATATAAATATAGATCTATTTTTAATTTTTTTCATTTTATTTTATATTGTTTTTTTAATTATATCATACATTTTGTTGATAATATTTATTCATGTCGGTGAATATTATAAGTGTATTAACATAAATTTGTCTATTACTAAATTGTACAAGTGGTCAAGGTGCTGCTGTGTTAGATATATAATATAATAGTAAATTTATTATAGTATTATAAGCGATAGCACTTTTTTTTTTTCATTTCTATTATTTCTTAACATTAATGTTTTATATAATCTTTGATAAATACGTATATAAAATACGTATAAAATGTTTATTTGTGTTTATTTGTTAAACCTATAGAAATTATTCTTATATGTTTGATATTTACGAATTGTTATATTTAATAAATGTGGACGGATTCATTGCTTATATATATATACCTATATGTACTTATGCATTAATTAATAACATAATATTATAAGATTTCTTATAAGATATTTAAACTTTGGACTTTAGCGTTATACAATAATTGTTTTTTTTTATTTTTGTTTCAAGATATTTATTAAAATCTGAGAACTTCTTTAAATTGTATCGATATTCTCAAAGACTGCATAATATTTTAGAAAAATTATTCAATTTATTGATTGATAAGACACAATCGATTAATAATAAAAATATGAATTTGATTTCGAGAAGATTTTGTTTTTTTTGGATTACGAACACATTCGGTGATAATTCATACTTTTAGATCATGAAATCTTTCGTTTTAAATTAATCGATGATTATATTTCTAAAATAATACTTGTTCATTAGTTCTTCATGTTTTAGTTGAATACTTTAAAATCAAAAATACTTCGGCGACAAAAGCTAATGCATTTACAAAGATGAAAACTGCTGATGATATTAACATGTCCATGTATTGTTTGCTCGGATATATTTCGTTATTTACCGCGTAGTAGGGCCTTTGAATGGTACGCCAATTATGAACGACTAGACTACCAGCTACAATGTGTAGAATTGCACCCAACGAGGCAAACAATATCATCTGTAAAAAAATATATTTAATATAATTAATATTAAAATAAATTAATTATTTACATAATACAAAATATCATAAAGTAATCTATTACATAAATCGAATTTTGTTTTTGTCGATTTGAATTATTCAAATAAAACTATTCGATCACTCGTAACAAGGAGTTACGTAAGATCGATTATACTTTAAAAAAGTGTAATCGGGAACAATCATTCTCATAGATTGACGTGTTAGTTAATACGAATCACAACATCTCGTTGATTATCTAAATAAAAATACATTGTATTGAAAAATGTAATACCTGTGCGCGAAAAATATTTAATATTTTTTTCTTTTTTCAATAAAATCATCGAGTTGATTAAATAACCATTTGATCACGTTTATATCATTCGCATTGTTACTCAAACTTATTGTAAATATCAAATTAAAACAAATTGAGATAACTAACTAGTATTTCGTGCATGAATCAAACGCCTTCTTACCAAGTCTCACGAACAACAGGTTTTTTTTTGCAATGTTACGTTATAGCAAGTTCCAATCGTCCGTTAAGCGTGCACCGATACTATTACATCCGGTGTGTATAGCTAGTCACGAAGGAAACGAGATGTTGCTTGTAAATACCTCGTGGACCTTGATGCGACTTCTAATTATTATCGTAAACGTCTTGTAGCTTTAGTAATGAGTCAGCTGTATAAACTAATCAAAAAAAGTACGCCTGTTTCTTTGTATGCTATGTCGTGTATGTATATATGTATGTATATGAGTGTGAGTGCATATCTGTATACCTTATTACATTACTATCGATACCGAGTAATAATTCTGATACTTATTCTCTCGATGAGAATATTTCGACGTATTATTGAACGATGATTAAATAATTATTCAAATTTATTTACCGTCCTTTTTGGTAACCGATCTCCAAGTAAATGGCATATAATAAAAAGCGTATTTATCATAACATAACCAGCCACCGTGACATAAATGAAAGCTGCATCATCTAATTTAAATCGTGGCTTGTTAAAGACTTTCTGAAGCGAATTTAAAGGATCAACTAATAACCCAATTGCGAAGATTGATAATATCTGTAAATGTAAAATGTAATTTTCATCAATTATTATTTTCATTTCATGTTAATTATATTATTTATTTTGGATGTATGTATAAATACTCACGATTTCGACAACTTTGAAAGCAATGGGTATATGTTTAGAGATTTTGGTTTCTTTAGGAACTTCAGGTGTCCTTTGTGTTTCATCGGCCATTCTGACCCTACGATGTTTTCCTTTACCGTCGCCCAGCTTGGAAGATTACTAGATCCACCTTTAAAAACGATCGATATCTTTTATTATCCCCTTTTTCCGCAAGAAACAGAATTGTCTACCCTACGAGACGTGCACTGTGATAAACATCAATACCCAAGTTGGGGTTGAATCATAAAAAAGAGGGTTAAGATAGATCAATGTAAGAAAAAGAATTTCAAATTACACGGTAGTTCATTTTTTTTATTCTCACCATTTATACAAATGATTTATTTTATTTTCCTTCGAAATATTAGGTTGTCAAGTATGAAATGAAATAAAAAATGTACATAATTGAATTGAAATTTGCTCTCCATTTCATACTTGACAATCTAATATATAAAATTTCAACCTACGAGTATATTTTTGTTATTTTTCAATACGCTGTTAGAAAATATTATTACGTTAAAAAATTACCGATAATAATCTATCCCTAAATGAACTATACAGTTTTAACGCGTACCATTGACAACAGGTTTTTATTTTTTTTCTAATCTTTTTTTATGGGGGAAAAGAAAAAAATATTATCTAAAATGAAGGAGTAACGAAAGAAAAAGTAGTTCGTGGATAACTTCGATAACGTCATTCTCTATTTCTCATGAAACTTAAAAGACAAGAAAAAAACTGATTATGGGAATTATCTAAAGCGTATTAATTACGATCGTTGCAGTTGTCTCCACGTATGCTTTTAAAAGTAATTTAAAAAAAAAAAAAAAGAAGAAATATCTAAAAGGAATAGAAACAGGTCGTTCTCATAGATAACGTCTAATAAATATTTTATAATACTTCGGCCGTACGTGTATGTATGCCTGACCTATGCTACCGCAATTTGTTCTCATTCGTATAACCCACGTGTTATCGACCAGCAGACTATACTAACTAATTTTCATAATTTTTATAGGATTTTCTCTCTAACATAAGAAATATAATCTCTGATAACCGAACATTTAAACAATAGATAGCATATACTATATATTAGGTTTACCGGAAAGTTCTGTCTGATTTTGGAATAAATCAAAATACACATTTTTCTTACCGTCAATAAACTCTATTAAATAATATAATTATTATTATTATATGTAATATTTAAAAAATTAAAAAAATTACTATAACTGACCTGAATCACACGTGGTATGATTATTAATCGTTTTTCCAGATTTGTTCACCAATAATAAAAGTTTTATTTTTATAATAAAATAAACTATTCCACTTTCTTATTGAACAAAAAAAAAGATAATTTATATTTAATTTGTAATTTTCATTGATCACAGATGTGCAATTTGTTGTCGGTTAAGACGTTGTGCAGTTTAGGTTTTTTTTTCTTTAAATCTTTTTTTTCCCACCTAGTTTATTTGGAATTTTTCGACAGGATTTTTCAATGAAGAAACGTAAGAAACACACTCGGAGAACGCGCGAGTTAAACTGGAACCCTAAGCGTGACGCATTGAGTTCTAATGCTGTGTGTAAAACGTACGACGCAGCAAGCTCGAAGCCGAAACGCTATTCGTCGACGACACAACGACGTTTTTAAGCTTCATTCACATTCGTAACACTGACGGTAATATCCTCGAAACATGCTATTACGTTTAGGTGAAATTGTATTACACACATACACACACACCAAAAGATGCGATTTATAAACATTAAAACATTTCATTGAGATATTTTATCACGTGTTTTTGAATACTATTTTATTTACAATTTCAAGATCTCTCTTTCTTTTTCATTCTAAAGATTATGTAAAAGAACAACATTTTACATAAGAAGTTCTCCGACTGAATAAATCGTTCGTTTGTTTGTTTTTTTTCTATTAATAATTTAATTAAATATTATTATTGACAAATTATAAATATGTATAACTCTGTTTCCTATTTTCATTGTAACAACATTGACGTATCGAATATTACATATTATATTTAAAATATATTCATTGAATTATTTTATATAATATTTCTCGTAGTAATATTTTTGTTCGTTTGCAAAGTTGTAAAACAGGACGACGCAATTAACACATCATTACTGAATGAAAAACACACACACACACAGAGTCTAGTTTTATTTAATTTATGTAGGTATGTATAATATTCTTATTTTTTCTCTTCTCTTTTAATGTAAATTAAAATGAATGTAAATATCACATAGCTCGGATAATATTGTGCAAGCATGAATCACTTTTCTCAGGTTTTCTTTTATACTGTCTATAGTCGAATCGATTGTATCACAAACATAGTAGAAAAACTTACGTTAGTTGTTTCTTATAAACGCCATGGACTTTCCTATATTATTCCTTGAATCCGTAATATGACAGGAAAATCTAATCGTAAAATAATATATTCTCATTTTTAAATAAAATTATGATATTAATCATTCATTTTATTTTATTATTATTAAATTAATAAATATATATACGAAAAATATGCTTTACAAAAACATCTATGATCAGATTACATTTCTAATTCAAAATTATAATAAGGTACACGTATGGTAATATATATTCTTCACGGTAAACATAATATTATCTTTTACGTGATACACACGAAGAAAAGAATGTAGATATCACCGACATACCATGGGTGTAGTAATCTTCCTAAATTGCTTTTGAAGATGTATTAGTTGGAAGATATACGTCCTACGACATACATGATTCATCATAGTCTTTATAAACGTAGTACTTATTATAATACATTGTATGCACATATGAATGCTCTTTTTTATAGGACGAAATATTTCAATTTTTATTTCAACTTAAAATCCAAACCCAAGGGCTTCCAACAAATATTTACAATAATTGCATGTATCGATTCTGGATCGTTTTACATTTTACCTTATTATTATACATATAATTATTTTTACAATAAAATTCATTGACCAGGTGCATAAAACATCTTTGTACTTTAATAGAAATCGCAAGTTAAGCAAGCGTAGTAATAATTAATATTACTTACTCGTATCTTCATCACTCTAACTATACTACGCTTATATGCTAAATAGTTGAAAGTACGTAGTTGAAGAAATAGTGCATAAGAGTTACATCTTTTCTTAAGCGTATATGCACACACACACACGTATACGCACAAACACAACACATATTTTACACAACACGTAAAAAAATACAATAAACACTGTATGTTATTTATTAGAAAAGAAAAGGAAAGAAAAGAACTAGAGTCTTAAATTGTTTGTCCTTGATATGTTGAAAAAAGACTTGGTAAATATTTAGACAGATCGTTTTAAAGTAAATTCACCTATATATGAAAATGGCCTCGCATTGAAAGCTATTTAAATGATAAATTTCAAAGTATGAGGTTCTTCGTTAATCATTAGTTTGTATATAGATCTATGTCACGATCATTCATTATAACATCGATCTATCATTCAGTATTCGTAGAAAATTATAATACATGATCTATATAAATACAAAAACAAAAAAATAGAGGATTTTTTTTAATAAACTTCAGCGATCTTTCGATTTAACTTTAATTCCAGTGTGTGTAATATTTTTTATATTTATAATTACATGAATTTAGTTTTATTGTAAAATATATATTAGAGGAACTAATGGTCACCAAGAACTGAGATTTTTTTAAACAGGAAATAAAGATTAACCTTGCAACATGTTAAATACATATTTTCATAGCTGCAATCATTGTGCAATTCGCTTCAAAAATAACCTATGGATATTCATCGTAGATATGCGTTTACTGTAATGCAATAAAACGAGCACGTGTTAAAAAAGCAATAAGAGGAGGAGGGAAAAAATAATATAAAAAGTATACGAAGAGACACGAAGCATAAACAAATATATATATGACACAAACGTATAAGTATATATATGTATTACATAACATACAAGTTGTTAATATTACAAATTATATCTGAAAATTAATAAATTAATATTATTTAATTCGTTTCTTAACACATATTCGTCCGGTAATTTAAAAAAAAAAAATTAGAATTCAATTTATTTATAATTAAAAAATAGAACAAGAATCAATTATTTTCTGTAATATACAAGAATTTTTGTCATGTTGACGAGAACATGTATTAATAAAGCTGCAATAATATAATAATACAAAAAATCTCGAACCAAAATGATTATATTTATTATCGTAATGCGACTTAAACCATTACCAGTAAACTGAATAATTAATTATTAAAATATTTCTTTCGTATCATCAAACTAACAAAGAATGTTTTTAAACGTTCAAGTTAAATAAAAACATTCTGTATATTATTGTATATACATTTCCGTGAGCAGGAAAAGATTGCATGCTTCGGCAAGCGCAAAAGGCGCAGTCTGATCTTCATTGACGATTACTACTGTGTACGATCTTCCTATTGGCCTTGAACCACTCACACTGGTATCCTTTGTGGACATTTAATAGTAGTAAGTATATATTTAAGTACATATTGAGAAGGGAGTCGGTTCACTAACAAAAGCATCGTTCTTCTATATCGAACCTTACACGTGTTTCCTTAACATGTCTCTTCTTTACTTACAAATTAATTTTTTAAATTCTACAAAATTAAAATCTCTCATTTCTTTAACAACATTGTTCATATTCCTACAATTAATTCATATAATTAACCTATTTGATAATCCTTTTCTCTTGTTCATAATATTTAATTATTATTATATTTTTCAAATCATTGTAAAAATCCCAATACCGGAACGGTAAATAAAATGAGTTTATTTCAATGTAAAGGTTATGCTTATTGTAAGCTAATTAAATAATAGTAGTTATTATTATTATTATTTATATTATCGTTATAATATAAATTACATCACATTAGAGAATACTTTGATAATGAAATTATGGATAATCATCTCTTATAATGTTATTTATTCTGTTATTATTAAAGAGTCGCAAGGACACGTTATATGACCTAAGTTTGCTTCACACATCGAGAAATAGAGTCTCGTATTACATGCTCGTGCCCATAACACATGCCCTTATTATATTGCATACTATTATGACTGGTTAACTATTTTTAAAAGTTAAGAGGAAAAACGTAACTACGAGTTCGAACGTTCTCGATGAAAAGTTTTATTTCCTTGTATATTTATTTATTATACATACTTATTTGTTTTCGAATAAGAAATGTGAATAAGAGAAGAAATATTTTCTTTTTTTCTTCCTTTTTTTTATAACAGGTAAAGTAAATGTACGACGTAGTTGCATTTAACCTTCTTAGTATAGTGTAGATCGTGTTTGGTATTGATCCGTAAAACCATACCACCAATTTACTTAAATGTATCACCGCAAGATTATGGCGTTAACAACTTTAGAAATACTGCTGATATGTAATCAGTAGTTATACTAGTTTTTATATTCTGGAACAGGAAGTGACGTCACGTATTCTCCTTCCCCCTTGTTTCTTTTTCTGACACGTTTCTTGAATAATATAAATATATCGTTAAGAATTATTTAATAAGTAATAACTTAATTCCACCTACCAAATGACAATCTAAAAATAAGATTTTGTTGTTGTATACTTGTGTATTAAAAAAATTTGAACTACCATACGATAGCTGTGTTTTGAAAATTCAAAAGGAAAAAAAAAATGAAATTTATGATACTTACGTTAGGGTTAATTACTCAACCGTGCATGTAAGAACGTTCTTCCTTTCTGATTCACCAGGGTCAAATTAAATACGACACTTGTAATTAACATGATTACGTATCCGGATCGTGGGTATACGGTTTAACCGGTCAGCCAAAACGACGATGACCGCCATGAGGTCAAGTGGATTAATTGATCTAACAATAAGTAATGATTTTCATGCACCACGCCTCTTATCCGGTGAAAAGACGTTCACCCACCTATCAGTTTACTTTCTTTTCCTGAAATCGATAATTATTTTATCAAACTGTAAATATTAATTAACAATAAATTAATATTCAAAGATGTACTATGCTTACTCGATATATCAATTTAGAGTTGACAATCATTATAAAAAATCTTAATTCTTGACAAAGATAGATTATAATGCAATATGTTTACTTTACATTGAAAGAAAGAAAATATCGATGTTTGGTATGGAACACGATAGAAGATTAAAAATGAATGATAAGATTTATTTTGTTTAGTAACAAGCATAAAGGATGGGAGGAGAATCATTTTAATTCGTTGATATTCTTGATTGATATTTTCCTAACCAACGAATAATCACTACGAGGAACAATGCGATAGAATTTATCAAACAGGCCAAAGCCACGATCAGTTTTCTTGTATTGTTTTCTTGTCTGTGAAAAAAATATTATTATTATTATTATTATTATTATTAATTGATGTTTTATTTAATTAGAATTTGTTAATAGTACAATAAAATACCTTAGAATTGTTTCACTATTATTGGTAAAGATCTTTGACCAATCTATTCCCATGAAAAATTGAAAAAAGCAGCTAAGTATGCTTCCGATAAAACCGATCACAGCAAAGCAAACTTCCTAATAGAATTTCAAATGATTGTTTCTTTTTTTTATTTGTGATGAATATTTTGAATAATAACTTACAAGAAAAGTATGAGGTTCTTCGATATACATAGCTAAAATTTCTGATGAGTTTATGATAATGTAACCTGTTATCAAACCAGGTACAACGATTCCAAAATATTCAACACCAATATGTGAATCAATTGGTCGTATATAAGCTGCAGTTCCAACGATACAGGCAGACTAAACAAATACATTTGATTTTTCTTTAGTGATGTGAAACATTTAATATTACGAAAATAATTATGGTGTTAGGTTAATAAGTATTTTCAGAATTTTCAAAATATTTTTTGTAACCAAATAAATACAAAAAAAATTCAGGTTCTTACTTTAACATTGAATTAATAGAAACATACTAAAGAAAACATTTTACAAATGAATAATCTTCTCTCAATTATATTTGTTCTTATATTTCCAGGAAGATCGCTAAATGGAACTGGAATATTTCCCATGTTTATATTTTAGAAAATTCTTTTTTTTTTTTATAAAGAAATTAAATTAAATTAATTATAATCACAGAAAAATATGACGATGATGTTTTATTGCAACGAAGTATGCAATATATTTGCATCAATTGATTCAATTAATATTCGATGTTTTAAATATCGTTGTATCGTTGAAAAAAAATCAATCGAGATATGTTTATTGGGGGAAGAAAAAAGAAAGAACAATTATTTATTGATAAATTGAATAAATTTTAATAGAAATAATGAAATCCATTCGTGATCTTTTAACAAACATTAATTTTGTTCTTAGATTACTCGAATTGGTGAGTAAATAATAATTACGTTAAGATACAAAAATAGTATTAGTTTGTAACATTAAAGTTATCTTATTATCTTTATCTCGTTATCTTATCCAGGTAATATGTCTATTAGGAATTATTTATTATCATCATACTCTTGGTACAAATCAATTGTTGATCCTTCATGGTTGGTTTTCCATTGCATTTTCTTATATACTCTCTTACATTTGGGAAACTCCTGATCACTGGGTGGTTAGTTAAATAAATGTTCCTATTTTATTTAACTTCAATATATTTTTAAGAAAAAAAAAACAAAAATATATACTTTATTAATCTTATATCATTTTATTTTTCAAGGAAGTATTTGCTATCGGAGTTTACGTTGTATTAATGGCAATCACTATATTTACAGATTTAACACTTCATTCCATTTTACCTGCAACTTTAGGTATTTATAATTCAAACACACAAACATCTATCGCTTATTTAGAATTTTTTTTTTCTCGAATAAATTTGTAAAAGATTTTTTTTTATATTTCGTGTAACAATTTTTTACAGCCGCTCTTCTGGTCGCTGATTTAGCGTTTGTAGTTGTAACTAAAGCATCGTAAATTGAGTTTCGAATGTAAGGATTTGATAGTTGTTTGAAGATACGATGAAAATAATTTAAATAAATATAAACAAGAAAATTTTATGGTGTTTAAGGGTTTTTTATTTAAGGATCTCTTTCGTTGGGATTATTTTTTTTTAATCAATGTTCTGACAATTCCATTTCTTGTGGTCGTAATTCTGCAATCAAACATACTTGTCTTTTTTCCATCCAAATTTTCGTACAAATATCGAACATCATTAGGAAGGAGCATACTATTAATATTATATAAAGTAAACATTATTTTATATAATTAAATTACATTGTTTGTGTATTGTATAGTACAACTATAAATAAATTTATAATATGAACTAATTACTTATTAAAACTATTCCAATTATTTTCTCGTTACAATGATTTTGATTAATAATCGGTGTAATTGTGTAATATCTAATGATGCCTGATAAACCTGCTATCCAATATAAAATAATACCGATCAAAAAATAAGTGAACTCCTGTTGAAGAAAATTTTATTCAAAATGTTTATATTATTTATTATTATTATTATTATTAAAAATATAAAATGAAAATATTGAATAATACCATGACACTTTTATTTTTCTGAAAAATATGTGCTAAGCTCAAAACAAGCAGGATAATAGCATAAGTCATTGAATTTATCGAATATATTATCCATAACCACATTGGTATAGAATATTCTTCACATTCCGATAAAATATTCATACAAACGCATACTAAAACCTAAACTTTATTTTGTACTTTATATTATCTGTAGAAAAAAACAATTTTTTATTAAAGGATTTACGTACCAGTTGAATTATCTTTAATAGAAGACTGTATTCTTTTAAAAGACGTTTCACAAAATCGTTCATGTGTCAAATGGATTTTAATCAACACGAAGTTTATCACGTATGACATTATTTATTTAATTAAATATAGTATGATATGAAATTAAAAAATAAAAACATTCGCAACTCGTCAATTATGATGCATTAAATGAATATATTAGATCTACCAGAAAGTTCTGTCCGATTTTGGAATAAAACTAAATACAAATTACGAACAGAACTTTTCGGTAGATCTAATATATATCATTTTTATATATTTTATTATCTGGTTATTTAATTTATTAAATACATTTATTTCCAAAGTTAAAATAAAATACGAGCATTAAAAATATTACAAATTTTATTTAAATATTTTAGATATGTATGTGAGATTAGGTGTATGTGTGTGTGTAAGATACTTTTAACAATTTTAATTTTCGAGTACGTTATAAATGTTCAGACTATAATAATTAATAATCTAATAATTCAAGAAAATTATATAAACATAAGAATCCTCAAAAGTTTAAGCTGTACGTTCCCCACGTTATTTTTCTTTTTATTAAACATTCAATCATACTTTAATAACATTAAATTTGTTATATTATTGAAACATATTCAATCGTCAGCTTCAACAGATCTGTTTGTTTGTTGCTGTCTTTGAGTTACTCCTCCACCGCGTGATCGATTCGATCCATTCCTTCTAGTTTTTATTATCAACAATAATAAATCGATTACGAGAATCACTACAGCGACTATTGACAAAAATATAAAACAATTTAAATATTAATTTCTTAAATAATTAGAATTAAATAATTATTTAATATAAAGTAATTTAGTATAAATTCATTACTGGTTGTTAATCCAACAGATATACCGAAAGATCTTTCATCATGTCCTATAAAAAGGATAGAATAATTAAATTTTCAAATAAATTTATATTTAAAAAAAGAAATAGTTATATAAATTACTTATTTACTTACGATAACTTTTGTTAGTATAAATCGTAATTGTTCTATCGTCGTCATAATAATCATGAACTAAGGCAAATGTACTAATACTTAACATCAGTATCATGAATACAATCATAGAACATTCCTTAAAAAATAAAATACACAATATATTAGATTGGAAACTATGAAAAGAGCGTTAAATAGAAATTAACCAAAAAAACCCGTTTCATAGTTTCCAATCTAATTATATATATAATTAATCGATGTTAATTATATTAATGATTAATTTAGAGTTTAATTACCCAAATGAAGGTAGTATCGAACCACGTGTAAGCATAAATAACGATAATAATATTTATAAGTCCTGTGTAGAAATAGCCAGTACCGAACACGTAAAATCGATGACATCCCGCGTAGGTATCGGAAAAAAAGAAATGTATGCCCAAAAGAATATCCTAAGTGAATACGAAGTTAATATTTTATTATCAATTAAATTAAAGAAATGTTGATTTTAATAGGTTAATTAATACTAACTAGAACAATTATCTTTAAAACGAAATGAATGTTCTTCCATAATTCCTCACAACTACGACCCATTTTGTTTGATCTCGTAAACTAAAATGAATTATTTATCCTTCCACTTAGAAAAATTCTAATAACGGAAAATAGGAATAATTTTCTATGACGTTTATTTATTTTCGCAGTAGAGATATCGATACCGTTGATAAGATCATTTATCAATTACGATGAATTAGGAAACTATACATACCAAGTGTGTTTTGTTTTAAATTTAATTACTTTATTAATAAAAAAAAACAAAAATTACATTTTGATTATCAACATTTAGAGATTATTGGAAATAATTTTGCATAGTAAATAATTATTTAAAAAATATATATATATTAATTAACAAATCATATATGCAACCCTGATGCAAAATATTAGACAATTTCATCTTACGAAATTCGTCAAGGATTAAATATTAATTATTGTCTTCATCTCTGCGTGTTAATAATTGTCTTATTTGTCATAAAAAATGTATTAAAAGTATTTCAATGAATAATGATTCGATTTTATAATAATACAACGATGAGTGAAAATTATTTCATGACAAAATGACTAATCTCGTCTTTGATGTGTCTTTTATGGAATGGATTAATTTTGACTATAAAACATTTGTGTTTGTTATAATATTGGATTGAAGAAAATATTAATCATATTCTTCTTTTGTCAAATGTCGAATACTTAATAATAAATCTGTAAGATATAACACTCCTTCTATAATACACAGTGAACCAAGAGCCAATCCAACCTTGAAAAGAAAAATGCATAATAAATATTAATTTTAATTCAAATTTATTTTCATTATAAATAATTTGATTGATCGTAAAATACCTCTCTTTCCGGTACTAAATATTCAAATTTATGTTCTGGCTGATATCCATGCCAATAATGTAAAGCAGTTCCACCAACAGCGAGGAACATGCAAAGCCCGAGAAAGTTCATGATAATGTCCTGTAAAAAAAAAAAGAAAAAAAAATTACATATTATCTTTAATCGAAAATTCGTTAAATGTAATTTTCTTATTAATGTTTAACTTACCACGAGACTTTTTTTATGATTAGTCGTGCCAAAACAAAATGTTATTAAAACAACACCGGTGTATAAAAAGAATCCCACGAATACGCCTGACCCAACTATCTCAACATCAGGATTTTTATCCTCGTTGAGATTCCATTTTCCACCTATACCCAAAAATTCTCCAGCGTATCCCGTTCGATACAGGATTAGAATAATTAGGTTTATTACCTAAACAAATAAAAGAGAAACATTTAAAAAGATATAAACAATTTATTCAGTTTTAGTTTATTCTTATTTTCGTATAAATAGTAGTTCCCCTTATTTTTCTCTCTCATTTTTAGAAGACTAATGTTACTGAAATAGAAAAAAAAAAAAAGAAGAAGAAGAAGTTACAGGTGAAGAAAAAACGTAGCATGCTGGTTTTCACATTTTTGTGTATCACCAATGAAAACGATATCACTTTACAAACAATCTTATCGATACCGAGTTGATAAGAAATAAAATGAATCACTGGAGTTAACGTAAATTTTTTTTCCTTACAATTAATTGTTCTATATTTATGAGATTATCTTTGTTAGTAAAAATATTTTGATCATATGTCTCATAATCGATGAAAGAAAATAATTAAAATTTGTTCAATTAATTAATTTTTTTTTCACATAAACAAATCATTCAATTTTATAATATTACATTTATGATAGATAAAAGCTCACAATCTAATAATTATACTTTATTCTTAGTAAACTCATTATATCAAACGTTCATTATATGTTTTTTATTAACTTTATCAATAATATTTATTACAAAACTTCCATTATTAAAATGATTTCGTTAAAATTCATGAATATTTTAAACACTCAACACGTAGGAAAAGAACGCACTTTCACGCACTGAGAAAACAATATAATCCTTTGAGATGATTATTTTTCTTTCATCAGATTACCAAATCTATCGACTGAAAAATTCCTGTTTACCCCTTTCCCACCTCCCAATTAAAAAACAATTTTTTTTGTTATGTATTCTTCTCACCAGTTTAAGAATTTTTATCGTAATAGATGCAATTGTTTCGACGGACACCATTTTGACGCCAGTTTGTTAAGAACACAACACTTTTGCTATGAAGAAGAATAAATGAAAACTGGAACAACGCTTACACTGTTGAAAGATTTTCATGAAGAGAAAACCAAGCCCTCTTTATCTAATCAGATAATATCCTACGAGATAAAGAATAGAGTAAAGTACTTGCTCATTCGTTTCGTCCTATCTTTTTACGCATTGTATCTTTATTTAATTCAATACGATAGCGTCTAAAACTCTTTAATATTGCTTAACTATACTCCGAATAAAATGAATCATGGATCGTTCACTGATCAAGCCAATTACACTTTTTATTTATCTTTTTTTTTTTCTTCATAGGGCTTACCATGCAATGTACTTGCTAGGAATATTACGTCATGAATTCTACTACCGATTAATAAGAATTATATTTGTTCAAACATAAACAACACGTGACTGTTTATAATTTTTGAACAAAAATATTGGGGATGTTGAATCATTGATTTATTTAATCAAAGGATTCAATTTGTAGAAATTTTAAATAATCGATTTTTGGAACATAATATTTATAGAACAATTATCATGTTTCAGAAACTGGGATTGGTTATTACCCAAGAACAAATCAAAGAAATGGAGACCCACGTTGATAATATCGATTTTGAAGCAGCTGCCAAAGAAGAAAAGGCTACGAGGCATGATGTGATGGCTCATGTTCACGTTTTTGGAAAACAGTGTCCCAAAGCAGCACCTATCATTCATTTGGGTGCTACCAGTTGTTACGTCGGTGATAATACCGTATGCATATTTTTATTTCTTATATTTATTTTTATAAAATACTTCATTGCGTTAACTGGTGAAATGAACAGGTATAGATCTGTATTCAACTATTTATTAAAACTTTTTCATGGTCCTACATTGAAATTTTTTATAATATTAATCAACATCTATACACATGTGTAATGTTTCAAAAAAAATCTGAGAAGTCATCTAGAAATCTTGCACTTATAAGTTAAATTTTCTTTTGTAAGGATCTACTGGTACTTCGTGAAGGATTTGAAATTCTTTTGCCAAAATTGGCAAGAGTAATACAAAATCTTAGCAAATTTGCCACAGAACATGCTAGTCTTCCAACATTGGGTTTCACTCATTTACAACCAGCTCAGTTAACTACGGTCGGTAAAAGAGCTTCTCTTTGGATTCATGATCTGCTGATGGACGAACGTGCTCTTGTACGTGCAAAAAATGATCTTAAGTTTCGTGGGGTTAAAGGTACAACAGGAACTCAGGCATCATTTCTTCAATTATTCGATGGTTAGTCGAATTAAATTATTTCTCAATATGAAAATATTAAAAGTGCACGTTGAGAAGTTAATTAATGACACATCACTTAAAAATATATTATATTTAATTATCTTATCATTAATTATATAATACTCACGATATATTGCGTTAATGTTTATAGGTGATACTGAAAAAGTTAAACAATTGGATGCTCTGGTAACACAAATGGCTGATTTCGAGAAACATTATTCTGTTACAGGACAAACGTATACCAGAAAAGTAGACGTAGAATGTTTGAATGTTTTAAGTTCGTTAGGAGCTACTGTTCATAAGGTAAAAAGATATTAATTTTTTCGATAGAAAATATTTGTACTTTTGAATAAATCAATACATTTTATTTGATACAGATTTGTACCGACATCAGGTTACTGGCAAACATGAAAGAATTGGAAGAACCATTCGAAACTACTCAGATAGGATCCAGTGCAATGCCTTATAAAAGGAATCCAATGCGTTCCGAAAGATGTTGCAGCATTGCACGTCATTTGATGACGTTATTTAACAACGCTCTTCAAACCGCATCTGTTCAATGGATGGAAAGAACATTGGATGATTCAGCCAATCGTAGAATCACTCTTTCAGAAGCATTCCTTTCGGCTGATGTCGTTCTTATTACTTTACAAAATATCACCGAAGGTTTGGTTGTTTATCCCAAAGTCATTACAAAACACGTGGCACAGGAATTGCCTTTCATGTGTTCGGAAAATATTATAATGGCTATGGTGAAAGCTGGTGGCGATAGACAAGTAATATTCTTTTTTTATTCCTCGTATAAATAAAGCATAAATTTTATGGTTTTTTAAAATTATTTATATACATTTATTTTATAGGTATGCCATGAAAAAATTCGAGTGTTATCACAAGAAGCTGGTGCTCAGGTAAAACAACACGGTCTCGACAATGATTTGATTGAAAGAATTAAAAAAGATCCATACTTCGTGCCGATACTTGGTGTAATTGATGATTTGTTAAATCCTTCAACCTTCGTTGGTAGGGCTCCCGAACAGGTTCACGAATTTATTAAAGAGGAAGTTCAACCTGTTCTTAATAAATACAAATCACTTATGAACGAATCGATTGAACTTAACATTTAAAATAATAATTTTATTTTCAAGTAGTAGTTTTCGTTTTAAAAGACTATATCAACAATTTTTATACATTTATTATTATAATTAATATATATATATATATTTTAATATCCAAAGAAATTTTATCGTTTTTGTAAATATTATTAAATCGTTGCGCTGGGAGATATGCAACACTTTATACTTCACGTTTAAGATTCCCAATAATAAAACAATCTATTAATAAATATATTTTTTCAACTGCTACCTTATACTAGGTAAATCAATAATATTTCATATTTGCATCAAATATTTATTTTTCTTCTAGGAGGGGAAACGAAGACACTTTTTAATATTTTTACAGAAAGGAACGAACGTTTAAATAAATCTTTCACTTGGTTTATATTTTTCTTTTTTATATTTCTATTTTTTTTTTGTCTGCAGAAAGAACGAAAGAAAATATTTGTACAAGAAAAAGAATAAGATTTTTGTTTCGTATATATTATTGAAATGAAGAAAACAAAATCTTTTGACAATTTAATTAAATTACATTAAACGAAATTAAATAGGCGTATAGTTCACAGCCACGCATAGGCATTTAAAATATAAATTCGAAAAATCGCTTTTTTTTTTTTTTAACTTGACGTTCATAATTTTAGGTTTGTTTAACGTTGATTATTCGTTTACATATTTTTTTACTTGACAATCTCTTCTCGTCAACTTAACAGTCGTGATAGCGAAGACATATGATGAAGTTACGAAGAAAACGACGGTAAGAAGACAATTTTTTACATAAATATTTACAAATTTGAGAAACAAAAAAGTATAAAGAGAGAGAGAGAAAGAGAGAGAAAGAGAAAGAGAGAGAGAGAGAAAAAAAGCGATATATGTTGTTTTTTTTCGAAGAAATTATTTAACATAGCAGAAAATAATATATACAAGAAAATAATAGATAGTAAAGAAGTAAAAGAAACAAATATGTTTTCTTTTAAAAAAAAAGAACAAAAGAAAAAGAGTAATTTTTTATAACAAATTTCTTTTCGCACGTATTATAAATAAGTAGGTATGTATATTCTTTGTATACAGATTCGACGAGTAACATTTGCAGTTGTAAAAGTCAGAGATAAATAACAGATACATATGATAATGATAATGATATGCTATAGTACAATAATAAGCTATGACGAAAAACATTAGCTGGATCTAAATGATAAAACATATCATAATCACAGTGCAGAAGAAATCCATTATTATTTTTTTTTCCCCTTAGATTTTGTACAGAGTGAGTATTAATAGGTGGGAGAAATAGACTAGAAAGATTAGAGAGTAAAAAGATATAGTAAATAGTAAATGATTTTATCAATTATATATAACGAAAATTATTGACTTTCTTCTATATTCATTTTATACAATTTTTTTTTCCTCTGTTTTTATTGCTTTCTTTATTTTTTGAGAGAGAGAAGAGGGGAGATATATTTTTAAAGGAATATTAGAATGACCAAAGTGGCCTAGTAAGTGTTGAGTGGCTAAAACACACAGTTAAGTTTCGTACACTCGTAAATCGTTTTATTTTTGAATAGAATAGAATAGAATAGAATAGAGAGAGAAAGAGAGATAGAGAGATATTAGAGAAAGATAGAACAGAAAAAGAAAGAGAAGAAAAGAAAGATATGTAGATAAGAAAGTAAGAATTGGTTTACGAAAAGAGAAGAAATTTCGAGTGAAAGGAAAGAAAGTAACGATCAGTGTTCAGTTTTGAAATAAGGTGGCAGAATGACCCAGTAATAAAACACAAGCCTCAGACCTAACGTAAGAAGAAAAAGAAAAAGAAGAAGAAGATATAGAGAAAGAGTATTGAAATATAGACATAGCGATAGACTAGAAAATGATTATTGCAGTTTTGGTAAATAGATTAGAATAGATTAGAATAGATTAGAAAGAGAGAGATAAGATGGAAAAAAAGAAACGTAAAGAATAAGATAGAATAAAGACGAGATTGAGAAGAATAAACGAAAAAGAGAAAATGAAAATAGAGTAAGAGAGAGAAAGAGAGAGATACCGAGAGAAAGAAAAAGAGAGAAAAAGAATAGAATTTTTAATGAAAATATAAAAAAAGATCATAGAAAGATGAGAAAGTGTAAGAGAAAGAAGAAAATATCGATTAAAAGATATAGAATTAAAATATGAAAAAATAGATTAAGTATATAGAGATAGAATAAAGTAATAGAAAGTAAAATATGAAAAAATAGATTAAGAATATAGAGATAGAAAAAAGTAATAAAAATATAGAATGAAGTGAAAGTAAAGTTAAAAGGAAGAGAATTTTTGTACAAAGTAAGTTGACATAGAGATATGCAAAGATAGAAATATTTACAAATTTATCTAATATACATATATATAGTTAGGAAAAATAATAGAAATGAAGAGAAAGGAAGAAGTAAGAATAGTTTACGAGATATATAGAAATTAGGAGTAATTGAAAAGATAGAAAAAAGAAAGATATAAGAATAAATGATAGAGAGATAATAATAATAATTTCGCAAAGTAATACGGAAAATATTATTTTAAGAAAGTTTTTTTTAGAAATAGATAGAAGAAAAAAAGTATATAAGATTGAAGAAAGAAATAATAGAAGAGAGATTAGAGAGTACCCTATAAAAATTTCTTTTTACAATGTATTAAGAAAAGATAGTTTGAAAAAGTATAATGGTAAAGAAAAGGAAAGAATAAGTGTAAGACAGAAAAGAATACAGAATAGAACCGAGATCAGGAAATAACATTTGACGATGTAAAATTAGTTTTAATAGAAAATTAGAAAGAAAAACAAAAAAGTAGGATTAATATTAAATTATTAAATACGAAATGTTAGATTTTAGAATAAAAATATTCATAGCAATCTGACATTATATATTTAATTATTTAATATATTCAAAGCGATAGTTTTCAGGTACAGTAGTAAGAAATAAAAGATTCATACAATAAAATGACAAATAAAGAAAAAGATTTAATAATATAGGATTTAAAGAAGAAGAAGAAGAAGAAACCCATTTCATTTTTGTTAGAGATCTTCGAAAGAAATTTATTGTAGAAAAAAGAAAAATAGAAAAAGTAAAGCTAAGAAAGAACAGGAAAGAGAAAGTTGAGAAAGAAAAACAAAAAAAAAGTGTAAATAGAAAATAGCAGAAAGTAATATCGAAATGAAAGAATTCACATTGGCAAGATTGATATCAAGAAATCTTGAATCTGATAATACTGATATGTTGATGGCAACGAAAGAGATAAAGTAAAAAAAGAAACAAAAGTGGAGATCCTTATAGAACATAAAATAAGATAAAGTAAATAGGTATACGTAAAGCTTAGAAGAAAGAAAATACATTAAAGTTAAGAGGTTGCAAGTGGAATAGAAATTTGGAGAAATTTTAGTTTGAGAAAGTATTCAGCGAGATAAGAAAGAAATAAAAAGACAGAACAATCGTAATAGATAGACGTAGCTTAAAAGTATAGTAAGAGAACTAAGAATGATTTAATAAGAATTCACGGATCATCGATTAAATAATATATGATCATTTTTTCAGAGATTAACAAAAAGAAAACGAAGAGATAGACAAATAAAGAAGAAAATAGATTGACGTAAGTAAAGTGTAGTAAGAGAGCTGAGAATTATTTAGCAAAGATTTTATAAATCATAGTAGATGATCGTTTTAATCAAGGATCAAGTAATCTGATCGATTCTATACTTTTCAAAAGAAAACAATCGATCAGATTATGAGATACTTGAAAGACAAGCGAGAAGGGCTATCACAGAACGTTAGGTTTGTCGAGAAGGTTTAGAACTGTTTCCATGAATAAAAACGATTCATCTAATTATTAATAGAAACCATTTCTTTTTCTCGGGAACAGTCTCTCAAAGTTCAAAACAATTATGATAGTAAAGCAAGAAAAGGTAGATTTGCCGATTTTAGATTTCTTGATGAAACCGAGTTGATTAGTCAACGAATCCAATTTTTTTCTTTTGTTTTGTTTTTAGAAAATCTGAACAATTTCAAATCAATTAATAAATGTTATTGTATCAAATTTAAAATGATATAAGATCAAAAAAGGAATATCGTAAAGCAAATGGTTTAGATTCGTTGACTTTACTCGAAGAGGAACCTCCCTGGAAGATGTCTTGATCGTTTGAAGAATATCTTGAATAATTGTAGATTCATCATTTTTTGATTGATACTCGTAAAACGTAGTACTTTCCATGACATTTCCAAATATTGTACGAAGACGGTTTTACTTGATTTCAAACATTATTACAATAGTATCCATATTGTTATTACAATCTTGAACAACGTTTGACAATTTAATTTCCAATCATCAATTCGATTTATGCCAAGTATTCCTTTTTTTTTAATGGTTCGTGTAATTGTATTCGATGAAAAATAATATGCCAGGACAGTAGGTGGTAAAAATTCTGGTTCGATACGAGTAATTATTTCCTTTGAGTTTTAAATTAATCCTAAAGTAAAAGAACAAAAAATACTTAAATAAAAAAATAATTAATTATTAAAATACGAATAAAAACAAATTAAACTTACGTCATTATTTCTTGAAGTTGTAAAAATAAAAAAGGGACAGTACTGATGTAACTGACATCTGCCAATAAATGATGTTAAGTGTCATCGAAGAATCATATTCTCCCTGCCTTAGCCAATACGACAGTTGTAACCAACACCGACCCCACCAACCTAAAACCAAAAATCATATTTGTTCAATTTTATTTTTAATATTTCCTCCTTTTTATTTCTAAATTAATTATTATATTAACAATTACTTATAACATTGAAATATATATCTTTATTATTATTAACGATTATGGCAATCGATGTAAAGAAATTTCTTGATGTTTGATTAATCGATTAACTACGTAAACATATTACACAATTCGTAACGATAATTACAATATTCTCTCTCTCTCTAATGTTTCGTAAAATTTTATACACACAGAGATAAATAATCTCGCATTTCGAAAGTTTCTCATAAAAGAGAAATATATTTTTCCAGTAATTTCAGTAAAGTGTTGCGTAATATGATCACAACGTAGGTGCAACAAGTACCAATGATTTTTTTAAATATCTTTCTTATCTTGATTAATTCCCCTCCCCTTACCCCTCCACCATTATATCTTTCTCTTATTTTCAACGATTTAACACACTCGTCAAATAGTCGGCATAATCACAGAGACGCTTGCAAGCAAAAGTTCATCCGGTTTGTGACTTTCACTGCTTGGGGCCATTACTTTGATGCCCATATCCATGCAGCTACTTTTCTTTTGGTCTTTTCCATTCTTCTTTATTTCATTCACCTTTCACGACGACGCTCCTGTCATCATAAATTCATCCTCTCTTTACCTTTCATTTTCAAAATTACTTTTAACTTTCTTTTTTATTTCTTTTCTTTCAGAATACGATCAATTAAATGTTAACTTGTATTTATGATAAATATTACTTTTAAATAACCCTTTATTATATAAATAATTATATAAATAATATTATTTATATAATACATAAAGTAATTTTAAAATGTATGCAATGAAAATTGGAAATAATTTTCATTTTTGTTTTATTTTATGTATTATAAGTGTGTTCATGCGTATATGTGATCACGTTTTTCATAAATATTACTATTATATAATCTAATTTCATATATATATAAGATTTATATAACATATTATAATACCAAGCATTAGAATTTATGTAACGTAATACTGTAGTGAATATTATGTTAAATGTGTAACAAGATTAATACGAATAAGTAAGTTCCTTGAAAAAAAAAAAAGAAAACTAGTAACACTTATCAAGAAAATCAAGAAATCGTTATTCGTTTCGCTCTACCGAGCTTGGAACCTAATTGTAGGACACAAAAATTTCCTTCTTTCGGCACGATCAACCACGCCGATCGAAACTGGACGCTTTCGAACTCCAAGTTAAAGGAGAAAGTAAACCTATTTCCACTTCCCTTTCCCCTCATATTTCACGTCCTACTTGTATTCGTTAACGAAAAATGATTATTTCTTTTTTCATAAATTATATTCAACCATTCGAAGTCTTTAAATTACGGGTAAGAATAAAATACCCACACACGTATATTTTTAAATCGCTTATTATAGTAATAGAGCTGTGTTTCATAAAATTTACATTTAGTTATCAGCTGATAACGACCGTAGTTAAAAAAAAGAGTTAGAAAAAATATTCGAGCAGAGGAAAATGATATAGCTGAATTTATCGTCACGATTTCAAGCAACACACGAAATTAGTATATTTAACATGAAGAAAAAAATTTGTAGTAGTTTTATACGCGTTCACTTTGATCAGCCATGCAAATCAAACACAAAATTAATATGTTTTAAGGAAGAAAGATAAAAAAAATACAATATAATAGTTATACGTTAGATTCAATCAGTCACACCAAGATAACGGCAATAAACTTACTCTACTTTCCGGTATCAGTCAAGGGAAAGTTTCGAGAACAGGAGATATATTATTTATGTTAGTAAGTTTCCATTTGCATCCTACTTTTACATCCTACTTTTAACTATCACGTGAACTGTCGTTTCAATTAACGTCGTGGTCAATTAATCGAACATTTCATATTCTCATCGATATTTTCGCTCGTTAATTAATACGTGTACGTACTCTGTCGTATTATATTTATCCTTTTTTTTTTATTTGTAATTTTTTCTTTTATTTTTTTTCTTTTAATTTATAATTCTGCCACGACATGGACTTCGATCTTACGAACCTTTCACTTTCTCCAGTTTCAAGGTGGAACCGTGACTCGTAAACGGGTACGAACGAAAAATAATTTTGTTGTTGATCGTTTCTACAAATTCATCGATCAGAGAAATTTAGAAATATGTATAAAAAACATAACTAAATTGAAACATAATAAACAAGTTGAAGATTTTTCGTATAAAATTAGCATTAATTTAACTTCGATTATTTTTATATAAAAAAACAAGATACCTTTGGTTTTTTATCCTGAAAAGTATCGGTGTTGATAATTAAGAGTAAAGAAAAAAAGGTCTGGTTTTTATATTCTGTTTACGATCGTACAAAAAAGAAAAAAATAGAAATTCATGCTCGTGCAACTCGTTGGAACAACATCATTTTTTATAAATTCTGTCGATGGTTTTATATCCTTTTTTCGTAGTATCGTTTATCGATTTATTATGTGGAAACTACGAGGTTGACCTCGAACTATACACGTTTCCATATAACAAGCTTGTTTTCCTTGATTAATGAAAACGTTAAAAAATCGCGTGGATTTTTATCAAAATTTTGAATGATTTTTTTTTCGAAATATCGATTAAAATAAACGACGTTTCATTAAATCGCAATATAAATCATCGTTAAAAGTTAAAAAGAAAATTTATACTCTCACAGTGTCAGGCAAAAAACTAACAGAGAAGAAGGTTTATCTTTTTTTATAACTTCAAGCAGCAATTGAAAAACGACCTTCTACCGGTTTTCCTGTCAACGAGTTAATTAATACAGAATGATTTCAAATACGATTAAAGAGTGACAATGAAAAATGGAAGGAAAATAAGAAAATGAAAGAACGAACGAATTAAATTTATTGCCTGATTTCAAAGCAACGAGATTAAATTACACTTCTGTTCTATCTTCTTTTTTTTTTCTCTTTATCTCTTCAACATCTTGTAAAATTATTTATGATTCAGGTTTATCTTCGTTAATTTAAGTAATGAGTATATTTACATACAAACAAGAAAGAGACAATGTGTAATTTCAACAGACAAGATGTTTCAAAGGACAAGTAAAAAACATCATTTATCTTTCACCTGTCACACGCCTACTAATCGCATAATTGCAAGTCGTCTGAGCCTTCAACGAATACACGTTTGCATTGCATTGTACAATATAATATAAATAATCGTACACAGATCGTATCTCGTGATTAAAGATCTAAACGTGTACACTGATAATCAATTTAAAAAATATATTTCTATACAATAAATCAACTAAAACACAAAATAAATCTAATCTTATCAAGTATTGAAAAAACAAACATTATTTATCATCGATACAAATTAAAATAAAAGATTTTAATGTACGATCGAAAGAAAATTATCTAAAATATTCTTCACCACGCGTACAGGAAATAATTTCTTTCGTGATAAATAATTCAAATAATGAAACAATTATTTATCAATTCTGAATTATGAATGCATAATAATAATTCATTCGATTCAATGTATATTGTTCGTAATATTAATATAATTAAAATAATTAATTTCAATAATATTATATATAAATTCTTGTTTATTAAATTAATATAATATAAGAAGTAAAATAATATAATCTTACTCACCATGACGTTGGAGAGTGGTGTGGTGTCGTGAAGGTGTTTAGCAAGTAAGGCTCTGGGAGCTTTTCTTGTCGGTGTTCGATCTTCGATCTTCCAGGTAAGTTAAACCAGGTGAATGCAACGTATGCCTTTATATCACCTCTTGGTTCGAACTTAACTACAATATACAGTCAACGTTACTACCACTTTTTCTCTTTCTCTCCCCTACCTCTTTGGTTTCTTCTAGTTTCATCTCACTCACTCTCACTTTATTTATCTCTCTCAGCTTACAACGAGTTCTGTATTTTCTTCCAACAACTAACCCCCACTCCTTTAACTCTTTCTTTCTCATTCTCTCTCTCTCTCTCTCTCTCTTTCATTCTTTTTTCTCTCTTTTTAACTAACTTGACCAGTCACGGACTCGTTACAAACACTAACGCAAAAGATAGAGACAGTTCGAATGTCAAAGTGGTCATGCGCGATCGTGGTTCTAGCAACTCTTTCTATCTCCGTCCTTATTTCAATCTCGTTGTCACTTTTATATATGTAAAAAAGAGAGAGGGAAAAATATATAAAGAAAGTAGTCAAGAGTGAGTTTTACATTGCAAAAAGGGAATGTTAATATGTTCCTTCTTACGATCAAGGGTCATGTTCGTGCTCTCTTACCTAAGAGCCGGTTATGTAGCGGTTATTGCGATTAATATCGACCAACGGTTGTAACGTTGCGTTTTATTATTACATCGTAATATCATTACATTTATCCCTTTTTTAATTTACTTTTACATTTTTCATTTTTTATTTTTTATATTTTTTAGTCATCGTTAAACACTCGCGTAAACGCATTTGATATAACGTTTGCTATTGCAGATAATTGTGATTTATTTTTTGTTTCCTTCGTTTTATCGTTAATCGTTAAAATTATAATACAATACGATTGATCGATATAAGAGTTATTTTTTCGATCGATTAAAAAATTCCTTTCGCGTTAAAATTGATTTTCGAATCGAACATACCCGATAAGTATGGAATAATTTCATTAGGTCACGTTGAATATAACGATTAATACACGTTTTCGAAAGTACTTTCGATCTTCGACGAAGCAGATCGTCTATACGTAATTTTTCAAACTCGAGTGGTTTACCCTTATCAAGTTGAATATTAAATACTCCCAATCATCGATCGAATCGATGAGTTTACTTGCATTAAATATCCTGTTCCTGTTAATCGAGACAGTCTATTTCAATTACGTAATATACTTTAATTAAAACATACAAGAAGTAAGGGGTAACGACCGTTGATCACGAAATATACTTACGACTAGTTTATTTTTTTTTTTCTAATTTTCTTTCCTTTAAATATGTTGTTCAAAATAGACAGGAAAAAGAAATATTTGAAAAATAGAAATTTAAGATCGTTTTGAAAGTTGTTAAACAAATAGGTCGGTCCATTATAATTTGTAATTTCTGTACATACTGATTGATCATTGTAATTCATGGTAATAACAAGTTTGGTAAAAAGTTCATAAAAGATGTATTTATCTTATTGCTAGATCTTACTGTTCGAAGGAAGACGCGTTAGTAGGTCACTGACTGACAGTGAGTATTCGATTTTAATGGCACACTTTTCTTCTCTCATCCTTTCATTCCACCTTTCCCTATAGACTTTTTCTTCTAACCGCTTGTTAAGCTATTATACTTGAAGAAGATTCAATGGATACGATATTCGAAAATATTTTTTTAAATATCTTAATTATGAATAGCGGAGAAACGAAAAAATTAATAATCATTTTTTTATGATTTATTTTATATCACAATTATTTACATTATAAAGTAAATTATATTATAAAATCTATTTGTGAATTGAATTTATTATAATTAGAAGCACATAATACCACCATAAACTCTTTAAGACACTGTACAATAAATAAATTTAATAAAATAATTTAAAATGATTGCACAACTAATACATTCGTCAATTGATAAGTAGACCAGGAAATAATAACTTTAGGAAAGAATATATTATTTCTAGTAGTTACGAATAGAGATAGGATTATTGGAAAGTTCGTAACAATTAGAAATGCTTTTTCTTTATTTTTCCCCGTCCTCCTCGTATCGGTTCATTTCCAGGAAAACAGTTCCATTTCATAAGAGACGCGATCTACTGTAAAACCACTTGAACTCCTTCCAAACGATCATCATCATCATCATCATCATCATTATTCAAACTATCATCTCTTCGTGGCTACGTGGAAAGCAACCACGCCTCCCTTTCGTTATTTAAAACGAACGAAAGTTTTATTTTTAAACTTTAAACAGGTAATATACGGTAGGTCTATACCAGTTGAGAAGGCATTTCAAACAGGCCACATGAATAACTCGATTGAAGATTGGTGATAGACGACAAAATATCTTACAATCAGATTAAACTTACTTGGTTTCGAGCTTATATTTATATATATAAGTGTAACGTATTAATTTTTTTTATTTTTTATAATAGAAAATTTCTAAAATACAGCTAATTGTACGCATCTTAAAACGTTTTATGAGAAAGTAAATAGAAAAATATATCATTTCGTTTAGGAAAATGAAATTTACTTTCATATATTCTTCATGGGTTCATCTACAAAAAAAAAACAAAATCCAAATTAGAAAAGAAATATAACGAAACGAAAATTATAAACAATATTGCTCAAGATAATATCGTATCAGAATCGTTCGTTCTTATTGATCTCTCGCTTCGATTTGGATCAACGATCACAACGACGTCGACTTTCACTTTAACTTTAGAGGCGACAGTACGCTTTCGCGTGTCAAGAACGTTTCCACCTCGTTCTCCTTGGATCATGCTTCTCCTTTGTCATTTACATCCTCTTTTTCAACAAGAATAGACAGATAACTTCTTTTGTATCATCTAGCATTTTGAGAGGCTGTTGCTCCGACCTAAGCGCACAAAATTTTAAATAATCTGGAAAGTGGTCTACATTAAGATGTGCATTATGCGTATTCCGAGAAATGTGCTTTTTTTGCATTAAAAATCAAAATGTGAAAAAATTCGAAAAAAGATCGTGTTTTTCCGTAAATCGCGGCTTATATCTCGGAAACTAATAGTTTTTGGTAAAAAATTTACTCGGATTAATTTGTTCCTTATGAAATTCTCTTTAAAGCGGAAAAAGTGCGATATGCGAAATTGTTATATTTTTCTTGCAAATGACGGTCGCGTGAAAAGTCAAAATTTTGCAAACGCTGTTTTTTTACGTAATGTTTTTCAATAGTTAACAATTATATATTTTCATGAAATTTATGAACAAGTAACATTACTTTATTAACAATAAGTACGTGCAATTTTGTTTTTATAAGTTCAATAGTTTTTGCAAAAAGCAAAAGTTAATCAAAAAAAGTTGGTTTTTTTGATCAATAGCCCCGTCAAAAGTAACAATCTTATATCGTTCCTTATTTTTCCTTAAAGTTTAATGTCGCCAAAAATTCCCCTCTTTTTTTCTTCGTTGTCGTCTACGTTTTTTCAATGTATCTTTAATATAAACATTGCTAATTTTTTTTCAATGACTTACGAAGGATCAGAAGACTTTTACCTTCTGTAAAATGTACAATTTGTAGTCCATACTATTTCGTAATCTTTGCTACATCACATTTTTCATTGCTCCATTTGACATTTGACGGTACAAATTTCGTCCCTCACTGCTCCATCTCATATTTGACGCTCCACGTTGCGTTTTTTTGCGATAACTTTAAAACAAACGATGCTAAGTTTTTTTCTTTGATTCCCAAGCGTGCAGAAGACTTGTGCCTTGTGGAAAATGTGCAATTTGCTGTCCATGCAACGTC